>OX246739.1:32825607-33425607 GCA_945910005.1 Isoperla grammatica
TATTTATTTATTTATTTATTTATTTATTTATTTATTTATTTATGTATTTATTTATTTATTTATTTATTTATTTATTTATTTATTTATTTATTTATTTATTTATTTATTTATTTATTTATTTATTTATTTATTTATTTATTTATTTATTTATTTATTTATTTATGGATTCATTCATTAATGTATAAACCACGTTTTTATAAAGGAAAGTAACAAAAGTAATCAGGGAGAACCGGAGAACTGTCGATGGTTGAAATCGAACCCCGGATACTCCAAAAAAGAGAATCACGTAGGCCTATACTGTCGCTGATCCAGCTTCTTTTCAAGCCTACATATAGTATTGTCACAGGTATTGCTGTTTTTGTCGGTCTATTCAGCACACATTATTATGAGACCTAATCACAACACAAAATTATCTCCCCAAAACATGTTTACACGTTTAAAAATAAACATGATAACGTCAAAGGTATGATTGTGTTTCTTACCGTCTCTGCGTGGTCACACAAGTAGGCGCTGGCCCCCATCACAGGTGGACAATCAATCAATGACTAGCTGCCTGATTGGCTACCAATCATGAGGCGCGTGAGACGGCGATCATTAGCCACAGCGGTAGTAGCAAGCTTGCAAATTATCTTTGCTTTTGTACAGTCAAGGCACGTTACCCTTATACATGTCGGTATCCTAGAATGAATGCTCATTGTTTTCGATAATTTTATGATGTTATTTTAAAACTTGTCCATCAATGTTTCCATGGGAAATTTCATTTCAACTAGTGCACCATGGATGGACTGGTATATTAACCCTGTAAATATAGGTCACAAAAAGGCAATTATTTTAGCTTATGGAATGGTTTTCATTTGTGGCGCCATTATTCGTGATACCGTAGTTTGCACTGCTGATGGTGGTGGGCGTGGCCATTACAGTTAGGCCTACGTCAAAGCATTAGCACGCTGTAGGCAAGGCAAGTGATAATTTACCCATGTAAATTTCTCTATTCTAACCCAGTTTATGGGCTATTGCCTACAAGTACTTATTGATAGCTTTATACTTTGTACTTTTATTGTAATTATTGGGTATAATTGTTTACCTTTTTCTCCACAGAAAAGCTGTTGAACTCGGAAGGTCGGGAGCTGAGAAGAGCACTTTTCTCCCTGAAACAAATCTTTCAGGTAAGCTACCTGTTGCTTGTATATACAGTTTTTAATTTATTTTTATGTTTTTCAACAATACAATAGGCCTACAATATACAATCAGCATTTTTTCCTAATGAGATATTGTGTAGACAAAACAAGTGGCAAACCAAATTTGCATCAAACAGAGTGTGTTGAAATGTCAGATTGGGAGCCGGGAAGAATTTCTAAAAAATATAACTTTAGAAAACCAAATTGACTAGAGGGTGTGTAAGTCCTGAAAGGTGTGCGATACTTTTCGTGACTGTGCTCAATGTGGGGTTTGTTTCTTGCGACAAGGATTATATCTATATTTTAACTTTAAAATTAACACAAAATCTTTTCTGTTCAACAAATATTTTATTTGATATGTAATTTTCGTTTATTTTACAGGAAGACAAAGATCTTGTCCATGAGTTTGTGCAGAACGATGGCTTGGCTTGCCTTATCAAAGTTGGCTCGGAGGCAGATCAGAACTACCAGAACTATATTTTACGAGGTAAGCCCCTGTAGTTCTCATATTGATAAACGCAGCCTAGGTTAGCGTAAGTTACGATTCTTTATTTAGAAACCTACGCTAGCGCTACCTGTTGAGAGTTGGCTTGCACTAGTTGACAAACTCAGACAAACATTTCAATATGGCTATGCTTAACATTGAAAATAGGGGGTTTTAAACTTAGAGTTACGGTTATATAATAGCTAGTTTCTTACAAGAAATGTTTTCACAAGATCATTTGATCCTTACAGAATGTATCAAAATATCCGAAAGGTTGTTTCGTTGGCAATTTTAGATGTCAACAAACGAGATTCCGACGACTGTTCTGCACGGGTTTAAATGGGATTGCAGACATCAACCTGGATGTTTGTCTGCAGGGAATGAGAGATGCGCATGCGGTTCTGCGCAATGACGTCACACAGAAGCTAATCGTAACTAACGCTAACACGTTCTTGTTCTTGGTTTTGGTCTTGATTTGACATCATCAACAATGGGTGACCTCTGGCTACTGATTGTTGATGATTGTTGATGATGCAAAATCAAGACCTAGAACAAGAACAAGAACATATTTGGTAGAATTCGGACAGGCCCCTAGATTGGAAACAAACACTACATTATAAAACTTTAACAAGCTTTTGACCTCAATGAACAAGATTATAAATTACTACCCTGCTCCAAAAGTTATTTAAAAAGTGTTTTGGTACACTGATATAACTCTTGGGTACACATTTTTTATTTATTTATTTATGGGTTTGTTTAAAGCATTAGGCCCTACATGAATATAAATTTCTTACTCAATATAAGTTACAAATTCTGTATATATTATATTAATTTATAAAGTATAAATATATATTGCAGTTTACAGTGTCACCCTTGTGTAGGCCCTACCGGTATTAAGTGTTCAAGTGATTTGTTTACAAATATTTGCCTAATAATTTTTAACCATCACCGTATTGTAACTAGTCGACTCTGAGTACCATTTCACCATTGACGAGCTCTAAATGACCCCGTACAAACATTGTGCATGGGTGGTCTCGAGGGTGACATGGGGATCATTCTTACTACTTAACGCAAGAACTAACATACGGTGATCTCCTTCCAGCTCTGGGCCAGGTGATGCTCTACGTGGACGGAATGAACGGCGTGATGGAACATAACCGCACTGTACAGTGGTTGTACGCTCTCATCGCCAGCAAGTTCCGTCTGGTTGTCAAGACTGCGCTGAAGCTACTGCTGGTGTTTGTCGAGTACGTGGAAACCAACTGCCTGCTGCTGATAAAGGCAGTACACGCTGTTGACAAGGCCCAAGGTAACTTAGCATGCGATCTTTGTTATCACAAATTTAACACACACCCAAACTCTGTAAGCGTCATGACTGAGGGTGGTATGGTAATGAATCCGACGTGCCCATGGAATTTAGAAAACCAGCAAAAAGTAGGCCTACTGTCTGTAATTTGGAATGCCATCATTGTTATTAAGAGTAACAGAGTAAGTTTATAATTTCATCTTTATTGAATTTGTCTGAATCTAGATAATTTTTGTCTGTTTAGTGTTTATGTTTATCTATTAAATAAATAAATTAATAAACTGTTCACCCCAAATCCATTATATTAGATTCGAGGTAAAGGTAAGCCTCCTATAATATAAATATATTTTGTATTGAAACAATTTAAATTAGGTATTTAAAAAATTTCATGAACAAAATATGCTATGTAATTGATATATGGTCTAGTTTCAATTAGTCAAGTAGTATACCAATACCATATTATAAATGAACCTTTCCAAAAACGTCATAATAATTGAAGTGCTCACTGGAAAAAGGATGAATATGGAAAAAAATGTTAAAGGTTCAGGAGAGGCCAGAAACTAATTTCTTACACTGCAAGTCCAGGAACATAAAAATTGATCTTCAACAATTATTCACACCTACTATGTAGTTCATGTTTTTGACCACAGATTGCACCACTGTGTAGATTGATGGATATACATCCTTAAGGGGCTTTCATAGCAACACGGCAACACGTTTTTTCCGGACCGGCAGATCACGTGAACCAATCAGAAACTTGCCTTTTCTGCCCTGATTGGTTCACCTGACTTGCCGGTCCGGAAAAAACGTGTTGCCGTGTTGCTATGAAAGCGCCTTAAGTCCAACAATAAAAACACTTTTTGATGATATGTCACTGGTCATAGGGTGTCTGCCGTGGAGCAACATCATGAGGCTGGTCAAGGACTACGACGCGGCCGACACGGAGCTTCTGATCTACGCGACTACGCTCGTCAACAAGACGTTCAATGGCGTCCCGGACCAAGACACGTATTACGATCAGGTGGACGCGCTGGAGGAGCAGGGCGTGGAGGGCGCCATTCAGAGGTATAATGCCCCCATTTTGTTAGAAAATATCTTTCATTTCGGTATATAACATCAAAATAAATGCTTTATTTTATCATAAAAATAGCATTTTAATCATCGCTCATCAGCAAAATAAATATCAAGCATCAAGCATCAAGTAAGCATCAACAACAGTCGAAATTTTTATTTGCTTTCAGCCGTGTTTGATAATAATATTTTTGGGTGTCACGGTCAGAAATACATACATTTAGAATAGTTGTTTAAAACACCCAGTTATCATTTTTATTCTTTGTGTGTGTTAAAAACTTAAAACATGGGAAATAGTAGAAAATGTTCCTGATTTTCATCAGATTTTACAGAAAGGAATATTATTGCCTTTATTTCACTCTTAAAAGTAAAAACAGACATGACATATTTAGCTTTATTTAGTAAAAAAAATAATTCGCGAAATGTCGTGGTTATTAATTATTGGATGCGATCATGACTTGCCGTCTGTGGGCTTCTGATTTTAAATGTCTGTATTCAAGACTGTACCCCAAGTAGGAGAATAAATGTGTTAGAAAATTCACCTGTAAACGGGAGACATTTTAATTGCTGATTAACTTACCTCGAAACAACCATAAAGATGCTTTTGTCATATTATACAAGTGATTGGTGGCCAATCAGCGAGCAGCAATTTTAAATACAGAGCTGTTCGGCTACGAACCACTCATCCATGACAAACACACCAGTAAGGTTGTTCCAGGGCAAGCATAACACTTTTACAGTAAAACCCATTTAATAAGTTATTGCCTTAATGAGTTCTGAGTAAAGTTCTTAGTTTTCCTTTCTTTTAAAGAAGGATGACTGTGTGAAAACTTGAGAGCGGAAGAATGTAACATGCTAATGACTTTAACACAAAACCCATGTCACAGCATACTTTCTGTATTTGTTTGTAGGTACATGTCCAAGCAGGGTACCGATTTGGATCTCTTGCGTCAATTCCAAATCTATGAAGCTGTTTTGCATCATGAAGACGGAGAAGAGAAAGGAACTCCACTCAGACAGTTGGACGAAAGTATCAGGTAACAAATACATTTTTAACAAAGCAGATTTTCTTGTATGCACTATTATAAATGATTTTCTGTGCAATTATTGTAAAGAATTTATTCGGGAGATAATTCGAGATAATTTGGAGGTAATTTGGAGCACTTAACTGAAGTTGAGCTAGTTATTATAGGGCCTAAACGTAAATTGAAGCGCACTCTTCCTATCGTACACTCTCCCTCAATGCAAACTTGCACTGTAGTGACACATGTTTACCCCATACCAACCCCTTAGGTCAGAATTCACCAAATTTTGTTAATCTCCAATTTGATAATCTCGGAATAAGATTAGGCCTACTATGGTTTCAACATACAATACTTTCAAAATGCTTCATGTCTCCTAGTAGGCACAATTTTTGTTAGGATTAATGGTTAATCATGGGGCTAAAAAGTGATACCAGCCATTAACAGATTAATAGAAGGCAAATCCTGCCATTTATTTCCTCGTCAATCACCGTGTTTGGTAACGCAAGTTTCTCCCCGCGCAGGAAAACCCTGCGCAACCGCAAGTCTCCGTACGAGTCCCTTACGACGGAGCGGCGCAAGTCTCGCCGGCACTCGACCGGCACCGCCCCCCTATCGGCTTCGCTCAACCGCTCGACCACCGCCCACCGTGACGAGGACGAGTCTGGCTCGTCCAGCTCAAGGTCGTCACCGGGACCCGGAGAACTGCCCCATCTCAACGGAAACTACAAGGACAAGCAGAGTAAGGCATTAGTTAGTTAGTAAGCAGCTACGTAGTTGTTTTGTTTTGTTGGCACATAACATGGAAAAAATAATACAAAATAACGAATATTGCGAGTTTCAATCAATTTTCATCTAAACAGTGTCTAAAAAGTAAAAATAATGCACATACTACATAATACTGTATTAATAAGTATTGAAGTCTCATACCAATTGCAATATGTTAAGACATGTGATGGGACAGCGCTGACCGATGGACATTTAGAATTGAACAGAATCAATGGTATTTAATATTTATTGAATATAAGGATTTTACATAAGAATAGCCTACATTGGTTTTATGGTCCTGTAAATAAATATAAGTCAAATAGCAAAAATTTAAAATGGATATGGAAACTTCAGGTACCTATAATTAAGTTGGGAAAATATGTCATGTACAATATAAAGTTGAGGGCAGTAGTAGTATTTACATCTTTAAGAAATTTTGTTTGGAAATCTGTCCAAGTAGTCTATAAAGACAATCAGGGCTCTCGTGAGAAGCTTACATCTTTTTACAAAGTCTTGTGAAGAATTAGCTCAAGGAGCCCTTTTAACATGAGCATTGGAGCTCTTATGGTTAGGTAATATAAATGTTAATTGCTTTTAGGCCTATATAAATACAATATTTATTTTAAAGGTGTTCTTAACAACTGTTGATTTGTTTGGCTTGATCTCATAAATAGTTACGTAGCAAATTACCTGATAGAAGTTTAATAGAGTTTAAAATAACACATTGCTATGACCTTACATTATGTATTATGTAGGTAATATATTATTTGATTTGATGTTTGACATTGGTTTTAAATTTAATAAAAAAGAAGAACACATTTAAAACCAATTTATGCTATATAATTGCTGGCATATTTTTCATTTTTGTCAGCCTCATTGTAAAAACTGTGTGAAATTAAGATTTTTAGTAGGCCTACATAATAGTACCTTGAGAACGCCACACGTACAATATTGAAAGACTGATAAATGAGCATGTAGTGAATTTGTAAGAACTGAAAACTGTATTTAAAATGTTTCAAGTATTTGAATCATCATGGTTGTTATTGATAATGTAAATTTATTACAATTTTTCCATAAAAATAAAAATATTTGAAACTTTTTGAATCCAGTACTGTATTTAATTCTCATAAAACAACATCATACACATTTATCACTTTTTCTTTATTTTGTAGCATTCACTAAAATTTACTAAGAAACATTAATTTTGCACGATTTTTACATTGCTGTTTTAACAGGGAAACCTTTACGTCAAAAACTGCACACAATTTTCATTTTTAAATTATATCACAAGAATGTGCTTCGAAATCGAAAATCTGAATCAACAGCGCACTGTGGTTTAGTAAGCCCTACACACTGAATGCGCTAAGTCGTGACTTATATTTTAACCAGTATGTTTTTTTATAAATAATTAATTTTATTACTAATTATCGAATTATAATCAAAATACTACGCAAATGGTTATAATATTTTATTCAATCTGTAGGGCTTACCAAAGCAAAGTGTGCTGCTGATTTAGATTTTCGATTTCTTCTTGCAATCTTGAGATATAATTTAATAATGAACATTTTCTGCGGTTTTTGACGTAGAGACTACCCTTCGCTTTTAAGTAGTAGGAGTAAAAAACTTGGAAATACAGTCAACAAAACAGCCAGTATAGTAGCGCTTTTTGGTGTGTCTTACAATGGTTGTAACCGTAGCGAGTGATTGCTTGCTGCGCCCACTAACTAACCGCCGCTCTGCCTGCACTGTAGCGGACGACGCAGGTGTGACGCCAGCGTTGAGGCGACGACGAGAGAGAGCCGAGAGGCAGCGGAGCTTCATTCGAGAGCAACAAGAGACGGCCGCGAATCTGAGGGCGTCATTGGGTCTGTCGCCCGATTGCGCTGACGATGGTACGTTGCACGACATTGGATCCACCGCAGTCACGTGGGTCTTATCGGGATTAGTCAACAATCTCAAAAATCATTTATTTACACAGGTTTAATTTATTATGTGTCGAACTGAAAACTGAAAATTGTATTATTTAGTGCATATTTATAAATTAATTGAAATATCTGAATCTGGGTGCACAACTAACAAATAGTTATTTTGTACAATAGGACAACAAAATGCAGCACAAGTTAAACTTATTCATAGTAGAATCATTAATCAATCATTCCTGCTGGTGTAAATTGATGTAAGAAAGGCTGAATTTTATGTTTTTTAATTTAATTAATTACAATGTGATTTGAGAGCAATTGAAAAGAGTTGGTGTTAAAACCAAAATACGTAGTTCTCATTGTCATATTCATATTGCATTTTGATATAGGCTACGTAGTAGGTAGTTGAAAATTATAAAATTATGTTTTCAGCTGTTGCACATAAATTACTTTAAAATTGATTTATGAATTTCTCTTAAAATGTAGCTTTCTACTAATGTCTAATCTAGGAACCGCATATCACCTTGTAGTTTTGATGGATGGAAATATGAATCAGCTAGATTGGTAATGTTAGTAACATACAGAACTAGGATGTTGATTGTTTGTACAGTGCTACTAAGTAGTACCTAACAGTACCTAACACAATAAACAATGAGTGCCGTAAATATGAATACCAATCAAAAAATAAACATATTACAACAACTGATGTCATGAACAAAAAAATTAAATGCAGTTTTGAACATTCTAAGAGTCGGAGCTGACGTTTCGATTTCCGCTTCCAGAAAACGAAAAATTAGCGCAACGAATGAACAACGGCTCCTGCGACTCAAACAAGCTGAGTCGAGCATCGAGCCGTAAGGACATGACGCCTCTGATGAACGCTGTCAACAAGATCGACTCTGCCGAGAACGAGGTGGATGACAAGGAGGAAACTCCGGAGATGAAGGTCCTGATGCAGATGAAGAGAGAAAACACCGTCAAGGACCTAACGCAGAAGCTGGCCAATCAGAATATTCTACACAGTCCTGTCGAAGAGAAGGTAAACTTATTGCGACTTGAAAAATATTTATTTCAATTTATAGCACACATTTGGAAAGATGGAAGAATGCCCAGTGGGTAGATGCTTATGTATGGGCTCTTTCTTAGTCGTGTAGGTATGACAGTTTGAGGTCCATCCTCCATCACCAAACATGATGTCAACCAAAATATTCTAGAATAGAATCCAGTCTTCTTGTGTAGACCTACTTCATTTGACATTTCACAATATTACCATTGTGAATTTTAATGAAATCTTTGTGATTTGATGTTTTGATTAAATCCAGTCAGTTTCAAACTTTACATATTTAGTAACATAGTAAGCAATATAGGCCCTAGTATTAAAAATACAAATTAACTAGTATACATTGTACATAGTATTAGACCCTGAGCCATCACTTTATATGGTACTATTGTTATAAGAGTTTTATATTGTTTTTTGGTATTTTTGCAGATGAACAGGATAGGTGACATGAGTGGGCTGATCTCCAAGGCAAAGGAAGGTCTGGCCAAGTCCAAGTCGAAGGCGGACATCTTGAAGAGTTCGTCTGGCGACGTCCCCAAACTGGTGGAGACAAAGAAATCCGAGACGGAACTCCACTGGGAGGAGCTTGTCAGCAGCATGAAGCGACCTCTGGAAGTCTGCGACCTCGACTTCACGGATCTCAAGAGCGATGACGAGGTGGACATCCTCTCCCCCATCCACGTGGCCAACGGCATCCCCCCTCCGCCTCCCCCCGCCCCCCTACCTCCTCCCAAGGATGCCCCCCCTCCCCCACCTCCCAACAGGCTGAGCAGCACTGCCCCCCCACCCCCCGGGTCCCGACAGCAACGCAGCCCCGAGAAGAGTCCCACCCCGAAGAAGACCAAGAAGACCGTCAAGTTGTTCTGGAAGGAAGTCCGGGACGATCCGGTGACCGTTGCCAGGCTCCACAAGTCCGGGCTGATATGGGACGAGCTGTCACCGGTCCCGGTTGACACTCAGAAGCTCGAACACCTGTTTGAGTCGCGGGCCAAAGATCTGATCACCAAGGTAGGCTCGATTGGTTCAATGCTGGCTTCTACCTGACTGTACATTCCAGTAGTGTAAATAAGGGTACCGGTAGCCTATGCCATTAGGTACTGTAGTTACATACAAAGTGCCAATAAAATGTAGATTCTTTTACCTAGTGGTGGATTGTAATAGAACGGGGCTTTGCTTACAGAACATGGCATATAGTATACAATTGAATAGACCGCATAATGTGGCAACTAACTCAAATCGTCAGGCAAGTTATGGTCTTAGAATCTAGATACAAATCAAAACTTGAAGATACAAAAATTAGAAATTACATGACATCTGACAAGATAATTGGTTATTACTCAGTTCTGTAAGCTTCTTAGGAACAGCAAATAAAGCAATTGATAACAAGATTATTAGCATAAGCAGATAAACTAGCACCATTATGTTCTGTTCTATGACTTTCTTATCTATACTCTCTAGAATCTATCTAAAGATAACTCTATGCTTAGTTTGTGCTATGGTTTCAAGATCTATTGTAGCATACAATGTATGAAATATAGTAGACGTACAGTTTTTCAGATGGCAAGAGAGCTAAGATAGTGGACTTATTGAAAATAATAATACAAAATGTGTACACAATTATTTTGGATTTGCTATTAGTATACTATATATTATATATCATACAAACAATATCCATTTGGGCAGATAGGTTTGGGCTGTGCCTAAAAGTGTGCCCAGCAAAGCAATATATTGTTTCTCCAAGACGATGAAAAAACTTTCTTCTAAAACCCTTTCTTAAGATAAACTTGATAATTATACTGATATATTTAAAATAATTTTTCAATATCTGCATCTAGCTACATTTATATTGTACACACTTAAGATTTCTTTAATCAGTTGAATGTGTACACTGTAACACTTAAATAAAAAAATCCTTAACTCATGAAGTTCAAGCATCCGATATTATGTATTCCCACTTGGAGTTATACATTGTATAAATATTAAATAAGCATTCAATCTACTCGGTAATACTTGGTGATAGTAACTAATTATTTACTTTGCGAAAATAGTCAAAATACTCTTTACGTCATTGCAGTATTTCTATGAATTTGAAATTGATCATTTTCATTGATGGCAATAAAGGAATAGTGTCATAGTAATTGGCGATCAACTGTCCATAGCAGACCAACTATTTATTTCTAGGAACATATACGTAGGTACTATGAGTGTATTTTCTTGGTCGTGCAAGTGATGTATTATTATACCTATAGCTACCTATTAGCTGTTCTTTTTACATATTATATTATTAGGCCTATTATTAATCAAGCTTAAATTGTGTTGCATAAATAATACATTATGATTAATGCTTTCAGATTTGTTTGCTTGTTTTTTACTACTCTATGTGTCTTTTTGTAAAACTTTTGCTTTGCCTACGGTTGTTGGTACTAAAGGTAGATTGGACTTGTTACAAAGGTTTATGTGTGCTTTGGTAGATAGTGCCTAAAGGCTGGGATAGTATTGAGAGGGAAAGAATTATAGGAACCAACAGCTCACCTTAAAGAAGATCGGCATCCGTGTTGAGATGGAGATTACATGTATTTACAGTAATAATTTACAATTACATTTAGACGGAACGTTTCGGCTTACACAGCCTTGATCACCCGTCGGTGTAAAGAGACTAACTCGCGAGGTTATGTGTGTAGTTTGTTAGTATTCAGTATTCACCTGCATAGAAGTCTATTCCAGTTGCACCTCTTTCACACATAACGCCCAGTAGAAATATGGGAAAATTATAAAAACAATAGAGTCTATTAAAATAACTCCCCATGTTGTTTTGATTTGTACTCGTGATTTGTTTAAATATTAAGAGGAAAGTAAATGAAGTACGTAACTGTCTCGACTCCCTTTTCAGCTATGTCATGCCTCCAGTAATGCTAAATGGGGTAAGACTTTGTTTGACAACTATATTTTTAACAAGTCCAACCAACCTTTAGATATAGTTATATGCTCTTGAACTGTTTATTTTGTTGGACAGGCTGTGGTACTTACCTGGGAGCTTATTAATATGTTTTTGTATTTCTTTCCGCGATTTTTTGAATGGTCTCCATCCGTGGCATGTCGGCTGATAGGAGGTGAGTTTTCTACAATTGGTGACCATTTTTTTCAATTTTTGATACATATTTTTGGGTATGGCTGCAGGCTTTTTTGGGCTAGCCTATATCCACTTGCATTCAAATTGTAAATTTATTTTGCTGCACGTTTTAGATGATAGATAATATTTTAAACCTGACTTTGTGAAATGTAAAAACTAAACTTAATACTCATGTTAAATGTTCAGTCCTGAACACAGTTGAGTCAACTGCATATCCAAGCATATTAGTATTGGCAACTGAATATTGAAAAGAGGAGATACCTAATCTAATCTACAATGTAAATCAGTAAAGTTATTTAGTTATTTTGTTTGCCTAATGATTCTCTAATGCCTGTTGCTTGGGTGTTGTGATGATGTAAAGTCAATTATTAATTATGTTTACACCTTGAAACATTTATGTTTCTCTTTTCATTGCACGCACCTCACTGTGTGTATTTTTCTAAGTACAGTACAACGATTTGCACAGAGCTGGATTATAAATGGCTTGTCTAAATTATCAATATTATATAGAAATGTCATTGAAAAATAGGTTAAAATTTAAATTGAGAAGAAACATTTTAAAAATACATACCGGTACTTTCTAATGTCATGCGTACAGTTGTACTATGACTTTTTAAAATACTATAATAAAAATAGATTGCTTAATGTGCAATTGAAAATATATCATTTGAATGTATGTATTTTTCATATCCAAAACAAGATAGAAAAGACTTTGAGTTAGGTATTAATAATTAATATTCTTCCCAGTTCTTAACACCATGAACTTACACCACTCTCATTATTCTCACATCATTTAGTTTCGTTTGATATCTTAAACCCTAGAACATTTTTAAATTGTATTTTCTTCTACGTATTGTTATTAAGTTATATTTTTATCTACAGTTAAAACACTGCCCAAGAATTAAAAACAAAGCCAATAAAACTTAAGGCATAGTAGTTTGAGATCAGTTTGTTTCAGTTCAGTGTACTCTGTGTCACGAGAATTTGAAATATTCGTTAGGAATTTGAAACTGGCTACTAAATTTAGTTTGCCATTGTTTTTGTTTATTCATAATTTATATACTTATACGTTTATTTATTTCATGTATATCTCATTATTTTTTCCCATTTATTAATGCACCCATAACATTTAATTGCAATATCCAGGACGTTCCAGGATATGGTATACATATTTGTATATTTTAATTTTAAACCATTTTATATTTATTCTTCAATCCCCTTTGAAATTCAACAAAATCTTTCCATTTACAGAAAAAAATTGTGTATTTACCACACACATGAAGCCAGTTTTTCACGTAACTTAAAAATAACTTGAAGTTATAAATAATTATGCACCCTTAATAATAATAAAGTGTTAATTATTGTATTTGTTATTGCGTCACGTTAATACTGTTTGTCGAACGCCAGAAACAACAAGAGCTCAATAAGAACAAGGAGATCATCGTACTGGACCACAAGAGATCTAACGCGATCAACATCGGCATGACTAAGCTTCCGCCTCCGCGTTCCATCAAGACTGCCATACTCAAGATGGACGCCACTATCATGAACAGGGAGGGAATCGAGGTGAGCCATTGGCTATCTATCCAATCCCATACAGGCACTGTACGCACTGATTTTCAGTGGGATATTATGTTGTACCAATGAGTAAACTCAAGTTCAAACCGGGAATCGAACCGTGGACCTTGTCCATTCGAAATAGTCGTGATCAGGGGCGTTGTTACCCTGGATGCTTAGGCTGATGTGCATATAAACAATAATTGAACAAACATATGAAAAATGAACATTGAACATTGTGTAAATGAATAGTATCTATCTAGGTAGTGTATGTGACAGTTCAATGTTTACCTTGATGGAGTTCTTGAGGGTTGGAGTTGTCGGTTGTTTGATCTATTTTGTAGAGTAAACCAATATTCTGTCAATATTAATTGAATCCCTTGAATTGATTCTCCCCTACCTTATAAGAGCACAAAAGTTTCTTGATTTCCTGAATTCTTTTCGTGGTTGTATTGGGTAGCTTGTAAAAAATATACAAACAATTCTTGCCACTTGCTTTGCTTGACACTGATCTCTCCAACATTGACTTATAAATTGTGCACCATTGCCACTGATGATTTTCTTTGAGTAATCGTAGTGTTAAAAATGTCTTCTCCAGAACATTGTATTGCCCGGTTCAGATATTGTCAACCAATACGTAACTCGGACTGGATCCAGTGCATAACGGAACGATGTCTAAACGCCATATTGTCGACGATGTTTAGAAACTGCTGACGATGTTGCCGACGGAGGACGAACGCTCTAAGATCCAGGAGGCGCAGATGGCGAACCCCGACCTTCCCCTGGGTAGCGCCGAGCAGTTCCTACTGACCCTGACGTCGATATCGGAGCTGCCCGCGCGACTCAAGCTCTGGGCGTTCAAGCTGGACTATGAGAACAGCGAGAAAGAGATCGCCGAGCCTCTCATGGATCTCAAGCAGGGCGTGGAGACTCTTCGGGTTAACAAGACATTCCGCGGCATCCTCGGGACGCTGCTCTCCATCGGGATATTCCTCAACGGCAACGAGGTGCGTGCGTGCATACACTCTACTCAAACGTACAACATTTTTTTTTTATTTTTTATTTATTCAATATTTCACATACAGCGTATTCTGCCATTTGGCGTGAAATAATAAACATAACAATAAAAACACAGAAACAAGCACAAAGAACACACATTAGGCCTACACATGAGTTTGTCACAATACTACATAAAATAAGTACATTAACAAAAAAAACAAAGTACAGTACAAAAAATGCCAGTGAAAGAGACAATGCGCACAATGAAGTTGAAAACATGGTAAAAGAGTGTTAAAAACGAAGGCAATAATATCTTTATACACATATAAGACTTGAGCAAAAATAATACACCGTACGTAATTTACCGTACTTTCTTAAATACTACCACTGGAACTGGACAAAACATAACGAGTACTGAGTTGTGTTTGGGGAAAGGAGAAATGATACCAACGGCAACAGCTTACGTGAAACGTGGTAAAGGCCCACGTGAGAAGTAGGACACGTCACATGATATGTGACAAATATCGAAATTACGAATACAAATTCGACAGCATTTGAAACATTTCAGGTAATGTGTTCTACTTCTCATGCGGCTGCCTACTACGTGTCGGGTCTTCTTTCTTTCTTTTCTTCTTCTCCTTTCCCCAAACACAACCTAGTAGTCTAGCCATAGCCCTCTTACACAGCCATCCAAATTAGCACTCATGTATACTCATTTTGAGACACGTGCGATAAATAAATCATAAAATATATGAAATAAGTAAGTTTATGAGATCTCTCTAACGGTCGGTAACCAAGGCCACTTAGGCCGAAACGTTCAACATTTGTCACGCAGCCACCCACCAATCTTCTGGTAAGCTGATGGTCTCCTTTCTTCTTTCCCCAAACAGTATCACTCAAATAAGTAAAAGAATGTTTCGGAAGGGGCAAAGTTTCAGTGCCTACGTTCTAGACTGACATATTTGTTTAGTGCACGTACATTTTCGAGAGAGGACAAGTTAAAGTGTTGTCTTGACTAGTTCTGTAATACCAGCGCTGTCTCCTCCCTCCGTCCGCAGGTGAAAGGGTTCCAGATAGAGTACCTGGCCAAGGTGCCAGAGGTCAAGGACACCGTACACAAACACTCTCTGCTCCACCACCTGTCGCACATGGTGATGGAGAAGTTCCCCGACGCGACCGACCTCTACTCGGAGATCGGGGCCGTCACCCGGGCGTCCAAGGTCGACTTTGACGAGCTAGCCGCCAACATCGGCAAGATGGAGGCCGAGTGCAAAGCGTCGTGGGACCACCTCAAGCTCATCGCCAAACACGACGGCTCGACCACCATGAAAGTCAAGTACGGCCACACATTTATGTATTTGTTTGTTTGTTTGTTTGTTTTGTATTTATTTATGTATTTATTTATTTATTTATTTATTTATTTATTTATTTATTTATTTATTTATTTATTTATTTATTTATTTATTTATTTATTTATTTATTTATTTATTTATTTATTTATTTATTTATTTATTTATTTATTTATTTATTTATTTATTTATTTATTTATTTATTTATTTATTTATTTATTCATTTATTTATTTATTTATTTATTTATTTTTTTATTTATTTATTTATTTATTTATCTATCTATTTATTTATTTACCTATTCATGCATTGATTCATTCATTCGTGCATTCATTCATTCATTCATTCATTTATTTATTTATTTATTTATTGCGTATCCTATTTTTCACTTATAAAACAGATTTTAAAAATAGGAATATTCTGCACAACATAAAATAGCAATTATAATGCTATATAACAAAACAAACTTTTTAAAATTAAATTTTGGATTAAAAGAGCATTAATACATTAGCATTATCAATCTGCAAACTTTCTGCAGGGACTTCATCACTAGATTGAATTAAATAAAAGTTTGAATTAACAAACGACTACTGAGTAATGTCTTATATCTCTATTTCCTCTTTAAATGTTTGCATCTTATCGGTTGAGTCCCACGATAATAACGTGTTTACTGCGCAGAATGTCTGACTTCCTTGCGGACTGCGCCGAACGCATCATCGTGCTTGGTATCGTACACCGGCGCGTGATGAACCGATACCACCTCTTCCTGCTGTGGTTGGGCGTACCGCTCCATCGCGTGCAAGACATGAAGCCAAGCGAGTTCTGTCGGATCGTGTCCGAGTTTGCGCTCGAGTATCGGACGACGAGAGAGAGGGTTCTGCAGACGCTCGAGAAGAAGGCAAACCATCGAGAGAGAAACAAGACTCGCGGGAAGATGATCACGGAGGTAGGCGAGACCTTGGCGACGTATATATCAAAGGTAGTGTGACGAATGACGATATAACGGTGAAAACTTGGTTGATTATTTTGTTGAACTCCATTCAAAGTGTGATTTCTAATGCTCAAAATTGCTCAGTATCAAAATTGTCCTATATAGTCTTCTTCTTCTTCTTCTTCTTCTTGCAAACAGCCAGAGTTTGAGCGTATGTCCTTCTCTGCCCAGCCTCCCAATAAAGAAGTTTCCCCCTCACTTGATCTGCTTCTGTTTTTTTTTTCTTATAGTGGGTCCTTTAATTTGAACTATTTGTGTTTTAGTGAGCGTAGCTTTTCTGACGTTATTAGAACTGATAGTTTAAGGTTATATTCAAATTCGATAGGGTCCCAATAAGGTAGGTTTTGCAGGGATTTCCCAGGCTTTTTGTGATGCGATTTACTAAGGATCAGAGGAGACGTATCCAGTTTTATCTAGTTATTAAATACCTTATTATTAAGTTTTTTAAGTTAAGTAGAGCTTGTGTTGTTGTGTAGAGGTGCCGACGAGCTTGGCGGCTGGTGCTGATTCCGTGATGCCGTAGGCTGAGGTGGAAACACCCCTTTAGTCAACTAAATTATGTTGGAACAAAGTGTAGAGATATATACTATTAAGTTTTGATCATAATGCTCTATGTTCAAATTATTATTTGATTCGAATTTCTTCAATTCAGTTTGGGGTTTTTAGGGTCCCTTACAATTTCAATTAACGGGAGACTATTTTATTCCATAATTTTGCTAACGTCTTGCCGACGCTTGACGTGCGCGTTTGTTCTCATCGCAGGTGGGCAAGTTCCGCACGAAGGAAGACCGGGCCGACGCCGAGTTGCGTCAGCTCCTGGGCAGCGATCTGTCCGACGCAGAGAGCGTCGTGCACGGCACGTTACCGTGGCGACGTCAGCGCAAGGAGCTGGGCAGGACGGTCTTGGGTGAGTGCGATACATGGCGGTTTCATTCGTCAGCACTTTTTGTTTGATAAAATAATGTTTATAGTGTGTTTTTATTATTTTTAAACTATTTAGCTAACGGTTTAGCCGCGGTCGCTTAGCCGGTTCCCCTACGAACGAAGTTAAGCAACTTCGGGCTAAGTCAGGAGGTGGATGGGTTTGTTAGATCTATTTCATATATGTGTATAATCCAATGTCATGTTGGTACTTCAAATTCGATTCGATATGTAATTGTAGGCTATCTTCAATGTTGGTCATCGTGCAATGTGTTCCACCGCCAACTAGATGCTTTTTATGTTCTACACCAGATTCCGTTTCCTCTTTGCTTCAGGCCAGTCGTATCTCATACTTGTTACTGACATGTAGTCTGCAAAAGTGATCCAATTAAATCTCTTGTTAAAACAGCAATCAATGTCTTCATTTATTTCAAAACTGCCTAACAGGGTTACCACTCTCCTCTGAAACACTAGTTACCGTTGGTTAGAGCAGATTGGAGGGTTCGAAAGCTTGTGTAACAGCTTCGTTCTCCTCGTCAACTGCTCGGCAGTCCAGGTTAGTGGAGGAACCTATATGACTGGTCAAAGTTACACTGTCCTTTCGGATGGGACGTAAAGCTGATGGTCCCCTGGTACTTTTCGACAGGAGTAGGCTACGTGCCGGTACCAGGCTTCCCCTCCTCCCTTCTTCATCATCATGCATTGTTGTTAATCATCCGTTGTTATACTGGTCACTGTTGAATGGCATAAAATGCTGGATCAATTCATAAATAAATAAATACATTTTTTATTTTTATAACTTTATTTTATTTTATTCAGGCCCGCTGGTCCGAGACGAGCCGCTCAACGGGAACCTGAC
The DNA here is from genome assembly GCA_945910005.1 of Isoperla grammatica. Taxonomy (NCBI): domain Eukaryota; kingdom Metazoa; phylum Arthropoda; class Insecta; order Plecoptera; family Perlodidae; genus Isoperla; species Isoperla grammatica. The sequence continues at coordinate 32,844,220 of OX246739.1, forward strand.
TGACGGAGACGACGAGATACTCGAGAGTCTGGTCAAGACTGCGACCAAGGCACCCGGCACGAGGACCACGCCCAGAGAGAGGAAGAGAACGAGACAAGCCGACCGTAAGTCCCGTAAGTAGCCGCCGCGACTCCCCCCCCCCCAATACAGTCCACTCTACATAACAACCACAACGGAATATGTTCTCCAATGTACTTTTATTTATGTATGTGGCATTAAATTATTTCCCTACGGCTAATGATCTTGATACTAAACACTTGACAAGTCATGCCCATAGACGTGCGCAGAGGTTGATCAATGGGGGCACAATAAATTCCCGGCCAAAGTACTTCCCGGCGGAGGCCAATGGGGGGTGTGGGGAGGATGCCCCCCCCCCCAACAAAAAATAGCGCCGCAGGTGATTTTTTAAAAACATCAGTTTTCTAATGTGTTTTAAGCGTATTAGGAGAGTACAGGTTGTCTGTTGAATGGGTTACTTTCACAAAATTCTTTATGGATATCAATGATATCCGCGGGCAGAAGTCGAGGCAGAGACATTTCTAGTACTGTGTTGTGACTTGTGAGCAAGACGCTACTAAATACGACTTTCTATCTAATGTCTCACTCTGCTAAAAAAAGAAGCACACCTATCCTAATGCAGCTTGCGTACGCCTATGGTCATGCCCAGACTGTTAAGAGTTTCTTGTTCTACTAATAAATAATAATAATAATAATAATAATAATAATAATTAATAAAATAAAATAATATGGTCATGAAGCAAATGTTAAATGAAATAAATATTTTGAATCAATATCTGTTAAAGCTGTTAGTACAATTAATGAGTGCTAATTTTATAGAGAAGAGATGTACTACGGATTAATAAGTGGACCAGAGAACATACCTTGCCTACAACAGTCACGTGACATTTCTCGCCACAATGCGTAAACGTTTAGTACAATGTCTCGGTGGAAGAAAAGTCACTTCAATTTGTCAATTCAAATTTTGTAGAAAGAATTTGACATGTAATTTTTCTTTTGTATTATACCCTAGCCAGGCTTCCAGCCAATCTGTTGACAATGCCATCTGTGCAAGCTGTAACCCCCCCCCCCCGCCTTCCCTTTTATAACAGGTGGTGGTGGGTGTCTCCGTCCTCACACTCTTGTATGGTGGTGGTAGAAGGTTCTAACACTGCAACATTTCCCCCCCTAGTTAAACGGTCGCGGACTCGCGAGAACAATGTTGAAGGCGAGGGCAGTGCATCCCCATAAGTAAGTCGCATTAAGGACCAACATGTTTGATTGATTGCGATTGTCATCTGTTTCCTGTTTAACCAATGATGGCATATTAAATTGTTTACATAGCAGCATGCATTTTTGTGATTTATAGTGGGTAATTTGTTCTAGGAAATATTGCTTGGCATCAAATTAACATGAATGCAATCTTGAATGTGTAAGTGATTACGTGTGTGACTTCAGTAATGCATCTTTGCGCGACGTACGAATGTTACTCGTTGTAAAGTTCGTTTCTTGTCTTCTGTTGCTTTGAATGTGGATCTTTACAATAAGGTACTCTGCTGTACATTATACTGTTTATGAAACCACATTCAGAATGCACTAAACATTATTGAGTATTTTTATATTTTTCTATAGGAAATAAGTAGGCCTACTAGTGTTTCTTACTAAGGTTGCCACCTTCGTTACCAAGCTGATGTGCAGCAAATTTACGAGTGAAATTTATAGAATTAACTGTTTTCATTCAATTCCGTCCATTGTTGATATGGTGCTGCTTGTTTGGTGTTTTGCAAAAATTACAATCAATAAAGTTGATTGTTGAACAGGAAGTTTCAAAAACTCACTCCAAGATCAAATCCAACATTCTATGAACTTTATGTGACAACAATTAAACCGAGGTGATTGTGAGCCCTATGGAGGTGGGCCACAGTAAATACAGATTTTATAAAGAAAATAAATTGTAATTACTAACTACTAAGTAATTAGCATGATGTCCTAATTTAAGGATGAAATCCCAATGTTTCCAACCCAAACATTATGAAGTATTTACTATTTTGTGTTTACAGTATATATGTAAATTTTGAATGTAATCTTCATTGTTCACATAATATTATATTTATTTATATCGGAAACTAACAGCATTCTCCAGCATTCAATAATATCATGTTATTGCATTATCATTACCATTGAACTATTGCTTACTAATACTGTTCAGCATCTGCTCAGTTTGTTTCACATTGTGACGGGACAAGCATCTTCATTGCATCATGAGCATGGGCATGGTCCGAGTAGGGTTTGAGGGGGTTTATTGAAGTACATTGTATCACAGCTCAACATAGGCTATTGTCACAACCAGGAGCTGCAAATGGTTGAAATGTGTGACTCTTTTTAAAATGTACGTGTAAATACATTTTGTCTGCATGAAATAATTATTGCTTCTGATTATTTTTGCAACAATGCACTTAAAAATTTAATTTGTGCTTTTAAAGCTGTGGTGATATTTTTACTGAGATGAAATTTTGTACGTTTTTAGTTCGTCGAACTCTGAAGAACGGCCTCTCCGAAGAAGACAAGAAACACTTGGCAGCCTACATCAAGGGGTACTAAACCCCATCGATGCCGATCATGTATCGGCAGGACGTGAAATATCCTCCTCATAAAATGTGAACTCTTGGCACATTGAACAATGGCAGCGAGGCTTCCTTACGTAGCCAAATGGTAACATGTGAGGATTCAAATCCCAAATAATAGATGGCCGCAATGTTGTTGCCACACGAGTGCACGTTGCGGCACGTAAACTGTCATGGCCGCCTCGTCCACTTGGAACCAGTGTGTTCGCGAAGCTATTGCTTGTTTCAGTAGAACGCGATATTAACTCGACCGTATACGGTGAACGTAATTGTGATACACAAGCGATAATCCGCTGAAACGCAGGGACTTTTGCTACCCCAGAACTAGAAGCAAATCATTTAGTTTGCTTATTATAACTAAGGTGTGTTGCTAGTCTTTTTACACCCCCAAACATAATTGTAACTTGCCTTCAAGTCAGTGCTGGAATCTGATGTTTTCTTGGGCAATGGGAACTTTTACTAGATGTGTAATGTGTATGTTGGAAGGCCAGAGCAGAAATCATTTTGAACTAAAATGTTGCAATGCATTACTCAATTGAAAGGTAGTTTTTGACTATAAATTGAATACAATTAGCTACCATCATGCTGGTGATAAACTAAGCTAATGTGCCACTCCGCAACGATGTGTGCTCGATGGATTATGATAGTAGAGAATTGGTAGTAGGCAAGGGTGGGATAAAACAACTGCAATACTTCATGTCGGTATAGTGAAGTTCATCCTCTTCTGTTCCAAGACTCGTTTAGATTCAACACTGGTATCTGTACAGGCCTAACTTTTGTATATGTTATGTAAACATCCTACATTCTTATAGGTATTCTGTCAGTGACTTATTGACCTTACTCTTTGTACATTGCATTACTCTACTCTCACGATGATATGAAAACAACCCTATCGATCTGTGGCTCTGTAAGTTCCACTAAGTATTGTATGTGGAATTATATACATACTAGCTCTGAGGTTACCACTGTCGTTTATGTCGGTGTTGCTTGCTACTTAACAGTGTATACTTCTCTTTCAATGTAGAGAAACCATTTAAATGGCATTACCACTTCAGTAACTTTTTTCGATGCTTGCAACGATAATGCTCTTCTCTTTTCGTAAAGTATAGTATTACTTGTTTGATCGACCTTAAAACCAGAAACATCTTGATTGACCCCAGGAGATGTAAAAAACAACAACAATCATATCAACTCTCCGATGATTTAAATGTTCACTTAGGCTATGACAATGTATTGCTAAAGAATTTTAATCTCTGTCTTATAACCATCTATCAACTTATGCAATCTACCATTAAGTTAAAACACAGTCAAAAAACTTTAGTCTGCTAGCTTTGTACTAGCTATACAGTATTTTATAAGTTACTACAGAAGATTTAACTGAAATCAGATGACTGCCAAGCAAGAGGCCCTATCCTAAGTGCCTTATAAACAATCACAAGGACGTTGCAAAACATATCGGTGGTTCTGGTAATTTTGTGCAGTGTTGTTTTTGACTGCAAGAAGTTAAAGTATAGTCTGGCATAAAAATGAAAGGCCTTCAAATGTATTCTATTAAGAAAGAGAACATTCCATATGTATATTCTATTCAGCATTAAACAAAAATCATTGCTTGTGTAATAATTATGAGATTTGTAAATAATAATGTAGCATAATACTGTAGTGCTCTATCTCTCACTCTCTCTACCTATCAATCTTCTGTTGTCAAGCAACATCACTTAACTTAGGGGTAATGCCATTTATATGACAATCCACAAGTGTAAAACTAAAAACATGAATTACTAATTAAATATACTACCCAGTACCTCCCACTCTTCTAAAATTCAAGAAAATGTGCATCAGTGTCACAATCATATTGTGATGCACTCAAGTATCTCAGACTGTTCCAGGACATTGAGATTAATCTTGTGTATAGCTAGCTTCATATGTTATCTAATACTGCATTGTATTGTATTGTATTGTACAATAAAACTGACATGAGCTACCAGAAGAAGAAAGTTCTATTGTCCATATTCAAGATCTGCCCATATTCTTGTTTTAAATTTCCTTTCCTCTCCGCAGTCCAAGATCTCCACCCAAATCATCACACTTGCCAGACTCGTTTTGTCGTCACACTATTATACGCGATAGGGTTGATAAAACTAAGTGTGAGCGATAAACACAATTGTCGCCATCGGTATTTGCACAACATAATAATTGCATGCGTCTATTGAGGAGCATACCTACTGAAATTGTCTATAAATTAATTACAAAAATGAATAAGTCAAGATTTGTACAAATGTTTTTATTCAACCGTTCATCCAACTTTAACAACACACAAATCATTTTTAAAACCAATGCACTTCATATATTTTTCAATAACAAAGTAAAAACTGGCTAAACAGCTATGTATAAAAACTTGTTGAGGTCAATCTATCATGGAATGTTCTTAAATTAATATATTAACATTACTTATCACATAATGAACAAACTGAGCAAGATGACAATAAAATGTTCAATATAAAATACTTCGAATTATTTTCTTCTATGCAAATAATTTTTCCCAGTGATATCAATGATTCTACAGTATATACACATTAATTGTCAATGATTTTCAACCTACAACAAACAAATTGGACAGGGAGAAAATGAGTGAGCTAACTGAATCTAAATGAATGAGATATGTCATTGCACAAGTGACTATGATATAATTTTTTTTTTTTATCTTGTTTATGAAGGAAAGGAAAGGAAAATACACATAATATATTGCCAATTTGCAAGTATCGTTCATCACAACCCTCGTGCAGTAATCTGGCTCAGTCGATAAAGTAGTCGCCTTCTATTCCTTCCGGATGTGGGTGAAGTTGTTGAGGTAACAGTGTCAACATTTTCGAGCTATTTTGTTAATTGTCCACTTTTTTTAAGTAAGCTTTTAAGTACTGACATTGCCAATAATATTTCCTTCTTTGAAAACCTGGACGACCAACATGAGTTGTATCATAGTCAAACTATTAAAATGTATTATCGTATACTGAATAGGGTTTGTTACACATCTATAAACATCTCGGAGCCCGTGGCAAAAAAAAAAACGTTTTTGTACTGGTTTTTAGTTTATCTGACAGTTCCACAAACACTTACTACAATGAAGGTTGACTAACTTTATTCCAAGGCGGAAGTTTTCCACTTATCTCAGCATCGACATTTGCCAGAAAACTCCCAGACAACAATGCAAACATTCTAGTCAGTACACAGTTAACAGTAACAAACCCACAATGTAATATAGTTAATTTATCTGAATTAAAAAAAAACACAAGGTTGGAAACTGCCAATTTGTGACTTGACGCATATCATGAAATATATTGGCTGTTTTGTATGTATGTATGCACAACCGGTATTAATTTTTTTTTTTAAACAATCGGTAAATGTAAAAATGATGAAAGTAAAACGTCCGAGCGAGTAGAGTCGTTGTGAGAGGAGAGGGGAGGACAGACACTAGAGCTCGTCGTGTTTGGGGCCAGAGAACTCGTCGTGAGATATGAAACCATTCTTGTCTTTGTCCTCGTGCTGGAAGATCTCCTCCACTAGTTTGTCGTGGTCTTCCAACATCCGCTTGACCTCCTCGCTTCCCTCCCCCTGACCGGCGGCCTCGTCCGCGGCGACCATCTGCTTCTTCAAGTATTCGCTCACCTAAGCAAATAAGTTGACACGTTAAACACCCGCTCATAAACTGAGTTGCAATAAGACATTTTTCGTTGTATTATTATTCACAACAGAAAAATACGTTTTCATCAGTGCGAATATAATAGTCAGACATCACAATATAACATCTAATAAATATTGGAATAATAAAATAGCAACTAAATGGTTCACAATAGTCGATTATATAGTTGCTTATTTCAGCAGTCATATAAGTGAATCAAGAACAAAACAAGACATGGTCATGGACTGGACACGTGCAGGATTTTTTGCCAAGGGGGAGACAAAGGAGATATTGCTAGTACAACCCCCCCCCCCCCCCCCCCCACGCATATGAAGGGGATTGAGACGAGCTTGGCAGGGGAGCATGCAGGTGCATCTTAGTTTTAAATGTGACTAGACCTAGTTGGAACAAGAATGCATGTACTGCTGCATCTAAGCTCTAATTGTACTAATTAAATTCATTGTCATAATCGTGACACTAATTATTTCTGGATTTTACAAAGAGAGAGAAAGTACAAATTAAAATAAGAGCAACATATTAGTAACTTGTAAACTCGAATACATTGAAATGCTTCGCTTATTCAACTCGAAAGTGAATATATCTCGTTTTTAACGAAAGGTTGTTATAGGCATCATAAATAAAGGTTTTACACTTCAAGTAGTAAAATAATCACTCTATGCGTTATGTAAAGATAAGGGATATTTAAGATTGTGATCATAAAAGTATTGAATTCCACACTCCAACACGAGCAAGCTCGACGTTTTTACATGGACGGTAGTTATTACCGCTATTACCAGATTAGATTTGATACTGCTATTATAGCAATATCAGCTATTTTAAAACCCACCTGGGACGATAGTTTGAGATAAACAAAATCAAAAATAGATAAGGCGGCTATATGTGTTAAAGCTAATAATATAATCTTGCTATAATAAATGCAAATACGATATGCCTATATACACATACACTACAAATTACAATGAACAAACTACACACAAATTTACTTCACATATTATACAAGAAATTTACAACAGTCACTTATTTTATTTCCCATTCACCCTTTACCATTCATCTATTGACTCAAGACTTTAGCTACCTCGGAGAAAACTTTATGACATGACATGTTTTAAAATGTCAATGTGACATAGACAAGTCTCAAAATCAATCATTACCATAAATCGTTTACTGATTGCATTGCATTGTAATATCGCTGTCCGCTAATATCGTAGAACGAATTGAGTTTATACCAGGGTGCGAATTGCCGGCTTACGAGAGGGAGGGATGCCCGAGTAGTATTTGCGTGAGCAGTAGTCTGGAGCAAAGCCCCAGCCGCCGGAGGCAAACATTTGTTGGACCCGAGATGGCCTCAGAAGCGATCTGAGAGTCCTTATTTTGGCCACAGACAAATAATTACACTCCGTGGTTTATTAATGAAGATAAACACTTACTGGCTAGGAATATGTGTCGCATTCTTTATTAACGTTATGATATAGTCACTTGCTATGATAAGAGATGAGATGGGTGGGTATACAGAGGTGGGGACTTAGTCGGGATACCTTCCAGTAAAACAGAGCCAGGGATGAAATTACCAGAGAGGGGGTAAATCCCCCCCCCCCCCCCCCCCGGTTAATTCGCACTCTTAATGACGTAGCCAACAGCAGTGCTCGTCCTTTCCCCGCGCTTAAACATCTCAAGAGAAAGCATTTTGTTATGAAACCACTTGCAAAATAAATACACCACAGATACACGAAGTGTATAATTAGTAATCTGTGAATACACCGTTCTGTTGAGTCATCTCACAATGCACCACTTCATTATTACGTCATCATACACATCCATCATTCAACAGATGGTTGAACAAATGAGGAAACACTGAAAACATTACGTCGTTAGCTGTCTTTTTGAGTACTAATATAATCTGTGTATGTGTGTGACTGGTTTTCCATTGTTTTAGTCGCTCGTCTTCAGCCGCCCCGCCGAGTGTGAGTGTGAGTGAAAGTTAGCCTGGATCGAGTGTAAGTGATCTCCTTAATTGCCTCACTCATCCACGTGTTATGAAGGGAGAGTAACCTGGTAGTTAGGCAGGTGTAGAAATTGTGTTCTACAAAGAAATCCAAGAAGATGGAATGTGAGAACTATTTTGTATGAATGATATACGAGACGAAACTGGTTATAATTAATGGCATCGTGTTCTTTGGAACTAAAGCGGTCTCCATGATTTTGCTGTGGTTTTAGTTCAGTGCTAATTACCCGTCTGAACACTATAGGCACGACAATCGCTGGCTGTCATTTTCTAAACTGTGGGGCAAACTGGCAACCAAGCTAGGTTGGCTAGTGTGTGACTGGCGTGACTGAATTAATTGTACCGACTGCACATTGCCTATATACAGTAAAAATTGACGTGAGCTACTTAAAAAAAGCACTTCATTACTAGACCTTCGAAAATACCTTAGCTATACTAAGCTAACCATTAAATATATATATATATATATATATATATATATATACATATATTTGTAATACTGATAGAAGGGTTAATAAATATAAAAACAAGTAATGTGCCAGGGAGGGAATTGGAAAAAAATTTCTTATAATAAATAAACTAATAATATAACTAATCAAATATGGTCGAGGCTTGTGTCTAGTGTATTAATTGTCCAATGAGTAACCAAAGGAAGTCCTGTTGAGAAATTCGTTGTTTTCAGCTACAACTCAAGTAATGTAAATGTAATACAGTACGTTTTCGCTCTCCCTCTCTCTGTCTCTCTCTCCCTATACTTAAAACAGTCCTATTCGAAACACGTATGGCAACTGAGTTTATGTTTGCATCGACGCTGTTCCAATAAGTTACTTCAAAGTTCAATGTGTTGCATCTTTCTAAAAAAAAAAAAAAAAAAAAAAAAAAAAAAACAGTAAAGAACGACACAAAAAGCAACTATCCACTTCCAATACTTTATCTACAAGTAGTTGGTATGTCATTGCGTCATGCAATTGTATCTGTATTTAAATTGTATACCTAACAATATAATGATGAAATTAGTCTTTATAACAAATCGTTGAATTAATAAATACCAAAGCACCAATAAAGTATTGCCTATTAAAAATTATTTGCGTTGTGTATAAATCAAGTCAATCACAATCATTGAACAATGAAGGCAACAATACCTTCAGTTCCCTACTTAAGTCGTCGTAAAACCACTTCGGTAATGCTTCCGTCACGGGTGGGTGAGCGGCAGCCAACCAGCGGCCGTGTCTAATTCAAATACCTGCTCGTGTTGGCCGACACCGTAAACACGTTATTGATTGATGACGAAAGCATTGAAGTTGTTGTACGACGACTTTAGATTTAAGAAGTCTTGATCAACATACACACAACGTTCATATCCACTCTACTCATATAATGATGGTATTAATTTATTTCATACAGAGAAGGCCTTGCTAAAGTGGCGTCATAGAAGAGTGAGTCGGAGCCAATCAGCGGGGGACTATTTCAATACTCTCATTTGGTTGGTCAATGCCTCACTCATCTATGATGTCAGCATCTACAAGTTTGCTGTGGAATGTGTCTACCTCTCGTTCACCCTCTCCCTAGTTTTGGGGGTAACAGTCGAGCTTTATCATCGCGAGAGTGATGTTCTGTGTACAAGTGTCGGATTGTCTAGCTTCTAGTGTACATAGTGATAGTGCAAGAGATTCTTACACATTATTATGGCGCGTTCTGTTATAAGTGTCCTGTTGTGTTAGTGATCACAACCCAACACCATCGCCCTCATCATCAATGAACTCTGCGGGTGAGTCAAGCGTGAATTATTGTTTTGTATTTATTTTCTTCAATATAACAAGTTAATTTCCATGTCCAACCGACAAGTTTCTTAAAATAGTTATGATATTGTTATTATTCACGTAAGCACACCCGTCACTCGGCGTTGACTCAGTGTGCATACATTCTTTACATTGGCCTAGGAAAATCACGATGCACTTGAATACTTAATAGATTATGAAGTACTGCCAATATTTCTCTTTGACAAATCATGTGTGAATTGAATTAGAGTTTGCACGATAATTGAAGAACGTACATAAATAAGTGTGCGACCATTACCTTAAAGATTGAGTTGAGAATCGAGCTCTCTCAGTACCTCAATAATATTGCCGCTTGTTTATGTGGAATGAGAAAACTCACACCTCTATAGCTACCATATAGACATGCTGCCCGTGTTATGCTACTCCTCGTAAACAAAGATCGTTTGTGTTTTCGGTTCAACCCACTTTGACTTCTCATAAATATAAAATACAAGTACATTTTATTGTCCATACCTAAGCTTGAATTTTCGATCCAAAAATTGATGACCAAAGAAGAATTTTCGGTGTATAGGCCTACAAGAGCGCACAATGAACATGCACTCTGCTCTTTTACACACAAAAAATCCTCAAAATCCCATTTAAAAACTTTGCGCCCTCCAGCTCGACACACTCTGATACCCCCCCCCCCCCCCCCCCATCCCTTGACTTCGTGATCCCCTCCTTCGAAGAGGAGGTGAGCATGAAAGTACACACGTAATGAACCCACAACCAAAGACCTTAACCTAACCGCTAGGGTAATATTATTAAGGTCTTTGCCGCAACCACGTGCATGCAGCGCAACATAGCATATGAGTGCTTTGGTTTTTACCTCTTCTCTCGAGAGCATCTTGTCGCTGTCTGCGTCAATCTCTTTGAACACGTTGGCCGCTGGGGGGGAGTCCCCGATGTTGATGAGGTCGACGTCGAAGGTCAGTGTCGCGCCTGCGCAGACAGAAAAACAAACATCTTAGACACAAACAACTTAGACACAGACAAGGATATCGACATAAATGTTCTAGCATCGCAAGAAGACTTGTTTCTTTGTCCAATAAATATTTCCTTTTTTCAAATGTTATTATGAAAATTTTGTATTTAATGTGTTATCGAAACACCTTTCACAGTTAAATTAGAATATTGAAAAACAAAAATCATTATTGGAACAAAGAAACATTCATGAAAAAGAGCACCACTACATACTTTAGGTGATAATAACATATTTTTTGTTGGTAATTATACTTTGTGACAATTTTAAAGAATTTTAAAGCAATTTTTAAAAAACAGAAATTGGGGGTTCCGCAGGGGCAGTTTTTTTTTTTTTTTTTAATGCCCTAAATAATTAGAGTTGGTACATGAGTTACCGACAATGCCATCAACCCACGCCCATCCACGCGCAAACCAGGATTCGAACCTGGAACCAAGCTTTAGTTCGGTTGGAAGACGTATAAGATTACCGGTGATCGGAGTCGAACCCGCGCCCTCCCGAACGCAAACGAGCTCAGTGGGTCGTGAAATGCAGTCACGCTTTTGGCCCGAAATCGAGTGGCACCAATTTGTTTTTGTTCTGTTGCATTACACTCGAGCGAGGCATGTCCGAGCGTTGAAACTGCTAGAGCATCGGGTTCGAGGGTGCAAGCTTAGTCCATGGACGCCCAACTAGGTCCTGTAATCACCGAACTTCCTAACATAACGTTCTCGGGGCTTAGTGCTAAACACTTATTAACACATTAGCCTCTGCGGACGCAGAGAAGACTATATGGGGGGGGGGGGGGGGCACACTTTATAAGCGCGGCTCAGTGGAGACGGTGAATGGCCTTGCTAAGAAACACACACGCATAAAGTTGTCCCAACTTGACTCGTCTCATGCTGACAAAATAGCCGAGTGCAGTAGGACTACTAGCCAATATTAAAACCCGCAAAATTAACGTATTTTCGTCATATCGCAATAACGCCACACAATATCGAAACAGTGACACCTACGCATATTTTGGATTCGTGAGAGCTCAATACCAAATGAAAAAGATTTCGTAGATTGTAGTAATTATAGTTTTCATTTGTAATTAACTTGTAAATTAGTTAAATTAGAAATAATAATTATAATTACTGCAAACTAATAAATCTTTTTCATACGGTATTGAGCTCTCACAAATCCATATTATGCGTAGGTGTCACTGTTTCGATATTGTGTGGCGTTATTGAGATATGACGAAAATACGTTAATTTCGCGGGTTTTAATATTGGCTAGTAGTCCTTAATCCTCTTAATTTCCTTCTTCTCTGTAGTGTGTAACATCTACTTACGAACGCATTATTGGTTACCTGAAAATCCCAAACGCAGTCACCATGTCTAATCGGTAACCATGGTTTGCATAACATTGCATTCAAACAGTCAACATGTTTGTGTGTAGCAAATCTCCGATTACCGCCTAATCGGAAGTTAAAAGTTTAGTGTAACCGATCTAAGAGAAAGATCACCTTTACGAATGTGTGAAAAAACACCAGGAATCTATTGACAACGAGCATGAAAGGGGTGGTCGATAAGGAGTATCGATATCTCCATTGAGACGAAATCTGTCTGCGGTACCAACCTACTGGATAAGACTGTGAGGGCTACCAACATGCGAGGGCTTATGGAAGTACCAACCTCCCGGTTGAGACAAGACTGTCAGTGGTACCAACCTACTGGATAAGACTGTGAGGGCTACCAACATGCGAGGGCTTATGGAAGTACCAACCTCCCGGTTGATACAGGACTGTAAGGGGCCAGGATAATGGCCGCTAAATCCTATAAAGAAGAGGCGGCATCGGATGGAAATAGCCGTATGGAAGGAATAAGAATCATGCTGAAAAGGACCAAGTTAGCAGTAAGAGAGAAAACTGCGAAGAATAAATGGGTAAGGAAAATACCTGGGCACAGGGTCCTCGGCCCGAAGATTTATGGAAAAATGAAGAATAATCAAACTAAATGATGTAAAGACACATATAAGCCTTGGCTTAGGAGGTGTCTCTGTATTGCGATGATTGAATGAAAAAAAAAAATGTCAGTGGTACCAACCTGCTGGGATGACGCTGCCCGCTCCCCTGTCACCGTAGGCCAAGTGTGGGGGGATGGTCAGCTTCCTCTTCTCTCCAACGCACATGTCGAGGAGTCCCTGATCCCACCCCTTGATCACCTGACCGACTCCCAGCTGGAAGACGAAGGGGTTGTTTCGCTCGATACTGAAACAAACAAGAAACAATCACACATCTGCCCACTCGACAAGTAGTTATAATCAACAGCTCTTGAGTGACTCGTTATTTTCGACGAGGTTTTTAGTTTTACGAATGCACTCAACATTTCAATAGCGGCCGAAATGACATAATGAGTGAGCATATAACATTGAACGAGGGTGTATACTGTATATATATGACTAAAGCCTTTTATACTACAGTGGTGACGCTGAGACAGGGTAATACCCAACGCTATTGTAAGATAAGTTCATGGGTAAGATGTTATTGTTGATGATGTCTTGTACAAAAAAACTAATTAAAATGACACGTGCATTCGACGTGCATTCGACGCAACAGGTCATGATGGAGAGCATTACATACTCGATTTGTATGGTCTCTCGTCCCGAGGCATATCTTAGAGATGATTTCGTCATAGACGCAGAACTCTTGGCCAATCAGCGATAGTTATTTGAAAATTGGGGCTAGTTGGTCACCACGAATCACTTGACGAATAAATCTGTAAGGAATTGTCTTGGGACGCGTGCATAACATCTTTCTTTGAGTTTTATCGACGTGCTTCTTGATTTGGGCTGGGGGCGAAGTGCTCCCCTTGACCCCCCCCCCCCCCCTCCCCTTCTGGTTGCCCATGAATATGATTCTATTGTGTGTACAGTCTTGCTGAATTTCTTTATAATGTTTTTAGTGTGATTGTAAAAAATGTTAATGACGTCTTGGGAAACTCGGTTATTTGTAACGAGTGTCCTACAAAGACAAGTTCACAGCCTTGGCAACGTGGAGCTCATGACGTCTGCGGTGTTAGCAAGGCAGTGACGCGACAATATGGCCTTGCGACGCGGTTCAATGCCCTGGAGATGTTTTGCGTCTCGCCACTCCTGTCCTTAGCTGTCATGTCCACTCACAAGTGTTTACCGTCGTTTAGCGCAAGAAGCCATTAGTGTACATTCTTACATCTGATTTTTTTTTATGTTACAAGGTAAGGCATAGATATATGACTTTCCTCATAATTTCCATGGCATCGCAAAAACGCTGACAAAGTCATAAAAACTCATACAGCACAATGTGAAGTAGTGGATATAATGGTACGTTTTTATTGAAGAAAACAGCACACGCAATAGTTGTAGAAATCTTCACCATTATCAGTAATATTTGAAGTAGTTTAGGCCTACAGTTTTTTTGTATGCGTCTCACATTGGAGAAACTGTTTGTATGCGCTTCGCTTGTAACGTAGAACTGGAAATAAACCAAAAAGAAAAACTAGTATGTTATTCTAATTACACTGAGTTACTTGCGATGGGTATACCGAAAAAATAGTAGCCGTCCTCGGTGACTTAAACGTCATAGGCCTACGTTTGGGATACAGGTCGGAGCCTTGTAAGACCACGGGATATGAGTTCGAATCCATGATAAGACTTGTAATTCTCCTTCATACGTATAATCTCAAAATTAATATAAAACAAGGAACAACCAACTGCTCGAAATACGTGGACAAACGCGACTTCGATTGTTCGATATATTATCGACTGTAGTCGTTTCTACGTCACGTGCAGGCTTGATAAACGATTCTATTTCCACGGTAAAGTGTGGATAGCACGGTTGTATTTAATATTTATCACCGTAAGACAAGTGCAAGCATGCGATTCCCCGTAGGGCTGACTCCGGTTCCCACTTTATGTTACCTTTAGCAGCTAAGACGTGGGGGGGGGGGGGGGGGGGGGGAGACAAAACGTGCATTCAAGCCCTATTGACGATGTAGACGCGCACGTTGGGAAGCTTTTTGGAAACTACATTGTTGAGTCTAATCATAGTAAAAAGTTTGAGTAAGCTACTAAAGGCTAGTACAATAGTGTAATTGTGCAATTTATATTGTTTTCGATTTTAATTTATTCGCGGTCTTCATATTCCACTACCTAATGTGCATTCTTTACCCCTGCTTATACTGCCAGCTAATCTGACCCCTGCACATTCTAACAGCTAATCTTCATGGTCTATACAATGTACATCCTAAAAGAGCTGATCTTCACACCTAGATCACCCCCTGCATATATCCTGCCAGCTAATCTTCACGCCTGAATGTATATCCCGACTGCATATGAACGCGGCGCGGCTTGGCTACACATGAACGCGGCCTGGCTGGATATGAACCCGCGTTCACGGCTTGGTCGACTAGATTCACCCCTCGCGAGGGGTAAAACACTCGCACACGAGATGAGATTATCTCCTCTGACGTGAGTCGAACCCGACAAACGGAATCGCTACGAGTGCAGCGATCTTGTTTGTGTATTGCGGCCGTGTAGTGTAGGGTAGGCAGCTATGCCGGAGCTAAGTGAGCGCTTCCGCCGAACACAATATCGTCTGGGGAGAAGCGTGCGGCGAATTCGCCTGGAAGATGCGACTTTGAAGGAGAGAATTCTCTGCCCTCTAGAGTGGTGAATATTTCAGCGCGAGCATGATAGTGTTCTTTGGTTGTGACCGCCTTCTTTCGGAACGACTTCATTTTATCACAAAAACACCCGAGGAACAAAAAGCCTTCGTGATCGTGTTTTAAAATATCGCCTTGCTTCTTCCAGGTGGAATGCTTTGCAACAAGCTGAAGGGAGGGGAAGGGGGGGGGGGAAGACAAGTCTGCTCACTTGTTTCATGGGGGTGAGTTGTGTTTTGCTGTCATCACTCATCTCGTGCAGAAGCGCCTTGGAGACTGGAGGGGTTGAGGAGGGGGTAAAGAGCGTTTTGGGATGTAGTTGGTCTTGAGGGAAAACGCGATCCTTGAGGAATGATGAAACTGACCTTGAAGAAAGTTACACATCTTGAGGGAGGAAACTGACCTTGAAAAAGAAAGTAGCAAACTTTGAGGGATCCAAGCTAATCTTGACGAAACGGCGAACCTGTAAGTTTTTCGAATATTCGAACAGGTATCGAAATATTTAAAAACATTAATGTTCAATTACAAGATGACTCAAATGAAAGAAAGTATGAGAAGGAGTCTGTGAGGTACGTATAACCAGAACATATTTCGTATACATTTGTGTTTTGATGTAGTATATATATTAGAGAGGGCGGGTTACGAATTCCCTTAAAACTCTCCGGGAAAATATTCCGAAATAAAGTACCGAGAAAATTGCCACAAACAACATCCCCTAAAAGTGTTCACCTTGTAAACTTGTATACACCGAATACGAATGTTCAAGTATGAAAGGAAAAACCAACCGACATTGGGATATCTGTATTGTCGTTTAGAAGAGGTTGAAAGTTCTGTATCTCAGGCGGAAGATGGAAGGTAATCTGATCCACTCTATTCTGTTGTGACGTAGGTAAGGATACCCGCAGCGCACCTACGCAATGTTCGCTGTTATTCATGAGCACAGAGAGGTGGAAGGGAATTTACTTGGTCGATCAAGGTGACGTTATAAACCCCACGAGCATCGTTCAGGGCGGGGGGGGGGGGGGGGGGGGGGGGCGAGGAGGGGAGGGGGGGGTATGAACTGACACTATATTGTGTTTTAGTTTAATTGTAAAATAATGATTTTCTTATGCAAATCTTGTCATACACTCGACAACTCACACTATAACAAAACTACGCAAATAACACGCTCTATGATTTCGATTCGCTGATGCAAGTTTACACTTTTGTATTTTCTGTATGTTTTTGTGTGAAATTATGTCATGTTTGCATGCCTGTTCGGAGCGTTTTTCACATTTCCATTGTTATGTTTAGGAGGACCGTAGGGGGTAAATGTCGTAAAAAGTGATAAATATTTAGGAACACGTTTTGTCAATGATGTGACATATCTTTTTGAGTGTGTGCGTTTTTATGTGATACGCAATGTATAAAATATAATGAATCTATGCTTTATTACCTAAGCTGGGCTTTGTGTCATATTCATTGCTGCAAGCTATATTATAGTATATTTTGTATTTGAATTCAAAACATCACGTACTTTGTTAGGTTGTTTAAGTGATTAACAATATTTACAAGTTTATTTCGGTTATCAACATTAAATATTTCTTTTCTAAACTTAGCCATGATCAAGATTTCCAGATTGGCAGACTTTCTTCCAAATACATATTTAAAAACTTATACAATCATGTAAACATGCAACACCTTATCCTAATTAGATTCATCTCACTGATGCCCGGTCTTATAACTTCCAACTAAATAACGTCAGCTCCCCCAGCCCTACCTAGATTGGAACTCATAACGCCGGGCATATGAGCCTATAAATTTAAATTAGTAATTTGAATTCCGAAAATACATGTCGTCACCGTTGTACAGTAAACAGTATTATGGCTCCTCCCTTGCCCCATTTGTCAGATAAGAGTCAGTGTTTTGTCTGTGAGTGTACATCGTCGAAGTATTCCTCTGTGAAGATGGACTGCGCAATCAGTCCGAGACGTCACCGTTTAAATACAGCAGTCTTGGGATTACCCCACGGCAAATAAAAGTATTAATATTTAACCATGCAGCTCTGCCGATGGGCTGGTCCTGGTATTTCTCTGCATGAGCGTGAGCACGCCAACGAAATCGACAGGAGCGCAACTTGTTCGGAGGAAACCGGACTCGCGTTCGTGTGGACAAATACGCAAGAGTTACGCAAGAACCGAAAGTGGTTCGTCGAACAGGTATTTTTCTCCTGTGTAGCGAAGAGAAGGCGCCTAGGAATCTGTCAGTCACAAAGAATTTGGTTCTCTGAAATACATTTTATTTCCAATGATGTTGTGTTAAATCTATTTATTTTCACTGTAATTTATTTATTTATGATTTATTTGTTGTGTGGTTTGTGGTAGTTTATTCCTGCTTTCAATGGCTAAGGTTCGATTCCCCATTCAGGCTGGAGTTTTTTTTTTAACTTTAATCAAGTAGACCTTGAACTTTAATCAACTGGTATGTACGTAAGCGGTGACTTTGGAGCCGTCATAGCAACGAAGTACAATATGATTTTAAAAAATGCTGTTATGTCCCCCACAGAAAAATCAATTCTTGTA
The DNA here is from genome assembly GCA_945910005.1 of Isoperla grammatica. Taxonomy (NCBI): domain Eukaryota; kingdom Metazoa; phylum Arthropoda; class Insecta; order Plecoptera; family Perlodidae; genus Isoperla; species Isoperla grammatica. The sequence continues at coordinate 32,862,564 of OX246739.1, forward strand.
ACTGAATGGGTAGAATACAAATAAAAATATATTTTTATTTTGACGTCCTTGTTGGTTGGTGCATCGTTTTGAGAGCTGAAAGAGCAACTATCAATCTGATTGGTCAATAACCTCACATGTATTATGTGAAAGGGTAATTTTCTAAAATTGACTTATCCGCTATGATTCGTTTTAACAGCTGAACCCCTTACAATCCCTTATCTGTGGCTGAACCACACATGCGCATGATTGCGCGTGAGTGTGACGTCAATGTTTTGTACTGACCTTGACACTTTACATTTAAGTTTACAATTTCCATAACAAATGTGTTTAGAGGAAGTTTGTGCTAAAGTGAATTGTGAATACTGAATAGCCTTCAATTGAAACTGTCGGCGACAAAACGACGCAAGTACGTGACGACAAAACGACGCAAGTGACGCGACGACAAAACGACGCAAGTACGCAACGACCAACGTCCCTTTGAAGATGGCGACAAACTGAATTGTGAGCGTGTGTCGCAAGTCGTATTCAACTTGGCCTGAAGATACGCGCTAGACCTGCAACTTTTTGTGAACTTGAATACGAAAGATGTTAAATCTCTCCTTCTTTCATAGAGACATCCTGAAGCGGTTCGGCGTTTCTTCTTTATCTGGATATTTTAGAAAATTTTAATTACTATATTTAAATAAATGCAATTTAGAAGCCGTTTTCAAAGAATAAAAACCTAGTCCACGACGAGCGGTGCATGGGTATCCAATGGACGGTTGTAGCCTGTCTGCAATCTGCATAGCAGTTTCGTGCACCCATGGAAATGAGTACTTGGACTCTAACCGCGTTTAACCTACTTTCAAACTATAGTTGAGTTTGAAAAATTGGAACTCATTCGAAACGTTCTCAAAACCCACTTGTGGAAACACTGGTTCATATTCTTTCATCAATCATCTTCGTCATGGCTGCACTGTACAGTTCATATCCCCGACAATACCGTTCTGTAATTTCCAGTTCCCTTCTTTCCAGAACTGAGCACCGTGCACGTTTACAGTTAGTAAATGCATCGGTACTAGTGCGTTCAATAATTATTGGAGAACATATCTCTATCCCAGCTTCGTGTTCATATTTTGGAAACTCTCATGCTCATTAATTCTTGAATGGTAATTCAACTTCGTACATTTGTGTAATGTGCATACATTCTTACGAGAATAGTTACTACTAATGTATTTTTAAATACACTGAATTTAGTTGCCAAAGAACTACTTTTACTATTTTATTTACAAAACTTAATGAGTTACACTGTCATTATATAGTTTCTTTATAAACACCATTCGTGACGTAGTATACTCATCTGTGCTCATATTATTATGAAGTAGGCGTTCTAGAATGAGTAAAGTAAAATAGTGCAAAAGAGAAAAACTTGGTTTCGGTTTCTTTTCGATTACAAATTAAGGCATGTCCCAGATCTAAGTGATAGTGGTGAAGAACGTGTCCTAACGACATAAATTAGAAACGAGACTTGCAGCCGCGTCATGACAAAACTCCAGATAGGTGATAATTACTGGACCAAAGAGTTTACCTCGAAAGATATTCCTGGGAGAGTCTAGGACCAATCAAAGCGCCATAAAGTCCCTGGTGCGTTGAAACGTGGCTTGAATGATGATACGAACCGAACCCTGTCGGGATTACTCGAAGTCGCACGATGAGTCGATACACCTTCTTACCGTTAATCGAAGATGTATAATTGGAGACAAGCGAGGGTGAGTGAAATACCGTTGGATCGAGGTTTGTTTCGGTTGTACAAAGAGGAAGACGTGATGCGTATAATCTTTGTAGTAAAGCAGTCACAAAATGTCAACTTAGAAATAAATAGTTTGTAATTTTTAAAAAGAAATTCAGAGTTTTTGTTGTTATAGGAGCATCATCGAGTTTTCCCGCCAAATTAAACACCCATTTTCAAAACAATGCATCACTGACTTATGTGCATAAGAGAACGCAATACATTCTGGCAGTGATAGGCCTACTTTGTGGCATCATAATATAAATAATTCAATTAAGTGAGTTTTTTCTAATATTGCTAGATTATGATAAAATATATTAAAAAAGATTCAAACCCTCGGACCTGTCGTTTGCAAAGGCTAAGTGAATACAATTGGTAATCGGTCACAACTTCGTAGTGATGAGTCTGGTCAAAACATGTTCCGTTAGAATTTAATTTCCAATATTAATATTTTCAATATTTATGGAATTTGTGGAATATTTACGGAAATATTTTAGTTATCGTTTACTCATCTATACCATTATATTTATTCTTCGCATTGGTTCTTACATTTGAATAACAGGTTCTTCCACAGCCACCTAGAGTAGCCTGTGTTATCGAAGTGTAGCACCCAACCATTCCCACCAAGCATAGTCTAAATAGAAACACGTCCAGATCGAAACATTGGGTCACGCGTTAGGTTGTTCGAAACGTCATGGAAGTGAAATGATCCGGGTCACAATGTCGGTGAAAGCTCTGGCGGACGAGATCTGAATCACTGAGAAAGTGAAAAGTTGGGGATGATGAACTCTTAGTTTCACTACCTTGTCTTGTCTACGTGCCCAGGAGCGCCCTCCATTCGTTTGTGACATCACAGTCCCCACACACACACACACAAAAAACAGGTCGTAAAGTCGCTGCAACTGGAAGGATACCTCTACGTCAAAAACGGCAGACAATTTTCATTTTAAAATTATATCTCAAGAATGGACTTAGAAATCGAAAATCTGAATCAACAGCGTACTGTGGTTTGATAAGCCCTACAAAGTGAATGCTCTAAATTGGGTCTTACATTATAATCAGTATGGTTTTTATTTCTAATTAATTTTATTACTAATCGTGGATGATTATAATAATCAAAATAATTGCGCTAATGGTTATAATATTTCATTTATTCTGTAGAGCTTACCAAAACAGTGTTGGCTCAAATTTTCGATTTTGTGTTGCAATCTTGAGATATAATTTAAAAATGAAACTTCTCTGCGGTTTCTGACGTAGAGGTACCCTTCGCTCTTAACGAAAACTAATGAATTTATGAATGTTAAACGTGTCAAAACTAATCATGACCCTAAAAGGGAAACTTAAAATAAATACATGAATTTACATATTTGTGTTCTATCAATACTTTCAATATTTTAAGGCTTGTTCGACGTCATAATTACACACGTTTTAGTAAGAAAGCACATGTGAGTGGTGTGCACCAAATTGACAAACTTAACTGTGAGTTAGAGAAACCACGAGATCTCGCGAATATCTCCATAATACCGGTAGGAGGCTTGAGAACGAGATGCAATCAGATTTAGGTTAGAAGTTGTTACATACATCACAGTGATCTTAATTATATAATATCTCGCAAGTTGGATAGTCACAATTGAAAAACACGTGAATTTGGTGAGCCAATATACTAAAATTATGGATATAAACCCGTAAATAAATTCTAGTTATAAACGAAAAAGAAAAGAGCGTTAACGAAGTATATGAAAATAGTATGCCTGCACCTACCTACGCTTGTATTTCAAACTATGAGTGTTGTATCGAGTCAAGAGCGACTGATCCTTTAGTTTCGCTTCCTAGAAGTTTAAGACTCTAATTAAAAGGTAAAGCCTGTTTACTCTAGACATGTAGTCTATAGTTATACTGAGTGTTAACGGTAATCTCCATTAACCTGCGGCTACGTCTGTGTTCATGTCTATAATAAGTACCAATGTGTTTTTGTTCGTATCACGTCTCTCGTCATTGAAAACGCCAAATTCGAATGTTGCTAAATAAAATACTAAGGTTTATTATACATAGATAGACAATATCAACAAATATACAAACATTAAATTAAATTAAATATAATATAATATATATAATTAAATATTAAATGTCTAATTTATTGCGATTCGATGAAACCAGACTAAATAAATAATATTTCTATAACCGACCATACTATAGTTTATTAAATCTAAACGAAATATACCAATAATAATACTGTCACACTTTCTTTCTAAAGCCCCTGCTCTATTTAGCTTCCTGTATTGAACACAAATCGCGCAGAAGATCGTAAAACATGGCGGCAAGGACACGCGCCAACCTGTGGGCTATGTAACAGTAGGGCTCAACAAACACGTTGGCAGCCTTGAAGAAACTATCAAGGACGTCGGGTATCAACAGGTTAATCCACTGATTGGTTTGAGACAGTTGTTCGCCCTTTGCTATACCTGTCCAAAACGTAATCATGTTCATTTTCATCTTTCAAATTTCTAAGTCGAAAACAGTTTCGTTCGCTAGAATACTCCACAAATTGTAAACTCTTCATGCCCGTGCTGCCCCTTTCCTGTTCGTCTGTTACAGCGAGAGCAAGCGAGGTCTCCATTTGTATCTCTGTGTGTATGTCCGTGTTACACCGAGGGCAAGCAATGACTCAACTTGTCTCTTAGTTTGTCTGTCTGTGTTACACCGAGGCCTCCACTCATCTCGCTGTTTGTTTGTCTGTGTTGCACCGAGAGCAAGCAAGGGCTTCATTGTCTCTTAGTTTGTTGTCTGTGCTACACCGAGGGCTCCACTTGACTCTTAGTTTGTTTGTCTGTGTTGCACCAAGCAAGGAGGGCTCCAGTTGTCTGCATCGAGGGCAACCGAGGGCTCCATTTGTCTTAGTTTGTTTGTCTGTGTTGCACCAAGCAAGGGAGGGCTCCAGTTGTCTCTCAGTTTGTTTGTCTGTGTTGCACCAAGCAAGGGAGGGCTCCATTTGTCTCTCAGTTTGTTTGTCTGTGTTGCACCAAGCAAGGGAGGGTTTTGTCGCTGTCCCTGAGACATACCTACCTTTGCCTTAGCGCCATCACGGAAACGACTACATCCGAAACTCGACTTAAATATTTAATCGAGCAAGTTTTTACGTCTCAATGAGCGTCTCCCCTCCCGACCCGTCCGCCAACTCAATGCCCTCGTGGCATATTGTCTTATGGAAAACTTGGTTCATTATGTTTAATAGCGCTTCCAACTTGGAGCTCTTCACTTCAAAGACTTGGTTCGGCCGGATATTGAGACAATCTAAAATAGTGGATGTTGTCTTCCGGTTGCTCAAAGTAAGGCGGGATTAAAGGCCTTCTGTCTCGGAGCCCGGGGCAGTTGCCTTCCTTATTGGACTTGAGCGCACAGACTTTGGTAATTGTAAAGGCGATGGTGATTTGGGGTAAGCCAAGCAACGGCGGTCAATACAAGCAAACTAGCAAGTGGTCGGGCTAAATTCTGACAAACTACACTGTAAAGACAGTAAGTACACACAGACTGCACTGTTCAGCAAGTAAGCGTTGACAACATGCACTGTTAGGTCGGTAAGTGCTCACAACATGCAGTGTCAGGCCGGTAAGTGCTCGCAACATGCACTGTCAGACCGGTAAGTGCTCACAACATGCACTGTCAGGCCGGTTAGTGCTCACAACATGCAGTGTCAGGCCAGTAAGTGCTCACAACATGCAGTGTCAGGCCGGTAAGTGGTGACAACATGCACTGTCAGGCCGGTAAGTGCTCACAACACGCACTGTCAGGCCGGTAAGTGGTGACAACATGCACTGTCAGGCCGGTAAGTGCTGACAACACGTACTGTCAGGCCGGTAAGTGCTCACAAAACCAATACGATGGCGTCTTGTGGGCAACAGATCTTTTCTTTCTCGCGAACCACTTTTTATTCATGACGTAAGAATGTTAGTCCGGGGCGGCTCTGAATAATACACGTGTTAGGGGAATGTTTAGCTCGGCAAAGTCGCAGTCGCAGTCGCCGCCTGCCGCGCCGCTGCAGGAAATTAACTGCGAACCTTCCCACAGACAATTTGAATAACATTATCTCCCCGATCTGTTTCCACGCAGAGGTAGATGTTTTAATTCCCATCTTCTTCTTCTGCTTCTCCTTCTTGTTCTTCATGTTCTTATCTCAGTCCAACCAGTGCCCGATCGATCGACCACCTCATTATTGTATATTTCTCAACGTAGCTAAAACCCTGTTGCTTTTTCCATTTAAACGTATGTACGTATGTAGCCGCCAGTACCTTTGCAACGTTAAAAAACACATTTGGTGGCGCATTAACGTTTGAAGTTTGTGTGATATAGTGTATATCACCTGTACATAATAATCTCAAAGTAGCTAGTCTCATATACCGATCTCAGATAAGCCCTTATCTACTACTCCTTCCATGCACGCTGTTTCAACGACGCGTTCTTTCACATAAATAAATAAATAAATACATTCACATTTAGAGTCTACCCACTCAATAATTAAACTGATTTGCAGTGGGGGACTTTCAGTGGCGTATACACGGGGGGGGGGGAGGGGGGGACAAAACCCCCCCCCCCCCTTTTGCAAAGGAAACATGGAAAATGACCGTTTTCATTTTAATAGACAGACAGTATCAAAAGACAGTATTTTAATATACAGTTAGATGTTTTACTTTATAATTATTGTATATTGTTGTAATTATTAAAAGCAAAAGCAATACGAAAAATATGCAAATTATTGCTTGAGGTTCCTTTTATTAGCGGTGCTAAGGAAAAAATGTGTTGCCAGAAACTGAGTAATCATGTTTCAGTTGGCCGCTGTAAAACGCACAGATTTGCACTAAAATGACCTTGACGAGAATTTTTTCGGGCAAGCCCCCCCCCCCCCCCCCCCCCCGGAACCCCAATTATGTTTCGGCTCCCCTCTGAAAACCCCCCCTTTCCCAATTCCTGGATACGCCACTGGGGACTTTAATTTAAAGTGACTAAACCAACCCTGTAGGCTTCGAACACCATCGACGATTGAGCGATAACCAATCAAAGATCGACATTTCAAATACATTAAAAATTTAATTTTCATTAAAAATTTGTAAAAGGCAATCTCTCTACTTAATAGAGTGGAATTTCCAGGTAACCAATATATGGTCGGAATTGACTTGTTTGAAGTAGATGGTAGGAACCATTGGGTTTGAACCTATATTTCAAACCCAATGTAGGAATAGAGAAGCTAATTGGTAAAAAAAAAAAAAAAAAATCGGGGAAACTTCACGATGGAATGCCGGGAGGCATAAAGGCTTGCATCACAGATAGCCAATTGTAGGGGTAGTATCATCGATTGTTTGGTTCACTCATCTCGTGAATGGATTCACAGGTATTTGATTACATCTGCTTGGGAGTTGGTCCGACCCTATTAGGCCGGTCAGTGCACACACTACACAGCCCACGCTTCGCTCCAGGGCCGCCACACAGAGATGAAAGGGCCGAGACTTCTTTGCAGAAAGGAATCAATCAAAACAAAATGGAAACTATGGCGAGAGGGAACACTGGGTGTTTGTCAAAGCGGAGAACCGTGTATCAGTTCAGCTTTGTCCGTGATTATTTTCGAGTTCTGTATTTGAGGTAGTTTTTGATCTCAATAGAAAATTTGAAAAATCATTATAAAAATAGCTTTCAAAACTAAAAATTGAGGTACAGCAGCTAAAAAATTAATTTGTAACAAACGACTATAAGTATATATACTGTGTATCTAACTTTTTAACTATAAGATATCAAATTCAATATTTTATTTTCAATCCAAACAATAGAAAACGAGATTTGTACGAAAATGTTGATATGTATAACGGAAATAATGTCAAATAATGTATTTCCGTCTGAGGAAGGCAGCGGATGCTTCCGAAATACTACGCAATTGCGAGTGGGAACTTTATAACGTGTTTGTTCGTAAGTTTTACTAAGGCCTTCTATATTACTTTTTTTGTTGCATGCATATGTATTTTATCTATGGTAACAACAATAACTTGCGTTCCCCGTAGTAAGCCAGCCAGCTACATTCAAACGGAGCAAAGACTCGTGACATAGCAGCAGCCGTGAAGACACTCCACTCGCAGCTCATTACCACGAGGAAGGTCGGTACACTCCATTCGCAGCTCATTACCACGAGGAAGGTCGGTACACTCCACTCGCAGCTCATTACCACGAGGAAGGTCGGTACACTCCACTCGCAGCTCATTATCACGAGGAAGATCGGTACACTCCACTCGCAGCTCATTACCACGAGGAAGATCGGTACACTCCACTCGCAGCTCATTACCACGAGGAAGATCGGTACACTCCACTCGCAGCTCATTACCACGAGGAAGATCGGTACACTCCACTCGCAGCTCATTACCACGAGGAAGATCGGTACACTCCACTCGCAGCTCATTACCACGAGGAAGATCGGTACACTCCACTCGCAGCTCATTACCACGAGGAAGATCGGTACACTCCACTCGCAGCTCATTACCACGAGGAAGGTCGGTACACTCCACTCGCAGCTCATTACCACGAGGAAGATCGGTACACTCCACTCGCAGCTCATTACCACGAGGGGGTGATCGGTACACTCCACTCGCAGCTCATTACCACGAGGAAGATCGGTACACTCCACTCGCAGCTCATTACCACGAGGAAGATCGGTACACTCCACTCGCAGCTCATTACCACGAGGAAGATCGGTACACTCCACTCGCAGCTCATTACCACGAGGAAGATCGGTACACTCCACTCGCAGCTCATTACCACGAGGAAGATCACTCCACTCGCAGCTCATTACCACGAGGAAGGTCGGTACACTCCACTCGCAGCTCATTACCACGAGGAAGATCGGTACACTCCACTCGCAGCTCATTACCACGAGGAAGATCGGTACACTCCACTCGCAGCTCATTACCACGAGGAAGATCGGTACACTCCACTCACAGCTCATTACCACGAGGAAGATCGGTACACTCCACTCACAGCTCATTACCACGAGGAAGATCGGTACACTCCACTCGCAGCTCATTACCACGAGGAAGATCGGTACACTCACAGCTCATTACCACGAGGAAGATCGGTACACTCCACTCGCAGCTCATTACCACGAGGAAGATCGGTACACTCCACTCACAGCTCATTACCACGAGGAAGATCGGTACACTCCACTCGCAGCTCATTACCACGAGGAAGATCGGTACACTCCACTCGCAGCTCATTACCACGAGGAAGGTCGGTACACTCCACTCACAGCTCATTACCACGAGTAAGATTGGTGCACTCCACTCACAGCTCATTACCACGAGGATCCGCGATGTCTCCGAGCAGAAACGGAGAGGGCGTGGCACCAACACTTCGTTTTACTTATCACCTAATAACCGTTCTACTCAGTAAATGTCCGATAGTGGCTAATGTACTAATATATAATCACAGTTGATTTGCGGGACACGCAAGAAGACGACGATGGACAACATCGTCTATCAATAAAGCTGACGAAATAGCTGAGGCCAATAGTACCAAGTTAATTTTCTACTTCAATTAATAACAAAATTAAAAAGTCGTGTGTTCCTTGAATAACTCGTGGTTTAACTTATTTCGTACGTTTTCTGTTCGTAAGTCAAGTGTGTGCTTGTGTGTAGTGTGTGTGTGTGCGTAATATACGTTAGCCATACGTCTTGAAAACTCATGAGCATTTTCTAACACTCTCTATGCTGAGTTTCTTATACGCGGAGTCGAATGTGAACGCTTCGCTCACTCATTTGAAAGTGCCGTTTCCTTGAATCTGCGCCCCGCGTTTTATAATGCAATCACACTCCAGCTTATTACTATTCACGACGTGATAAACGAAAACAAGTCTCAAATTTTCATCCAACACACCTCTATAATAATATTTTGCACGGGGGCGCGTAAACGGCTTTTCATCGCATATTTGATGTTTTACATAAACTCACGAGTCGGTAACATCAAAAACTGACCGCAAATTTCACGTGAGAGCTTCTCGCCAGCTATTATTCAGTATATACAGGAGTGATGAATATAGATTAAACGATTTCGATTACGCGGCTTACTGAATCGGGGCAAGGTTTACGATCAGTTTGTTAAACCTTAGTGTTGATGAGCACCGCATTAACTATGCAAATGCTATTAACTTCCGTATGTGTACCCGTATAGGTCGCACGTGAGTCCGCCGCATCGGAAACAAATTCTCTCTCTCTCTCTCTCTCTCTCTCTCTCTCTCTCTCCCTCCGTTTCGGAACAGCCTGTGTAGTATTTTAAATAAGTGTTGACGATATTTTCACGCAAGACAAGATAGGGGTTTGTTCTGCTTGAAGAATTCGTTTCAAGTTGTTGACAAGGCTGTGAGCTTTGTGAGAGTTTATACAACCGCTGTACGGGATAAACTGTAAGAAACGTCGGGATAAACGTCTGTATACGCAAGAAACATGTGTCTTTCTTAGAGGACGTATAACATATCACTGACAATGATTGCTGCTCGTTGCTGTGTATCCTAACGCACCTTAGCATGTGTGCTTGATAGTAAAGATTACATCTGTTAAATTTCACACGAAACTCTTCGGTGTAACAGATTTTAGAAAACTTCCCACGTACAGAGAATTAAACAGCATATTTTTTTGCAGTATAGGCGTAATACAAAACATACATTGAATGTTTGTATGTTTTATGTAAATAAACCTCAAAATCAAATCAGATAATGGTTTGTAAAGTAACGTATAAAGTAATGTAAAGGAAGCGTTGAAAGTCTTAATACCTTCGTGTTTCTTATAAAATGTTCGGCAACTATACTAATTTTACTATTATTTCCACCTCAACGAACCCCAGCATATATATCTACAGTGTTAGAACGGGCAGAAAAGCTACAGCTATACGTGCTATCCGACGAACTAAATAACAAAGATGGAAAAAATATACGTATCGAACTGCACCTCAATGTTTGTTTTCCCGACGATTTTTTTAACGATCGTATGCATAATGTATTCTTCGGTTACGCGGAGATTAAATTTTGTAGCACATTTGGCCGTGAAGTGGGTGGTTCTAACGCTAATTTGAGTTCGTTCTACTTCGGTGCTTTCCGCCAACACAAATTTGTAGAGCGCCGAATAATCTAGATTGTTTTCTTTCTAAGACAAGAGAAAATAAAATTGGCTTCTCGACTGCGTCTACCTGGTGAAAGGAAGCTCTTCCGAGTTGATGGCGGCTATTACCATGTATTACTACCCTAAGCCAGTGCGTAGGGGAGCGGGACCAGACCGACTATTAAAATAAGCCTCACTAATACCGAAGATATGAAAACAAACTGAAAACACCCAACAGAGTGTTGTACTTGGCGCATAATTATGTAGATGAATAAGAGGTAAGCTCATTGCAGGGACGTAAGCTTCTATGAATTATTTAACGCTTGCACACCTTTCAAGTTACACAAACTTCACTTCGAAGAATAACTTATGTAACATTGCTCGGCCATTTTTCTATACGAACATTAATTTTGCTACCGAATTCCCAAGTGCCAAAGGGCACAACAAAACCTTTCAGAAGGGTTCGAAGTCTTCTTGCGTTGTTGAATATAAGATATTGCAATTCCACTTGGTCGTTGTTTTAGGGTCTGGAAACATGCGGGGTGAATTTATGTTATAACGCAACACATATCATTTTTGATCAGTCGCTCGGCTCGCTCCACTGTAATTTATACTCATGTTCTGCCAAGATTGCATTTTCTTCTCAATTATATGTTGCGTTTATATTCTTTCTTATGTAAAATATTAAAATACGTTAACAGCTTGTACTATTGCATAGAAACAAGTCACGCTGTTATAGAATACAGTACATTTTAGTTGTAATTTGCCTGCCCAATGCACTTGTCATGGTGAGTGCTTGAGTGGTCTGTATAAACAAGGAGTGATAAGTTTTCAATTATTATTGCCAGATCATAATCATTAACAACAGAAATAATGATGATGATAATGACAAAAAATTATAATAATATTAATCACACAATATGTGTTATTCATTACATAAATGATATGGTTTTACTTTATTCATAATTGAAACGATCGTGTAAAAAGAACATAAGTGAAATTGAAAAAAACTCACAATAATGTCATAATTGTATAAAAAGCATACCACTTTGTAGCTACCATGTAAAACAAGTTATACAAACTATAGGGACACAAATCTTCTTTACAAAAGTAAAGAAGTTTATCACAATCGAAGGTGTGAAAATAAAAAAGATTGAAATTATCAGAAAAAATCGTTTAATTTGTCATAATCAAGTCAAAAGTTTTAAGAAAAGAAATTGTAATGATGCCTCAATGGGATTGGTTTTAAGATATTTCCCAGAACACACATTTACGCCAGGAACAGACAACCGCTGCATAGTACGATGTCACCCCAACGCCGACGAATGTCACCAACCCCCTCGACGGGGCGGCTCAGTGTGCGCGCGAGAGAAGCGACGTCGGTTCAGTGTGCGCCACACGCATAGACGAGACAGTTCAGGCAAGTCCGCAGAGAACGACAACTCAAACACTCCGACTTTCCATGCCGCGCGCTTTCGATTCCGTACGGAATTATTTATTTTACTTTAATGTGTTCTTGACGTTTCCCTTTACACTGTCACGACGGGTAAATAAACTGTAGCTCTATTTGGAGCGCATGATATCAAGTGAGCTGAGAAGGAGACTCCTCGCCGAATGCGGAGATAAATAATGCATCGAAGGACGAGGGCACACAGGAATCTTGTAATGAAACTAAAGTACCAACTCCGGCCTGATATAGCTACAAAAACTAGATTTGTTGGCGTATTGGAAAATAGAAACATTTAATTTACCCTGTAAACACGATAAAATAGGTATTTATTTATTAGAAAAAATATCGAAAGAAAGGATATTTTTTGCGGCTACTATCGCTATTAAAGTAAAACTTAATCGCTCATTAATTTTAGTGTGTGTGTATTAATTTAGGTACGGTAATCGCTACTTACAGCCAGCCAATTATTATTTACAATAAAATACATCATCCCCTACATTAAGTTCCAAATCAGCCATTTGTGAATAATAAGTATACACATTATTTTGTATTTTTAATGTATGTCTTGCTTCTTTGTACAACAGTTTTTAACATGTTTTGTTTTTCGGCCAAGTCAGTACGAAAATATCAGATAGAAAAATGTGTACATATTTTTCTTGCAAAAATCAACAATTAATTTTAATTGGATTGTCGCCGTGCGCACGTGGGGGCACAGTGCTTCGGGTTATTGCTGTTAACTGAGTGGGCGACCACAATGGGCGCCTCATTACTCCGATTGTCAAGCAGCGCTCTCGAGCGGCAGGTTCGGGCAACTCGCAATTAAGAAAGAAATGTGCTATCCTGTTTTGTTTTCACTTTCTCACACACGCAGCGCTACAGTCGCGAAGCTACGACTTCGAAAAGTGAGCAAGTGACCGATCTTTTAAAAGTAGTAGGTCTGTGAGATGTTTACTATAGTGGTACAAGTGATGGCTGTATTTAGATCGTTGCCTATATCTACCTTCATAACTGATAAGAAGCTATCTTTGGATCGCGTAACGTAAAGGAAAACGTTCTCTAGATTTCGCGAATAGAAATTTTAAAAAATAACTTAGATATAAAGCTGCGATTATGTTTAGTTAGAAAAGCGAGGTGAGCGAGTACGTTCTGTGGACCGATCAGAAGGCTAGGATCTGCGCGTCCAAGCGAATGTAGCGAAATTTGTTGAAGTAGAATCTATTAGTTGGTAGCTCGCTCGCTCGCTTCATCAAAGGGGAAGGGAAGACAGCTATGAAATCAATTCGGGCTCTATAGCCAACAAAAAATACCTTATCATTTTTATTAACGGTAACGCAATTTCAAATTTCAATCTATGCGGATCAAGGAATTTAAATTTTAAACCACTTCATTTGCATTATCAACAGCCTCAGACTTTTCATATGAATCAATTTTCAAGAGATTGTAGAGAAGCGGTTTCAATCGTTGAAATGAATCCAGACATTTTTACGGCTGGCCAACATTAATGGGTGGGGACGGGGGATAGTGGCAGAGTCAAACAATGTGTGCGTTTTCGCTACGCCCGTAACATGACACTATTATATGAACAACCTCGTGATAAACCCACTGGGCCATTATATAGCATGTGTAATAATATGAGTTGGCCTCGATTGGGATTTAAACCCGGAACCTTCGTCTCTTTCTAGGAGGTAGGTATAGGTCGGTTTACACATTTATTCAAAAATTTAGTTAACAAAATCAAATCAAGTCATGAGCATAATGGCGTTTATACACACTTTCCTAGGATTTAAGATTTAAGGAAATCATAGCAACGATAGCTCTTATACCTAAAATCCTTAGCCCAGCCAATGAAAGAAGACGTTTTATAAATCCGGCCAATGGTAGCGATTCTAACTAAAACATTTAGAAAAATGCATTACTATTACTACACCTTATCTGCTCGTTATGCCTTGTGCGTAAGTCGTTATCAGACGCATCGTATCACACGCAACACATTACAGGAGTCAAGCACACAAACAGAGGACTGATAATGATGATAACCCACCATATGGTGCGGTTAGAGATTATAATTAGGATAAATGTTCTGCAAGTGAAATCGAGATGGTGATATTGTGGCTTGCACTCATGCTTTCATAGCGCGGCCATGTTGATATTACCCCCCCCCCCCCTTCCCTTGTAACTGACCATAGGCAACACAATTTGGCATTACCCAACAAACAATTGTGATCGAGTATTGTCCGAATTAGAACTAGGAAAGAGTGAATTGATATTTCTCAACTTTTAAAGAAGGGATTGTCTTTATTAGAGCCCGAAAAAGTACTTTTAGAGTAATTATGTTTGCATTCAAAAGGTAGATTGAATTAATGTTGTTAATAAAAAATAAAAACACGGGCGAAAGCCCCTCCCCCTCTCCCCCTTCTTGCGTGCACCAGGCTGCAATTCCAATTACAATGTATTATAAGGCGCCAAGTTCAAGTACCCACACACTCGACAAGAATAAAAACACAACTCCCCAAAACACACTCAGACATACTTTAGAAAAATATTATGTTAGGACTGCGAATTCAAGCCAACAGTAGAACAATAAAACCGAATATTTTCAAAATAATGAATGTCTGCATGCGCAAGAGTAAGTCAGCTTTAAAGTCTGGCTAAACCGACCTATAACTGAACGCTAATTAAATGACAAAACTAATTGATTCGTGTTTCGGGATGTACCTCGTATGTCGTTCTCAGGCCCGAACTTAGCCGAAGACGCCGAACAGCCGAAACGTCGAGTGACGTCAGGTGGCGAAGAAAATGTGTGAAATGACTATAACGTCATAGACAGGCCAGTAACACTATGAAGTGTTATTTATAGGACACAAGTCGTAACCAAAGCTTCATTTGTATGATAAATAATTAACTTTTTAGAATTGAAAACGTCTCATGGAAGAGGTCTGAGGTAAAACCACATGCGAGAGGAGTATTATTTGCCCAAAATATCTCTAAAATACATTTACACATTACAATTAAATTACATAGATATGGAATAGATTCTGTATGCCCAAGCTGTACGTTTTAAATCTACGATTTTTCATTCTGAGTATTAGGAGACTGGATATCACACATTTTGAATAGTGAACTTTCCCTTTCGTCGTTCTCGGAAGAGTCAGCTTTTCTTTGGCAGAGAAACCCGCCATAATCATTTCCACAAAAACATTTCATTAATCTTTTACTTGACCTACTGATGAGTGGTGATATGTTTAATGTTCATTGCATTCAGATTAAATTATTATTTTGTTTGCTAATACACATTCCCATTAATAATAATTAAACGATGTATTCACGTATTGTGGTTAGAAAGCTGGGTATACCACACGGCTTAAATGCACACTATGTTGCACTTGCAACCAAACGCTGTACAGAGTACACTGAGTGCACTCTGAGTACACTGAGTGCACACACACACACGCAGGGAGCTCTGAACTCACACGGTTCGTTCGTCTGTCTTGAGGTATTTTCTACACCGGACACAACGGGACTATTTTTATCGTTTGGCCACGTTGGTGGATGAGCGAGACGGTTTCCTTTTGTCAAGACCAATTCGCGCTGCTGTACTGATTGCAGATTGAAGATCGGCATTTATAATGACAAGCATAATTATGGTATGAGTATAATTGAGAGACCATGCAGATCAAATAGCAAATAAGCTCTCTTGTTTTCAAGTCAATTTACAACATATCTACATCATCTGCTACTTGGGCCTTGGTTGACACCTAAGGTGTTTTTGTGGTTGTAGGGTTTTGATGATATATTTTAGAGTTCTAGGCAAATTTGCTTAATTGCGTTCACATGGTGTCGATTGTAACAAGCTGAGTTGAGCTTGAAATATGTGATTAGTAATCAGATATGTTTTTATTAGCTGGAGTTTAGATCTGGTAGTTGTAAATACAAATGGCTACATTGATAAAACTATACAAATATAAAACTATACAAATTCAAATCTAGCGAAACGATAAAAAAGAAAGAAAGAATGTAAAAATACAAATTCTCTTGTGTAATACCGACGTAACGAAGTTTCTACCCAAAAGAACATACATCGAGATTCTTTGTTTCTTTAGGGCGGATCTCATTTTCTCGATCAAATACCCATGCGGTTCGACCTCAAAAACAAGAAAAACAAAGAAGAAGAAGAAGAAGAAGAAGAAGCTCGTCGACTTTGTAGTTTGTACTTTCCATGGGTAACCTGTCTTCTCTACGTGTGGAGTTGTCATCACGCTAGTGTGTGATAGAGATTATCACTGCAAAACGTACTTACGGTAAATTACATTTTTGTCAGTACACTTCCCGAAACATTGCCCCAGCGGGTTTCCTTGAGGATAAATAATTGTCACACGTTCTTTAGATATATCACGGACACAGAATAGCAGAACACTAGCCAGATATAAATCAGCTCATATTTACTATCTTTTCTATTCATAGTCGTCACTCGTCCTTTCTAAATCACTTTTGTAATTGAATACGATAGATATTAAATAATAAAGTAATCTGATAACACTTATGAACTTACGGACGCATCTGATTGGTCGCTGTGAGAACTGACCAAAACCCAATAAAATCTCAAATGAATTGCCTAGATGGCTCAATCAATAGTATTCGGTCCTATCCGTATTTTCTTTTCTCTAACAAGAAAACCCGTTCAATGGCGACAAATTGTGTTCATGTTATTCCGTAGTCATTGTAGTCATCATGGTCATTCTTCATTAGCTGTTAATCTATGCACATTTATTCTCAAAGAATAGTTATAATATGTAAATTTATAATTATATGAAATACTAGCAGAACATGTATAGCCTACATAATTATTGATTTAAATATAACTGTTGTTTTTGTGTCTATAATCACATAGATGTTTGTTGCTGAATGCTGTTATTCAGAATGAAGTGAAGAATGTATGTCAGGACATATGAGCGTCTGGAAGCGGTTCACGCTCGTGATGCATTGCAGCTAACGGGATACATTCGTGAAGGTATTATTATTTATATTTTTTATAAATGCAATTTACGAAAATACGTGATTTCAAGGAATTTTTAGAAGGGCAGGATAAGTCTCAATTTTAGTTAAAGAGATTATGGTACCTACAAACAACCATGCACATAAAATTAAATATATTACTGTTGTAATTTACATACTGTAACAAAATTTATACCGGTAAATAACAGTCGTAATGACTGGAGAGAGAGCGACCGAAATATTGTACCGACGTGATGCCGAAGGCGCAAGAGTTTTTTTTTTATCTGTGATAAGTCTAACAGTGTTTTATCTTAATTAATTTCTAGCTAACAAGAGTGTTTTCATATTATATAAAAAACACTTAAAACTAATTAAATTTTTTCTTTAGTGGAAGGACTCCTGTCCACGAAAAAAATTGCGTTGCTAATTTTCGCGCAACTTTGAGCAGCAAACACTACAATCGTTTCGGGGGGGGGGATGTTATGCAAAAAACTGGGCACATGCTGGCCTTGTAGGACATGTTACTAAACTCTTTATACCGCAAGTTCTTGTTTTATCAATAAAATAATACGAAATGAGGGGAGGTTCACCTCGTGAATATAAATTTTACCACAAACAGGTTCCGAAGACAAGAACGATGTAAAGATACGATTCGGCGCTTTGTGCCATTGATGTGAATGATCTACATACTCTATTCACTTTGTACGCAATGATTCTCGATAAAAGCTTTGTGCTCACGAACGCTTTAACGCACCTGCAAAAGAGGTACGCAGCTCTCACAGTCAAATCACTTCAATTCAATCATTTTATTCTTATTCATAGAACCGAATATGCATTGAATAGTAAAGAAACAAAACGTTAATAAAGTGGATCCACAGCAACTTGTGAATGCTGACGTCATAGATGAGCGAGTCTGAGCCAATCAGAGTGTGGTTTTTGCAAATAGTCGCATTTGGTTGGCCAATTGCCATGTGCCTCACTCATCTACGACGTCATCATCCACAAGGTTGCTGTGGAACGACTTTACAATCACATGATCCATACACCGGAACCATAAAAGCAGAAGCAATACATAACAATATTTTTTCTGATGATGTATATAGATGTAAAATTGACCAAAATCATAAAGAAAACATGACGTCACCGTCGTCACGTCACGTATCGTCTCGATAGCCCTCGTGTTTTGTAACGACAAGGTATATCGCGTTATGTATCCGTGTAACAAGTGGGAGTATGAACGTACCGTATAACGGAACGCGATTTAATTAAAAGATAGACATTATCTATTTTCGTAATAATTTCTCGTTATTGTGATCCTTCTAACTAAAAGGTAAACGGAAAACAAAACGGTTTGTCGTCTTGACATTTATCCTTACAACTCGTACACTGGCGTGTTTTCCTCGACTGCCTAACTGCAATACAATTCGCATTAATTCGTTTTTTTTTTTTAGATCGCGGTGGATTGTATCCGTAGGCCTATATCTCTCTCTACTCAAGATGTTCCACGATGTAAAAATGATGGAGTTTTAAGCCCAAAAGTGCGTTATAAAATCGCATTTTTTGTAGTAGGATTCTAAATACGCCTCTGGACTCCTTGCGAAGACCTGCCCTTGAGATTGAACCTTACACTTCGCATGTTCAGTCGGCGCTGTCGTGTGAAGTACCGGGCACGTAAAGGACAGGTTTTGACTAGGGAGGGACACAAGTGGACGGTGCGTATTTACCCTAAGCACACGTTGATGGGTTAGCATGGATGAAATTGAATGGAACCCAAAGAAATCTTGATTGAAAAGGAGAAGGCGACTTGATGTCGTCTACGTTTTGATTTGTTCCCCCTATTTACGTTACTAACGGTTAAAAAAAAGTTTTTTTTTGTTTTTTCAAAAATTTACAAAAAGTACAAAATATAACTTTTGTTATTAAATATACAATCATTATTTATTGTTTGTGTGAATTTGTGAATTCGTGAGTTTCTCAATAACTACTGTGCCAAATTGTGGGATATTTAATTTTTAATTTCCAAAAATTCGCATATTTCCTACAAATTTTCGTAAGCTGAAGTGCGTACTATAGGTACTAGGCCCTATGTTTGTCTGGCACATAATCGTAAATCACGTTTCACCCAAGTTCCGGTACATTCGCATCTTTTCAACAAAATCTTAATCAATTACATGTACATTTTTCCAAGTTCTCACATAATCGCAAAATTAACTCTTAGGCCTATACTTCCTATAAAATCCCGGTCAAACTCACGTAGGCCTATTTTACAAATCATTCCGATAAATTGCAAATTTGTTGTATAATTTCCCATCAAATTAACATATTTTCTAATTATTAAAAAATCTCAGTCAACCTAATAAATTTTGATGTTTCTCATATCCCAGAAAATCTACCTGTGTAGCATGTGTTACAAAAAAAACCCGCAAATCCCACAAATTAACACATTTCGCGATAGTTTTAGTAATTCGATCAAAATTCGCATATGCTTCGATTGCTCTCTTAGTTCTGGTAGGTGCGAATGATAACTACCACACTTTCCCTTTCACGTTGACGTCATCATTGCCCATCACTTACCTGGAGTCGAACTGTGTCCCATCTACTAGTGTCCCCTTGTAGTGCATCGTAAGCGTGTCTCCGTTCTTGGACTTGACATTGCAGTTCTCAGGCGCGTAGACAACCTCGATTTTGAGTTCTCCGGCGGCGGCGTCGGCCGAGTTCTTGGGCGACGAGGCGTCGTTGGCCGCCCAGGCGTTTGACGCCAACAGCAACACACACGCTACCAAGAGCTTCATTGCAATGACTACTCTTGCCTTTCACCGCTCCGTTCAAGCCATGCCACGCTCGCGGTTCCGCCGTGCCGCGTGGAGGGGGGAGGGGAGGGGGGGGCTGGTGCAAACGATCTCTCGCACGGGCACGTGGCCCAACGTAACTACAGTCGAGTTGCATGTGTTAACGTAGCTCTCCCTAGTGGCGTATCCAAGGGGGGGAAGTGGGGGGAACAAAACCCCCCTCTTTCGCAAAGGAAAAGTGGAAATTGCATTAGATTGAAAAAAATGGAAATGTACAGTATTTTTGTATTAAATACCAAAGACATTAGTTTTTGTTAAAAATACACACATCGCTCTATAATTCTATTTCTGTGTATTAACACTTCAGTTCAATTGTTGTTCTTTGAAGCTTTTTTCGGTTTCTTAAGGAGAAAATCGTTGCCAGAAATTTAGTAATTTTAGTTCAGTTGGCCGCTGTAAAACGCACAGATTTGCACCAAAATGACCTTGACGAGAAAATTTTGCCGGGGGAAACCCACCCCCCGTTTATTTTTGGATCCACTCTCTATAGTATGAGTTAAAACCCCCCTTTCCAAAATCCTGGATACGCCACTGGCTCTCCCGAAGGTGATATTATAACCTGTCATCAATCTAGATTCAAAATACATTCCTAGACCAAATGATGATAGGTAATCCTCATCTTATCTTTGAGAAGTTCTAAATTCACTTTTGACTAAAATAATATAAAGGCTCATGCTTATGAAATAGTAGAGGAAATGGGGTCTACTTCACTTCTCTACTGTTCTTACAATCTACTTGAATTGAAACATGTCCATTAGTGATAATAATTTACGACTGTATATTGGTGGCCTGGAAATTTCAAACAGTGGTGTGACTGTAATAAGGCTTGTGCACTCACCTCAGCGGAAGATCCCCTCTACGAATGTGTGAAAGAACGCCAGGATGACGTTGATTTCCGTTGAAACAGTGTGCATACAAGGGGTAGTAGATAAGGATCTCGGGTCGTTATGAGAATAGTTACGTTGGGATGGGACTAGTATAGAAGGAGATGGCAAATCGATAGCATATTTACACACAATAAAAATGTTTGCACATGTTTTTAAATAACAACTGATAATAATAACTGATAACTGCGCTTCATTCACAACGATGATGTTGATTAAAAAAAAAACTTGAGCGTAATACGGTGTTGACATTACTGAAATAATATGTGTATGGATGGAATAATAATGTTTTATATAGGAAGAGTACACAGAACACACAACGGCTGCTTTATATCTGCACCTCTCAGGAGAACAATAGACCATATTATATGTTTGGATAAGTGGGAAGGAAAGGTTTCAATCCCATGCTACTATATTGTGACTTAGGAAAACCTCGGAAAATCCTTCAGTCAAGATTGCCGGTGACCGGTATTGAACCGGCGTCTTCTGATTTAGAGTCTCGCTTATCACCGCTGTGCTACCTCTATCGGTGTGCATGCAATGGTGTGGTAAAGGTAGTATTACACAATGAGCGCGGGCCCGGAGGGGAGGGTTGGGGGGGGGGGTTGAAGTTAATAGATGAAAATTATTAATTGAGGTCAAGGGTTGGGTTTGCGATCAAGCCCTTTGAGGATTACGAGGATTGAGGGTTCCTCTATATCTAAGCAATTGTTACATTAAGCTCATTGTGCTTAGCTGCAGGTTTAAAACAGTTTGAGCAGGTGCGGGGTACCAGGGTAGGCCTGGGTTTGTAAGGAAGTTTAGCTTTGTTAGTTTTGTACACTGTCAGTCAAACTTTGAGGTTTGGTATTTTCTCGCGGCCTAGCTATTTTATAAACGGTAATTATCGATAAGAGCATGAGAAGTGAGAACTTCTTTGAAGTTATAGTTGAGGCCAATTTCGTGGAGCGCCGGCTTTTTCTTTCTACCCGAAACCTTCATACAATTAGTACCTGGCATGGGTCCTCCTCAAGTGACAAACGCTCCGATTGCCCCGTCGAAAATAAAGGATGCTCTTGACAAAGCAGGTGTTTCTAAGGAGTAGCCCTACCGTAATTATTGTGTATTTTTTAATAATTTTGAAGTTGCAATAAAAAGTGAGAAGAATTCCCCCGACACTAAGAATATTTGATTAGCGTAAAGTCAAGGCGTGTTCTAGGGCGTGGTTGTTTGATAATGAAATGCGTTGTTCCTGCAAGGTTCGTGCTTGACCTTGAAGAGAGCGGAAGTAACCTAAAGACACACAAGCCACAATATGTATCGGGATCGCAATCACAATCCAACAACTGTGAATCTTATGGCGCTGTTCACAACTAAATCGTAATGATTTGTAACGGGAAAATGTACGATTGCGATCCTGATCCCGATTGCGATTACAATCACGATGCCGACAGGTGCTTGACAATTAAGTTTGTGATACTAAAAAGACTTGTGACCAAATGCATTCTTGTCAATCGTCATCGAAAGATTTCCCGTAGCAGCACACTCCCTCAGTAATATAGCTCGCTTTACGCCAACGATGACATGTTAAACTAGTAATAACAGTGTCACGGACTCACAGCGTCGATTTTATCGTCTTAAGAAAATATATATATTTTTCCCCAACTTTTTAAATTTGGTTATAGTAGGCCTCCATTTCATTTTAGAGTCTGTGGTTAACATTTTTGCTCACAGCACATAATGAACAGAACAGACAATATCTTATTTTTGTAATTCTACTAATATAATAATTCTAAGCCTTACCCTACAAGGCTATTTTATGAAATTCGTGACTTTTTAAATTTTCAATTGCCTCCAAATTTTGACAGGCTATATGTAATAGTTTGTACTGATATAATTTGGTGTCTTTATGAGTATTTGGATTGAAAATTACACTTTTAAACAATAACAAATTTGTTTGGGTTCTTTTTAAGAATGATTTTTTGATATTTTTAAATGTATTTTATTTCATTGTACGGTTTATTACAAAAAGTTTAATGTAGAAAAAAATATAACAAACTGTAAATATCCTAGGCTTAAAATTAATTTTCTCACGTTAGCCTACATAAAAGTTGTCACTTTTAGCCTGACACTAGAGGGCTATTTAGCCTCGTATTTGCAAGGCTACAGTTAGTTTAGTTTTAAAGCCAAAAATAAAAATATTTGTGGCGGCTCACAAAATAACAGAGACTTGTTTGACCTTGCCAATTTTAATTAGCTTAACATTATTACTTGCTTGAACTTTGATGAGTATGATGACCTTTGTTATCTCATATAAACAAGCTGAAATATTCGTATATGTAGGACTTCAATTGAGCGAGGGGGTCAAAATTATGTGTGTTTACTATTTGTTGTATACAACTTCTACTGTGAAATCAAAATAAGTTGCCTAAATGTGCGAACCAATTAATCGGTTAATCATCAATTTTTTTATACAGCGCTTGATATTTAATTAGCCCATGAAGTTGTATTGTTGTGCCTTATCCAACGCTTTCAGAGTTTAAAGTGAGGAATCCAACGTTTTTTCGACAATGTGACCATTGATGCAATAAAGAAGACCGTCAAGAAATGTGTAAGTAATATTAGCTCCTTTGACTTTTGATATTTGTTTTGGTAAACGCACAAATTATAGACACAGCACTGTAATTTAATATTTATATTTTTACATCGTGCATACGTATCATTACTTACATGTAACTACACTTTAGACCTAAAACATATAATTTTTGCTTTCCAAATTAATTTATGTAATTGTGATGTAAAATGGTCTGCTACTTGCAAAATCATTGTAATTTTCGTACAAAACGATGACATTAAGATCTTATATATTATTTGATTGCACTTTCTACGTTATAGATTATGACCATTTTGTCAACAAACCTTTACAACAATATATATTACAGAGAAACAGTATAAATAGTCAATCAAATGGTGAAAGAGACTAAATTATAATATAAACTTTAAAGTAAATAAATATATAGCGCGAACGTTGTTAATTATTATCAATGTGGTGTGACATGTGAAAAATTAGGTAATTACTAATTTGGAATGTTTATTTTGGTTTACCAAGTGAGTTCACGAACTATAACCTCCAATAATAATTCTGCCCTCCCCCTCCCCCCTCCCCCATTGGCTCGGAAGTTCAACATCCCTCTTATTTCATCACCGCTGAAATAGTGCTGAAAGAAAATTCACCAATAATTATTTCTAAACAGCTTGCGACTGTAAAACACGTTTTACAAAATAATTAAATAATTATTAAATGTGGCGGGCCTGCTTCTCTCCTAACATCATCAGCTGCTCTGCTATTCACATATTGTACAGTACGTAAAGGCTTTTCGTAGGAATGTGTCCCCTATCCATATATACAATCAGTCAAACACACACGTAAAAAATGTTGTATCAGCATCCGCAGTAGATATTCAGTATATTTACTGCAATCTGTTATTGGTTGCCATGCCATGTAGTGCTTTGTGCATGTCACATTCACATAACCATTCCATTCTCAGTGTCCCAGAACCCTAGAGCAGGGGTTTCTGTTATAAGCTATAAACGATTGCATTTGCAAACACGACACTGCCCTCAATACAATCACAGCAGGCGAAACACAACAGTCAACAACAATGCACATGAAGCAGCTAAAATAAAAATAAAAAAAAATTGTATGATCATGAAATATAACACCCACATTATACACAGTTCAATACTTTCGTCAAACTTATTGAATTCTAGGACAGAAAAGCTATATTGTTGCTTTTTTTTTTATAAAACTCCAATATTATAATAGTATATTCAATATTGTATATATGTCACATCTATTCATAATTACAGAAAACCAATCAAGTATGGCGGGTTGCGGGTGCGGGTACAGTTTTGATCTCAAGGGTGCGGATAAGGGTTACAAAAATGCGGGTGCGGGTGCGGATGCGGGTGGACATTTAACTCAGCGGTTGCGGGCCACCAGTTACGGATAACATATCTCAGAACCGCGCATGCCAACTATAGAGAAAGCACCTTGTGTAGAAGCCTTGTCTCGCACGATGCCAAGACGGCCACTAGTCGTTCACTGATTGGTCGCTGCATCTGTGACGACACGGGTACTACGTCACTTCCGACTGGAGGGACCTTCAAGTGGTCGGCGGTCAGAGAAGAGAGATTGGTGGGAATGGTAGGTCAGGGTTAGAGAAAGAAAGACTTACTTTCTCTGCAGTAATGAACTCGTTATTGTTAGTTCAATCGGGTGCGGGGTTGGCAGCTGATGCGTGGGTCAGTGTGAGCACGTGGGCTTCTGCATAGGCGCCGGGGGGGAAGCCCCCTTACTTTCAAGCAAGCGGGCTCAACCCCCCATGTGTTGCTCAGTCCCGAGCAGGAGTTAGCTCGCACTTCGGTGGTGGAGCCTCCTGCGTCCATAGGCGTCGGGTATAGGGGCCAGCCCCCACGCCCCCTTGCGTAAGTCAGTGTGGGTAATTGGTCCCCTCGCACTAGCATTTGCGCCGGGGGGGAAGGGGAGCCCCCTAACTTTCAAGCAAGGGGGCTCAGGCCCCCCCCCCATGTCACAACAAATCAAAACATGCGTTTTTTACTTTGTTGAACAATGGAGGATATTTTAAAATTTGGAATATTACTATATCCAAATTTAATTGGTAAGACATTTTAAAATTCCCGTAATTTCTTATCGAAAATGTAATTTGAAGACCAAATCAGCTTATCTTTGCTTAGATTCTTTACTGCGTCGTTAGTTTTTTGTTCATTGGATCAACCACTCAAAAACTTAATATTAAAATATGACTCATGATGTACGATCATTACATTTGTATTCATCTAAGACGTCCCTCATAAGCTAACCATAAAACCCTACACCTTCTAAACTCAATGATAAAACTATCCGTACTCTATATACAACAAATCATAATGTGCCACAGCGTCTTCGCATTACAATGATGTATACATATTTTATAAAGTTGCACTTCTCGTTACTGTGCTGACAACTTAATTCTGATACTTCTTCATCGCAATGCAAGACTTCGCATCATTGCGTATTTAACACGTTGCAGAATATAATATGATTGAACCGTCCAGACGCCATTTCTTCTCATTTTAAACATATAAAATTGGACATGTGATGGCGCATAGTATCTCGGGTCCCAGCGACTCATGCACCACAACTATCTTGCAGATACTGTGTTCGATAGAAGGATATGATATTTCTTTCCTTCACTATATCCTTCCTTCACTTCACTATATACCAACCCTATTCTCTCCTCGATTACACGTCTCTCTCTGACTGTGTGGTTGTCTACCAGACTTTCAAGGATTCTCGACGCTATTTAACATTGTTTGTATGATGTGACATCAATATTGACATACAACAACAACTAAACTAAAACCTTTGACTATTTGAAGAAGTTTTGGAAATATTAGATTCTGAACAAAACCATATTTCTTTTCAAAGGCAAATAAAATGTTCAAGCAAAATATGTGTCAATTTAGTTTTCTACTATTTTGAGTACATGTCTGCGATGTTGTGTATATCCCCCATGTAAGGACCATGTATTACTGTGTAGTAGTAGCAGTGGGCCAGTGGCCGAGGTCGATTAGGCTTAGTCTAGTAAACCACGGTTTCTCCGTTCCATGTGCAAATCCTAAATGGCTTTTAAATAGGGCTGCCCAACGATATCGATAATTCGATACGATATCGATAATAGAAAAATAATTCGATATCGATATAGAATTAATATATCGTACGTTTCGCGATATCGATCAAGTGTCAACTATCGTAAAAAAAAAAAAGTTAGATAGTGTTGTGGTTCTGCATCTTTGTGATACATACACTGCAACATTCGCGTTGGTACCTACTCGCCTTTCGTCGCGCGGTCTCACTCACGTCACGTCACGCCAATAACATCATCGCTGTTTTGTAGATACATTTTTAATAATACAACACACAAATTGACGCACATAGTAAAACATTTCGACGTTAAATTATTCACATTAAATTGTTTATAATGAATGGCCTCTGGCTGGTTTGAATAAAAAATTACGATATCGGCGATATCGATACCAAGTTTAAAAAAGACGATATCGCGATACGATATCGATAATTACATCCGCGATATCCTTATGAACTTGTTTTATCGTTGGGCAGCCCTACTTTTAAATGTATGGTAATGAGAAATTGATTATTATAAATTCATAATCAATCATACATTATACCCAATCATCGTCTCGATAAACATAGTAAAAAAAAAAAAAAACGATACATACGTCATACAACCCAAATTCTATCATCTCCACCACCAAAATGAGTAAATGTAAGCAATATAGGAAATAATTCCCATTTTTTATCATGGTAATCACTGTAAGTTTTTATCTTTACTTCTGTATTTTCAATTTTCTCTAAGAAACAAACCAGTTGTCATAATATTTACTCGAAAAATAAAAAATCCACTTTCACCTCAACATTCAGTGTGGAAACCTGTGCAAGCGCAAATAACACATCGTCGCACTTCACTGTAGAGCTAGTATAGAGTTCAGGGCATGATCCAACAATCTCTCTCCTGTTCGATCATTGTTGTGAACATAGCCACAATACAGGGAGCGAAAGAAGAGCTATGAAACAACTGGACATTCTTTTAAATGATGATTCTCTCCATGTTAAAGAGTGATGTAGAAAGTGAACAAAATATTGATACATTACTGTACATTCATTGGATACAATGCGACAATATTTATTTATTTAATGTCTATCATCTTATTCAGTCGTAAAACTGATTTACAAAGGAGGACATTAAATAAAAGTATATAATTTACAATGATAACAGCGATCAAAATAAAGTATGACACAACAAGAAACCGAAACTATTATAAAACTGTTTGACAAAAACATTTGCATGTTTAGTCTTATTTATTTACAGAAAATATTGTGAAAATGTCAATTTCAGATATTTATGCTATTTGACGAGTATAAAAGGTAAACAAGTCAAAATTTCTTTTAAGTTTTTAACCATAATTATTATTTATAAATACTAATGAATACTCACTTTTCAAAAAATGTGAAACATTATTGAACTTGTCCGATTTCATCCAAACGTAATTATTATTTCATCTATTTTATTACCGTCAGTAAACTTTATACTGTTAATAAATTAACCATTCTTCTCATTCGTTATTTTTCCATCACATTTTGTATCATTCCAAAATAATTGATGTCGCTCTCGCTTTCAAGACTCGAATAAAACATGTGTGGTGACTCTTAATATGATTGTTTAGCTGACTGTGATGATCTAAATGCGTCGCACGACTGCTCGGGTGACGGTTAATAATGAAGCCCCGCCTCCGTTTCATTCAATTTAACTATGACCACGACAAGAAAGTTTCCCACCTCGGTAAAACGCATCGTACAGAGAAATCAGGTCAGGTGACTAACTGACGTTCTTTATTAAGGTGAGGCAATGGTGAAAATTAGGCAAAATGTGTAAAAAGTCAATTTTTTTTTTTTATTTTTTTTTAATACTTTATAGTATTATATTTTAGTTTTTTATCGCGGATATGGCATTCCGTAACACATATCTCACTTGCGTCAGCCTCATTCTTTATGTTTCCTATAGTACTTCAAACACTACCCAAACTTTAAACGCGATTAACTTCCATAGTGTTTTTAGCACAGTTTGTGAATTTAATATAATCATATTTCACAAACCGTTAACCCAATCTTTATGAAACTTTCTGTGAATGTTCTTTATTAGTAAGTCTAGTAACGCTGGCATGGCCAAGTAAATAAGTGTGGTAGCTACGAAAAAAAAACTACATAAGTACAAAAATACAAAATTTTATCAGAAATATTTTGAAATATAATTTTAAAAATTCCTACAAGCCACAATATGACTGACACTGCTATGCCCATGCCGACGTTCCTCAAACCATAGTCAATGAGCAGTGTAATACAAAAAAAAATGTCAAAACGTTTCATTTTGTGTTTTTGTGATTTTTGAAAAAAAAACACACCAAATAAGGATATTTTTTGTATTTTAAAGTTGGTAACAATAAAAAAAAAAATTTTAATTTTTTATATTTTTTTTTGTATCACCTTAAATAACATACTAAATTTTCAGCACAATCGGAGTAGCTGTATAGAAGTTAGGATTTTCACCATTGCCTCCCCTTAAAACAACCGCGTCATATGTTGAAGAAGGGGTCGCCAACCCGAGGCACGCGATACTGAACTGTCGGTAAACGGCTTTCGGTCTACTCGTCTAGCTATTTTTAATTATTTGTTGTTTGTACTCGACAGCTACATAGATGACGTTGGGGGGTAATTGGAGAAAAGGGACAATTTAGGAGGAAGCGTAGTGGACAAAATATTCAAAAGAAGTTAAGGAAGAAAGGGACCTCGGTTCGTCGCCTCTTACGACCTACAGAGTCATTCTGGGCGCAATTTTACCCCTGGTCTAGATGGGGATAGCTTTTTAAAATGAATGATATAAGAGAAAAGTAATTGCCACGTTTTTTTAATGGTGCAGAGAAGAAGAGTTTATGGAGGTCTGAAAATAAACAAAATGTCAAGAATTGTTTACAGCTGTTATCCTGTAGAGGATATCCTGTATAAACGTGCATATTTTTGTTTAGCTCATTATAAAAAAAAGATTTTTAAATAGTTACAACAATGCCATTTTTTTAATTTAGATATTTTGTAAAATTCGATTTTCCCAATGTTGAAAACCCCCTCTTGGACACCTTTACGTGATTCAGCTCAGAGAGAATACTATTTTTGGACACCCATGCGACAAACGTCTTTTACGTTTATCTTCGAAACAAGGTAGAAATGCTAACATTAGTTTGTTGGATGACATTCTAAGCTGTGAACACAGAGCAGAACCACAAGAAATGAAGCTTTATTTGCGACCTACTTGAGTCTTGAGTTGAGAGCATCAAAATCGTTCAACCGCAAACTCTAGTCCCAAAGGAGATCCCAAGAAACGCGCTGACAGATTCTGACATCTGCTAACAGACGCTGACATGTTCCGCGCTACGCTACGCTATGATTGAATGTATGATATGAGACATAAGTAAATCAACTGTAGGACAGAATACGTATTTATACTCTTAAAAACTTGTCTGCACTCATTTGATATAACGATCACTATATCGGACAAAAAAATATTATTATTATTATTATTATTATTATTATTATTATTATTATTATTATTATTATTGTTTTGTTTTTTTATTATTAGTAATTACTATTATTTTTATAATAATAATAATAATAATAATAATAATAATAATAATAATAATAATAATAATAATAATAATTATTATTATTATTATTATTATTTAGAATACATCTTTAACCACATAAGTATAATTATCATGCGTGTCATGCTCATTATCATGCTCATCAACTTCGCTATTTTAAATTAATTTATTAACAAACTTAGGTTATGGTAGGAAATATCAACGAAAAACTTTTTTTAAATAAACGTACCAAAATAGGTTTCTAGTACTACTGGTGTAACCACACGCGCACGCACGCACGAACGCACACACGCACACACGCACCACGTGGAGATTACCAGCCTCGAGGGCTCAGCGACCCTCCCAGGATCACCACTAATTCCATTCCAACCACTCGTGATCTCTGCGAAAACAGAAAGTTAGTTTTTATCCCCTCTTCATCAAACTTTACTGTTGATGCGCCCAAGTATCCTCGGCAATACGGGGCCCATAAACGAATTCCTTGCCAATATTTCATGACCGTAACTCGTTTTCCGCGCGAAGGTCGTCTAGGGGGGGGGGGGGGGGGGTGATATTCTCGGAAATAAAATCCAAATCATTGGCACCGACTTGGAATCCGAAGTGTTTTGAAGTGTGCTGGCCAAATGGCTATAAATCGAAAATCGGCAGTTAAGTTATAATATTGAGGATATATCGCAACATTACAAGCAAGCAAAAGAGAAATAACGTGGGTATAGACCATAAAAGATACCAGAATAACATTTACACGAGATGAGTTTGGTTGGAACCAAGGGTGAAAATACATATGATAGTTCTTCAATTCTACACCGTTCATAAAATGGTCATATGTTAGCATAAGTCAGCCAATAGCTTCAGTTTTTAGGCGAGTAGGCATAAAGTAAATTCTGAATTTCAGCCATTTAATATATATATTTTACACGATTGGCTTTCCACATAATTGCCAATCATGTTGAGTTGTTTTGAATGTTACCCGGCCAACATCCCTTTATATGAAGCAACTGAAAACGTGAGTAAAAATGCCTTATTTTATGAGGAATGAACGGTCAGCGGGTCCGTCTGGAGCTGCTGCCACGGCTGGCAGTGTTACTGTTACTACCACAACGTGAGGTGACCACTGCCCTACCTCGCTGGCTCAACCGTAAATAAATAACATGGCGCACTGGCAGTTTGGGAACTCGCAAACTCCAACTTTACTTTTCGAATGAGATCCATTCACAAGTTAGCCGAAACTTTTGTACTACTCTTCCATCAATGCAAACATACACTAAAGTATCACTCACTAAAGGGTATATTACACGAAACCGTCCTCACTGCTCCATATACCAGAACACATCAACACTAATCACGATCTATGTGGTTCCACAGCAACGTTGTGAATGCTGACGTCATAGATGAGTGAGTCGGAGCCAATCAGCGTGTACTGAGATTCGGTTGGCCAATGTCTCACTCATCTATGACGTCACAATCCACAAGGTTGCGGTGGAAAAACTTGATTGTATTCATCAAATAATCCATAGCACACACAACCATGGACGTACACAGACGATATTAGCACGGGCACCATAGCACACCAGTCCATAGCACCTTGTTGCCAGTTCCCTAATTACTGGCTCGTTTCCCCCCAGACCAGAATACCGCATTGCATTGGCATGGTTTCTTTCTCTTTTTCCTGCTTATTCATTTATCTTAAGCTACCATTCCTCCCTTAGCAAGGTGCGATGCTTGGAGCAGATGTAGGGGGGGTGGTGCATCGTTAAAACAAGGAGGGCGGGAATCCCTGAGGGTGGGGGGAGGGAGAACAGAATGCCAGATTAAGACCGCAAACAACAGTTGTAATGAGGCTCCATGAAGACCCCGTAAGCTCCAATGGAATGGCTATTGACTCCAGTCTACAAGTTTACTCACAGGAAGATTTCACTCGAGTATACCTATCTCAAACTAACAATTCTCCTGCTGGCTATCACCTTGACTCCAGTCTGCAAGTCTACTCACAGGTAGATTTCACTCGAGTATACCAGTCTCAAACTAACAATTCTCCTGCTGGCTATCACCGTGACTCCAGTCTGCAAGTCTACTAACAGGTGGATTTCACTCCAGTATAGTGTTATATAGTTGTCCCAAACTACCTATTCGTATGCTGACGAAATTGTCGAGTTCAATAAATAATACTAACTTCATTCTCTTCTCCTTTAGTTCTTAACGTCCCCTAAAAACAGGGATTCCGAAAACCCCAAGTACAGTGGCCGTGACCGATGAAGCTAGTGTTTAGGCTCGTGTCTAGCGGAAGTTTGCAAGTATTGTTTATTGTTATTCTTTTTCTGCATTTTTGCACCGATTCATAATATGTTACTAAAAAGCCCCCTACAGAGAGCTGCTAGGCTCATTGGGACTTGATCAAACTCTGTAATCTATATTTTTTCAACTGTAATATATGATAATTAGGAGTATAATAAAAATGTAGTATACAATAATTGTACACAACCTTAAATATTCAAACAATTATTCCTAAGTCTACGAGAGTAGACCTATAACAAATTTACGCATAATTACCAATCGCGTTTCACGCATTAATTTATTTAACTTTTCAGCAAATACCTTAGTATACAACCTGTTTTCAGGTAGCGAATGTGGAAACAACGTGTTCATAACAGATTCGAGAATTTCATCATTTCAGAGATTTCAGCATTTTCGTTTTATTGCTAAAACAGAAGCTTTTTTCTTCTTAATTTCTGTGAGCAAACGAACAATAATTGCAATGCATATGTTATTATGGTTCTGCGTTTGCTTATGTATGCAAGGAAACACATATTTTCCATGAATCGACTAAAAAAAGCTGTTTCTGCAAGTCTAATGGTATAAATAATTAACTGTTGTACCAATCATTGGGCATCATGGTAAGCCAGGTGACAATCTACTGTGCTGTGACGTCATCTGAAACCCACCTATAACTCAGAGACCCATGACGTCAGCATGGAAAGGTTGATAAGCTATGTTATTCAATTGGAAGAATCGGAAATACAAATACGAACAAATTGATGTATCCGCGAGGCGTGTGTTTGAGGTGTTAGTCTAGTAAACACAGCACCTCTGGGTACCAGGCTCGAAGCGAAGATTGGTCATTAAAGCGTCACAAACCTCCCTCATCGTCTCAATTAGTATCTCTGTAAAAAGATGTAAATACCAAATATAAAAGTTAACATTGCGCTAACGCGAGACTCTAATTCGGGAGGTCGCCGGTTCGATTCCGGCCACCGGCAGTCCTGACTGAAGGTTTTTCCGAGGTTTTCCTCAGTCGTAAAGGTGCATACTGGGATTGAGTCCTACTATTAGCTCTCGTACATTCCTTCCCAGCTATCCAAACACCCTAATAATGTAGTCACCTGAAGAGGGGCACATCAGGTAAATCTGGTTTGCACCCTATATAACGAGTATGCCTACGCAAACAAAATCTCAATCTCACCATGTTCACCGCGTGATAACAACACAACACACGTAGACGGACAGACAGATCACTCAGTGCATCCACGCAATGTATGTGTCAATTAGTTTCAGCCACATCTCATTATCATGAGGTGCGATACTTTGTTCTATAAGTTCATCAAGCGTTCTGTTATGGTGTGTTAATTAACTGTCGCAGCGTGAATGAAGGAGGAATATTATGCTGGTCTGTTCGGTCATTTTTAGATGTAATGCCGCCTAGGGCCGCAACAATGTTCCCACTTTTATCCCCACTTTTACTAATAGACGGAGAGCCAGCAACATAAAAGCTCCCCTCATAAGGTACATATGTTTTGACTATTGGAATAGGAGCGGAAAAACTACTCTACTAACAAAACGCGCGTCTTACTCCTCAACGTGGGGGCTTTTAGGCCCCACAGGGGGCCAAAAAAGCCGAAAAAAGGCCCAAGTTCCCCTCATAAGGTACATGGTAGGTCTCGACGGCAAATGAACCGGAAATGTTAGTACAAATAGAAAATACTGAGTCAGACGGGCTGAGTGGGGGCTTTACCCGAGTCAGACGCCCTCAAAAAGGGCCCAAAAAGGCCAAGGTTCCCCTCATAAGGTACATGGATGGAGTAAACGCCATTTTGTAGAGATAAGTGTCCCAAATAGGAATTCGAAGAGTAAGACGGGATATTAGGGGGCGTTTACCAATCAGACGCCATTTTACCCAAAAAGGGTCATTTTTTATTTACGCTCATGCATGCGCTTAAACACTATATCCTATCCGGAAATGTCTCAAGACGTAGAAAAACATCTATTTTAAAGAAATTTTGGGTTATTGTCCTCGCCAGACGCCTTCAAAAGGGGCCCAAAAAGGCCAAGGTTCCCCTCATAAGGTACATGGATGGAGTAAACGCCATTTTGTAGAGATTAGTGTCCCAAATAGGAATTCGAAGAGTAAGACGGGATAATAGGGGGCGTTTACCGATCAGACGCCATTTTACCCAAAAAGGGCAATTTTTTATTTACGCACATGCATGCGCTTAAACACTCAAATCATATCCGGAAATGTCTCTAGACGTAGAAAAACATACATTTTAAAGAAATTTTGGGTTTGTCCTCGCCAGGAAAGGGGCCCCAAAAAGGCCAAGGTTCCCCTCAAAAGGTACATGGATGGAGTAAACGCCATTTTGTAGAGATAAGTGTCCCAAATAGGAATTCGAAGAGTAAGACGGGATAATAGGGGGCGTTTACCGATCAGACGCCATTTTACCCCAAAAGGGCCATTTTTTATTTACGCACATGCATGCGCTTAAACACTCAAATCATATCCGGAAATGTCTCTAGACGTAGAAAAACATACATTTTAAAGAAATTTTGGGTTATTGTCCTCGCCAGGAAAGGGGCCCAAAAAGGCCAAGGTTCCCCTCATAAGGTACATGGATGGAGTAAACGCCATTTTGTAGAGATCAGTGTCCCAAATAGGAATTCGAAGAGTAAGACGGGATAATAGGGGGCGTTTACCGATCAGACGCCATTTTACCCAAAAAGGGCCATTTTTTATTTACGCACATGCATGCGCTTAAACACTCAAATCATATCCGGAAATGTCTCTAGACGTAGAAAAACATCCATTTTAAAGAAATTTTGGGTTATTGTCCTCGCCAGTAAAGGGGCCCAAAAAGGCCAAGGTTCCCCTCAAAAGGTACATGGATGGAGTAAACGCCATTTTGTAGAGATAAGTGTCCCAAATAGGAATTCGAAGAGTAAGACGGGATATTAGGGGGCGTTTACCGATCAGACGCCATTTTACCCAAAAAGGGCCATTTTTTATTTACGCACATGCATGCGCTTAAACACTCAAATCATATCCGGAAATGTCTCGAGACGTAGAAAAACATCCATTTTAAAGAAATGTTGGGTTATTGTCCTCGCCAGTAAAGGGGCCCAAAAAGGCCAAGGTTCCCCTCAAAAGGTACATGCATGGAGTAAACGCCATTATGTAGAGATAAGTGTCCCAAATAGAAATTCCAAGAGTAAGACGGGATATTAGGGGGTGTTTACCGATCAGACGCCATTTTGTCCAAAAAGGGCCACTTTTTATTGTCACAAGTGCACGCGCTTTACCACCCAAAACATATCCTTAAATGCCCCTAGAGGTGAATACATTTCAAAGATATTGTGTGATGTCCTCGCCAGACGCCCCCACAGCCTCAATCCCATCCACTTCCTTCTGGAGAGTAAGTTGCTATGCGAGGACAATAACCCAAAATCTCTTTAAAATTGATGTTTTTCTACGTCTCGAGACATTTCCGGATATGATTTGAGTGTTTAAGCGCATGCATGTGCGTAAATAAAAAATGGCCCTTTTTGGGTAAAATGGCGTCTGATCGGTAAACGCCCCCTATTATCCCGTCTTACTCTTCGAATTCCTATTTGGGACACTTATCTCTACAAAATGGCGTTTACTCCATCCATGTACCTTATGAGGGGAACCTTGGCCTTTTTGGGCCCTTTTTGAGGGCGTCTGACTCGGGTAAAGCCCCCACTCAGCCCGTCTGACTCAGTATTTTCTATTTGTACTAACATTTCCGGTTCATTTGCCGTCGAGACCTACCATGTACGTTATGAGGGGAACTTGGGCCTTTTTTCGGCTTTTTTGGCCCCCTGTGGAGCCTAAAAGCCCCCACGTTGAGGAGTAAGACGCGCGTTTTGTTAGTAGAGTAGTTTTTCCGCTCCTATTCCAATAGTCAAAACATATGTACCTTATGAGGGGAGCTTTTATGTTGCTGGCTCTTGGACTATAACATTGATTTCAATAAATAGAAAAACGAATACAAGGAAAGTTATGATATTTTTGTGAATAGGAAAAAACAAAACTAAAAAATTCTTGCCATTTGTCGGGAGGGGCATCCCCTTTCTCTCTCTGCCACTGGTCCGGTGGTTGTTACGAAGAGCGTATAGATAGATAAACATAACTTCTATTAATATTTCTCAACTATATTCGAACGTCCATGTCATTTAGCCCTGACTGTACTTCTATAGAGAACTACTTCAAAGTGAAGACGAGTGTTTTGTATAGAAGAAAAGTTGGACGATGGAAATGTTATGCCCTCTCTATAACTTACATAATTCGACTTTCTTCTACTCAATGAAGATCTCTCGACATTGAAAGATGATTTGCATGAATTGCTCTCGGTGAATGTTGCTCATCCCAGTGCCACCCACTCTTCATTATTTTATGTATAGAAAGCTGTTGGAATGTGCATTCTGTAAAACCGCAAAAAGATGCGTCGATTGTAGATTATTAATACTTCAGTTTTATTTTGTGTTACATAAGAGCTTACAGCGGCAATATTAAAGCAAAGAGATAGTGGAAAATTAATACATAAGGGTAAAAGCGTGCATGGAAATGTGAGACATAATTCGACTTTTACAATAATGATTAACTAATTGATTAACTGATTGATTATTAATTGCTTTCTTAATTCGTAGTGTTAAACCCTTATGGTTCGGCTATAAAGTCGTACCAAATGAAAAGTATACTATTCTCTGAACAAATGTAAACCAAGATTATGTTCGCACACCGCCAATATGTTCTCGGCATGCTCATAAACATTCCAACAGATTTGTTTCATAGATAACAAATGCAAAACGTGATTTGCAAGATGTAATGGACAGAGTAACAGAGGATGTTAGTGCAGCAGCCGCAGCGGCCGACAGACCAGAAAGTTGGAACCGTCAACTCAATGAAGCTTGGATTGTAGCTCGGCTATCACACGTCAGACTCCAACTCCAAGCGTTGTGGGTTCGAGTCCCATCTCCGATAAGCCTGATTATGGACTGTTATGAATGATGTATCATGTAGCCTAGCATGAATTATCACCCCGATAAGGCGCATACAGCAGATATCCTATAGGACACAGCAAGAAAGTGTCCCAAAATATGCTTGGATATCACACAGAGGTACAGCTAGAAAATGTGTGTCCTAAAACATTCATCCTTCAGTCCTTCACCAAATATACCACACAATAGGCCTACAGCTAAGAAGAGACCTCAATCATGCATCCTACAGAGCACACCTAGCAATTGTGTCCTAAAACATGCATCCTACACTACAGCAGATATCCTTCTAAGTACATCTAGAAAATGTGTGTCCTTTAAAACATTCATTCTTCAGTCCTTCACCAAATATACCACACAATAGGCCTACAGCTAAGAAGAGACCTCAATCATGCATCCTACAGAGCACACCTAGCAATTGTGTCCTAAAACATGCATCCTACACTACAGCAGATATCCTACTAAGTACAGCTAGGAAATGTGTGTCCTTTAAAACATTCATCCTTGTCCTTCACCAAGTATACCACACAATAGGCCTACAGCTAAGAAGAGACCTCAATCATGCATCCTACAGAGCACACCTATCAATTGTGTCCTAAAAATGCATCCTACACTATAGCAGATATCCAACTAAGTACAGCTAACAAATGTGTGTCCTTTAAAACATTCATCCTTCAGTCCTTCACCAAGTATACCACACAATAGGCCTACAGCTAAGAAGAGACCTCAATCATGCATCCTACAGAGCACACCTAGCAATTGTGTCCTAAAACATGCATCCTACACTACAGCAGATATCGAGTTCAGTTCATGCATCCTAACAGACATTCTACTCTGAGTGCACCTACGGCTGGAACGTGCATGTAGTGTTGTGCATGTCGCTGTAGTCTAGTCTAGTAGTCGAGGGGAAACCATTGGAAAGTATCGACGTCACGAAAGAAATGCAGCAAGACAACGACCACGTAAGCCACGCCCCCTTCTGAGTGTGACACCGTTAATGCAAGGAGCGTAGATAAGTGGTTGGTAATCTAAGGTCTTAGACTGGAAGCACGCCCTTGCTTATTGAGTTGAACTTACAATTAACTTGGGAAATCTCCTGGATTAAACTTGAGCGAGCGAGTAAGAAAGTGGGGACGTATCCGTCGTTCCGCTGGAGTTGGTGATGAGATTATGGGGTTAATTTCTTTTACAACAACATGATAATAATTACACAGTTCTTGATCACAACCTACCTTGCTTATAACTATAATTATGTGGAAATCACTGATTGATTGGTTACGTTATAAAACTAGGTTTGGTTGGATGATTGCAGTTGTTATAGTGTAGGTTTTCACGGTTAACTAGAAACTATAATGCAGCCTTGTATTAAAAAGAAAAACAGCTTTCGAAATAATATCCAACGTTTGATTTTAAATATACACACATCTTCAATGCTAAAAACAATATCGTACAGAGTAGACTAGAGTTGCAGAAAAACACATATTTAATTGTTTTTGGAGAAAGTTGACCCCCTAGCCCCCCCCCCCCCCCCCCCCCCCGAGTTGTCCTACTGGGGTCTGGGGAAAACCTCCAGCTGCTACAGGGGCCCTATCATCGTCGTAGTCAACATTGTTTTTCGACAGTCATAGTGTGCTTTTGCCCTATATGTACTTTTAGAGTACTCTTTTTCCCTCTCTGTTTTCCCCAAACAAAATACCATTGTATTAAATTCGATAATATCAATTGAACCCTTTAAATACTTATTGTAAAATATATTGTTATATTTTCAATTTAACAATCCGTTGGATTTAGAAATTTGGATAGAAAATTATTATTTATGTTGTTTTACACAATCTTTCTAATTTGAATTAAACGTCTGAAAATCAAGAGGAGAGGGATGGAATTGATTGGCTAAACTCCCCCCCCCCCCCCCCCTCATGGAATTGCATAACTTAATTTGTTGTATACCACTGATAACGTATGAACTTTGTGCGGATTTCTTTAGGCAGCCATAAAGTATAATTAAGCGTCGACCCACACTCAGCTATGGTAGGTAATTTACTGTGAGTGACGTCACTGCATGAATGATGCTTGATCAAAGTGTGTGTGCCCTTTACGTATGTCCCCGTCTGTCTTGCGTAGCGGCGCAGAGTTGCATCAGTGTAGGTAGAAGGTTTTGTGTTGATTCCAACAATTATATTGTGTGCCATTCGGCTGTGTTGTTATGCGGCAGACGCGGTGTATTTGGCACTGATCGGATATACTAGAGGTGACAATCAGGTCGTATAGATGTGATGTCTCTATTAGCCTCGATACTCCCCTGTAATGTCCCTGAGTATAACATAGATTCTCTGTTGGCTCGGGCAGTGGTTATAGTGGACTATAGAGCGCTTTTTTGTGCTCAGTAGTTACTGAATTGTCATTCATAAAATAAATCATATTATAATAAAACTTTTATTTTTTAAATTTAACAACACAATGACAATCACAAATGTTAATTATCAACAAACAAAATGATACACGTTTTCTCAAGAAGAATACTGTGTAGAACGAATACCTATACGCAAATGATAAATTACATATCTTATAATATATAAATAAACAAAAATTAAGAATTAATGCGAGATATGAAATGGTAAATTGAAACGAAGAAATTGTGTAAAATTTTTTACAAATACTACTACAAGATTTAAAAAAAAATAGGGAGAAGAAAAGAGACAGGGAGATAATGGGTGAGAGAGGAAAGAAAAATTCCACACTATACAAAAACTATTATATTTATTATGTATTGTCTTTCAGCTATAGAAGTATGTACCTTCAAGACAAATTAGTACAGGTTAAGAATCTACATAGCTATGACACACGTAGAGCTGCTAATATCAATGTTCAAAGGTCAACAAATACATTGCAGGATAAATCAATATTTACAAAAGGGCTCAGGATATTTCACAGAATCCCAGAGGAAATACGGAAAAAAAATCCTGTTCTCTTCAGAAGGGAATGTAGTAGTCTTATAAAAGAAGGTAAACTCTGTGCCAAACCATATAAAAAAGGCACTTTTTGGGATAGGCCTACTTCCTGAAGTTATATGACAGAGCCTAATGTACTGTGTTAGTGTAAGTGATGTTTAATAGTGTATTTTATGTTTAATTTTTAATTTATAGCCTTTCATGAGGCCTTAATGGCCATATATTGACTGTTTTACTGTTTGGATATTTATGTTATTTTGTATTCTATAGCCTGTATAATATGTATAGAGTGTAATGGGTGTAAAAATAGCAACTGTGCTAAATAAAGATTTTACTACTACTACTACTACTACTACTACTACTACTTGAAACGTCCCTTTTATACGCAAGTACCTTGCTGATGCGAGTGCTAATAACAATGCTATGATATTATTAAGGGAATGTTCAAGGGTTTCTTAAGGAGTGTTATCGTTAGCAAATACAAGACTAATGTCATAGATAACAAATTCACTACGTGGGCCAATGAAGTATATAAAATATGAACGAATCAACGTACGAAACACACAGGGACAGTGAAAATATCCATTTAATTTTCACATTTTTTATTGGTGGGATTTTTAAAAACTTACAGAATTCTGGAAATTTTATGGTAGCACAGAAAAATTATAAATAGAAATAAGATAGAAATGAGCGGTTTTATTTTATTTCTTTAGATCACTTTGAATTTCTCTAAATATTCCGCCAAAAATTAATTAAATGGGGAAAAGGAAGCACACATTTCGGTTTTTTGAAAACATTTTTAGACTAACAACAATATGTATTCGTTTTCTTGTCAGTCCGCACTTTTCACCGAAAATGCACGATGGAAGTGGATTCGTTTGTTGAAATGGGCCAAAATGATTGTGTGAACATTTCCCTGTTTTTTGTTGCATTTTTTTTTTTTATATTTAATTGTAATGTTTTCTATAGTTTGTATGTTTTTAAAATTATCCGTGTAATTATTTAATTAATAGTAATAAGAATAGTTGAGCGGCGATCTAGAAGGATGCCGTTAACCCAGAAGGGCCTCCTTCTGGCAGGCATCGTGGATGCGCTGTCTACCCTGAAGGAAACCAAGGGTAGCACGCCCAAGTCCATCATCAACTATATCCAGGCCAACCCCCTGCCAGACATGAAGAGACGGGACATCACAGAGGTTGCTATTCACAAGGTAAGACCCACTCTCCATTCATGGTTAGGTAACTCTACCGATTGGGTCCACGAGCTTTTCGAATGTTTGAAGTCCTGGAAAGTACGGTACTTGAAAGAGATTAATGTTTAGAATGAACCAATGAACCCAACCAAGGTTTGCTATCTGCTAGAACATTCCAAATAACCTTTTTAGACGATCTAAAACAGTGTTTGGGCGATCTAAAACGGTGATGTTTGCGTTGTCGCCATGACACTTTCTCTGCCGCCCGACTTTCTAAAGGGCTACCAACTTAAAAGGTTATTTTTAGAGGGGTTAGATTTGCGCGAAGCGCGCTTTGGTCTATAGGTCCTATAGGCATAGGCGTGCGCAGAGGTTGATCAATGGGGGCGCACAATAACTTCCCGGTCAAAGTACTTCCCTGCAGCGCAAATGGAGGGTGTGAGGGGTGGGGAGGGGGGGGGGGGGGGAATGCCCCCCACAAAAAATGCCGCAAGTGATTTTTTTTAAACATCCGCTTTCTAGGTAGTGTGTTTTTAAGCGTATTAGAAGGAGTAGGCCTACCAGGTTGTCTGTTGAATGGGAAATTTTATACAATTCTTAGTGGATATCAGTGATATCCGCGGGCAGAAGTCGAGATGTCTATCCCCTAGCAATCCCCAATCTCCTAGCGGAGGTTCGGTAAACTCAAGACTTCAACGAGCCCCGGCCAGGGGATTTATAGACCTTTGGGTGACCATAATTAAAAAACGAAAACCCGGAACATTTCGGGTAGGCCTTCGAGAGAACAGGTTGACGCACTATTGGTGCAGGCGCTGGGCACCCGAGAACAGGTTGACGCACTATTGGTGCAGGCGCCGGGTACGCTTGAACAGGTTGACACGCTATTGGTGCAGGCGCCGGGTACGCTTGAACAGTTTGACGCACTATAGGTGCAGGCGCCGGGTACGCGAGAACCTTTTGACGTAATATTGTGAAGAAATAGGGTTGGACTGAGCCCTGCTAGCATGGGGTGCGTAGCCGATGTTTTTGCTTTGCAGCTCAGTCCTTCCCTAGTTCTGACCAGGACCAGATTTGTAGGGATGGATCATGCGGAAATTACAAAGAAATACACTAAATTCAATTAGCAAGGGCTACGTATATTTGTTATCAAATGTACCCTATTTGTCTTGAACCAACGATAACGTTGTGAGCGCGAGTGCGTGGTCAGCAACCGTTTTCCTACCCTTTTTCTCAGCGGCCTGGCCCAGTGACTGGGTCAATCCTCCGATCCGTCTTTCCTTGGTTTGATCCCTGTCGGCCTTTATCCGTCTTCTTGACGCGAACGAAAATGTCCCGAGCTCGTCGACCACTACACGTCTAGCTTCTTGTTCGTCTCTCCCTTGGTAACCCAAACTCCAACATCAACAACCTTCCTTTCTCTCTCTCCTCCATTGTTTTGGACCCACCGCCTGGCCAAGCGTGATTTAAAAAAAACTTAAGAATCCAAATAAACACTTAGAATCCAACAACAACACCCATTCTTCACATGCCCGCCTCCCATTGAACGATGACCTCATCGTTCGTAGAATGTCTTCATCCCTCGGGCACCACCGGATCCCTCGGCATCTCCTCAACGTCTCAGGTAGTGTCGTCGTCGTTCCGGACCAGTATCATAACCCAATCACTGTACCAAGCCCCCCTAAACGCAATACCCTACACCCCGCGCTCACAATGCTATCGCTTACCTCAGACGCGTACAGGCCGCTAAAATCCTATCAAAAAAAAACAAAGACTCTTCCTACATAAGGTCCACCTGAAGGGCAGAAACCCTAACGGCGACAAATTCCTCTGATATATTAGTTAACGAACTTGCACACAGGTGATAGCAAAGAAAACAACTGAAAAATATCAACACCAAGACCAGTGTGAGAAACCAAAAATATAAAACAATGTATCCTACCTACTGAGTCTTTGTCCGAACCAATATCAAAATAAATTTATTACGTAACCCTCGTGATGTACAATTGA
Organism: Isoperla grammatica; assembly: GCA_945910005.1. Classification (NCBI taxonomy): domain Eukaryota; kingdom Metazoa; phylum Arthropoda; class Insecta; order Plecoptera; family Perlodidae; genus Isoperla; species Isoperla grammatica. Next base: position 32,906,318 of record OX246739.1, read on the forward strand.
GCTCGCCCCGACAATTCTCAGCTGGCGGCTCATCCACAGGCATGTACTGCGTACAAGACAGCATGTTAATGAATTGTGCCTGTAACAGAAAATAACCTTGCGGCAGTCACAATTCAAGGTTGCTTTTACACACAACACACAGCGAATTCCGCTGAAGAAATAGGGTTGGACTGAGCCCTGCTAGCATGGGGTGCGTAGCCGATGTTTTTGCTTTGCAGCTCAGTCCTTCCCTAGTTCTGACCAGGACCAGATTTGTAGGGATGGATCATGCGGAAATTACAAAGAAATACACTAAATTCAATTAGCAAGGGCTACGTATATTTGTTATCAAATGTACCCTATTTGTCTTGAACCAACGATAACGTTGTGAGCGCGAGTGCGTGGTCAGCAACCGTTTTCCTACCCTTTTTCTCAGCGGCCTGGCCCAGTGACTGGGTCAATCCTCCGATCCGTCTTTCCTTGGTTTGATCCCTGTCGGCCTTTATCCGTCTTCTTGACGCGAACGAAAATGTCCCGAGCTCGTCGACCACTACACGTCTAGCTTCTTGTTCGTCTCTCCCTTGGTAACCCAAACTCCAACATCAACAACCTTCCTTTCTCTCTCTCCTCCATTGTTTTGGACCCACCGCCTGGCCAAGCGTGATTTAAAAAAAACTTAAGAATCCAAATAAACACTTAGAATCCAACAACAACACCCATTCTTCACAATATTGGCGCCAGGTACGCGAGAACAGGTTGACACGCTATTGGTGCAGGCGCCGGGTACGTGAAAACCTGTTGACGCGCTACTGGTGCAGATGCCGGGTACGCGAGAACAGGTTGACACGCTATTGGTGCAGGCGCCGGGTACGTGAAAACCTGTTGACGCGCTACTGGTGCAGACGCCGGGTACGCGAGAACAGGTTGACACGCTATTGGTGCAGGCGCCGGGTACGTGAAAACCTGTTGACGCGCTACTGGTGCAGGCGCCGGGTACGCGAGAACAGGTTGACGCACTGTACGTGCAGGCGCTGGGCACGCGAGAACAGGTTAAGGCACTATTGGTGCAGGCGCCGGGTACGCGAAAACAGGTTGACACACTATTGGTGCAGGCGCCGGGTACGCGAGAACAGGTTGACACGCTATTGGTGCAGGCGCCGGGTACGCGAGAACAGGTTGACACGCTACTGGTGCGGGCGCCGGGTACGCGAGAACAGGTTGACGCACTATTAGTGCAGGCGCTGGGCAAGCGAGAACAGGTTAAGGCACTATTGGTGCAGGCGCCGGGTACGCGAAAACCTGTTGACGCGCTATTGGTGCACGCGCCGGGTACGTTAGAACCTGTTGACGCACTATTGGTGCAGGCGCCAGGTACGCGAAAACCTGTTGACGCACTATTGGTGCAGGCGTCGGGTACGCGAGAACAGGTTGACGCATTATTGGTGCAGGCGCCGGGTACGCGACAACCTGTTGACGCACTATTGGTGCTGACGCCGGGTACGCGAAAACCTGTTGACACACTATTGGTGCAGGGGCCGGGTACGCGATAACAGGTTGACGCATTATTGGTGCAGGCGCCGGGTACGCTTGAACAGGTTGACGCACTATTGGTGCAGGCGCCGGGTACGCTTGAACAGGTTGACGCACTATTGGTGCAGGCGCCGAGTACACTTGAACCAGCCGTCCCATTGTTCGATACTTTTTTCCTCCGTTGTCATATGACCTAGTTGTCGAGAAGCTTACCTAACGTCGTTAAACACAAAATGATCATTTTACGATTTTACGGTAATTTAAAATGAATTTGTAGTTATACAGGCCCTAGGCCTGGGCCTACCTACTCACTTGCAAGAACATTTATTTATCTCATGCCAAGATGGCCTTTTCAGCCATTCTTTTGTCCATTTTAAGTGGGGGCATTTCAATAACATGAATGAACATGTTCCAGTGATGGAAAAGGTTCAGAAGGACAGCTTACCTGACATCACCATCGACAGCGCCTGCATTATTCCTAGTCATACTCACGCTGATGAAGAGAATAACATAGTTGGCCTTTCATCCCCTTCCACTGTTCCTCCCCACCCTCCTACTTACCATTTCCTTCAATCATCTTCATCTTCATATTTCATACAATCATCGTCTGCATTAGCCAAGTTGCAAAAATATGGAACGTAAAACCCAAATATCATCACAAAAAAAAATTACGCTCGCTTAATAAAAGGTGATTGGTTGGTTGCAGGCGATCAGACAGGCTTGCGAAAACAAGATCCTCAGACACAACTGTGGCCGGTATCTGATCGACTTTGAGGGCATGAGCTTCTTGGCGAACGCGGCCCGTTTCAACCTGAGTAGCAGTCGCAAGACGGGGTGCATGTTCACGCCGGGCATGACGGACAAGGTACCCGTCGCCACCCGCGGCATTCGGCTGACGGCAAAGTGTCGGGTTCGCCGCCAGGCCATCCGTCGCCGTCGCACCCGCGGCGGCCGGAAGGGTCGATGTCGCTCGAGAGGTCGTCGCCGCCGTGGCAGCATGAGAGGTCGCCGTCGCGGCGGCTCTATGCGTCGCCGTCGCGGCTCTAGAGGTCGCCGTCGCGGCTCTAGATGTCGCCGTCGCGGCTCTAGAGGTCGCCGTCGCGGCACTAGAGGTCGCCGTCGCGGGTCTAGAGGTCGCCGTCGCGGTACCAAACGCGGCTGCAAAAAACGTGGCCGTTCTAGGGGGCGTCGCGGCTCTAGACGTCGTTCCCGTCGTCGTAGATGTAGGAGCCGTCGTCACAGAAGTAGAAGACGCGATGCCGTTAGAAAGGGTTGTCGCGAATGTAAACGAGATGTGCGTCAGAGGGGTGGAAAACATCGCGCCACGTGTGAGAGTCGTCGGCTCGAAAACCAAAGACTATACGGCGGCAAGAAGCGTCGCAAGAGTTGTAAGCGTCGCCGGCGACAGGACGACGCCGAACAGAACGATTCTATGGGGTCGCTGGGGACTGTACCTTCGCTGCCCAACATTGGGGACGTGAGCACGGACGACGAGGTGAGACCGACGCGCTCGGGGAAACTAGTCGACAACATGGCGCGCACGTTTATGGCCAAGACGTTTGCGTAACACGTGTAGAAGTGATCTCCGCCAGGCGAGTAACTCTGCATGACGTCATCCCGTCCACCATGTCTTACCTCCCGTTGAATTTCAAAACATACTCGACTATAGAGTGTCCACCAACTGTATCTTGTACTCTTCTTTGTCTGAGTGTACTCCGCGCAGTGTGTCTGCACTGATGTACAGGGTTGCATTTCCCCGACGGAGTTGTCTACCTAGGATCTACCCCCACTTGGCGCCCGGGTGGTGAATGCGAGTCTGTCAAGGTGTCCCCTGTTGACGTGGTCACACCCGACGTTATATCGCCTATAGTTGTCAAGATTGTCAATAAACGCAAAGTCTAAAATATAAAATTCCCAACTTACAACTAATAATTAGTTGTAATAATGTAATTATTACATTCTTAAGGAAAAACCTAGCACGTTTTTGAGTAAGCAATACATTCACTTACTTAATTACTTAAAACACGAATAACCCAACACCGAATGATGTAATCAATCAATTGTCACAGAAGTCACAAAGCACGCATAATATTGTAAGTCATATCATACAACATTCTTCTGAAATCTTCGCTTGCTGGTAGGTTATTACTTGGCCTATTATTGCGTTCATCTGAATTGCTTGCAGCTTGCTGGTAGGTTATTGCTTTGCCTATTATTGTATTCATCTGAATAGCTAGCAGCTGGCTGGTAGGTTATTACTTTGCCTATTATTGCGTTCATCTGAATAGCTTGCAGCTTGCTGGTAGGTTATTGCTTTGCCTATTATTGCGTTCATCTGAATAGCTTGCAGCTTGCTGGTAGGTTCTTGCTTTGCCTATTATTGCGTTCATCTGAATAGCTTGCAGCTTGCTGGTAGGTTATTGCTTTGCCTATTATTGCGTTCATCTGAATAGCTTGCAGCTTGCTGGTAGGTTCTTGCTTTGCCTATTATTGCGTTCATCTGAATAGCTTGCAGCTTGCTGGTAGGTTATTGCTTTGCCTATTATTGCGTTCATCTGAATAGCTTGCAGCTTGCTGGTAGGTTATTGCTTTGCCTATTATTGCGTTCATCTGAATAGCTTGCAGCTTGCTGGTAGGTTATTGCTTTGCCTATTATTGTATTCATCTGAATAGCTAGCAGCTTGCTGGTAGGTTATTGCTTTGCCTATTATTGCGTTCATCTGTATAGTCAATAGCTTGCAGTTTGCTGGTAGGTTATTGCTTTGCCTATTATTGTATTCATCTGAATAGCTAGCAGCTTGCTGGTAGGTTATTGCTTTGCCTATTATTGCGTTCATCTGAATAGCTAGCAGCTTGCTGGTAGGTTATTGCTTTGCCTATTATTGCAATCATCTGTATAGTCAATAGCTTGCAGTTTGCTGGTAGGTTATTGCTTTGCCTATTATTGTATTCATCTGAATAGCTAGCAGCTTGCTGGTAGGTTATTGCTTTGCCTATTATTGTATTCATCTGAATAGCTAGCAGCTTGCTGGTAGGTTATTGCTTTGTATTATTGCGTTCATCTGAATAGCTAGCAGCTTGCTGGTAGGTTATTGCTTTGCCTATTATTGCGTTCATCTGAATAGCTAGCAGCTTGCTGGTAGGTTATTGCTTTGCCTATTATTGTATTCATCTGAACAGCTAGCAGCTTGCTGGTAGGTTATTGCTTTGCCTATTATTGTATTCATCTGAACACTAAGCAGCTTGCTGGTAGGTTATTGCTTTGCCTATTATTGTGTTCATCTGAACACTAAGCAGCATGCTGGTAGGTTATTGCTTTGCCTATTATTGTATTCATCTGAATAGCTAGCAGCTTGCTGGTAGATTATTGCTTTGCCTATTATTGTATTCATCTGAATAGCTTGCAGCTTGCTGGTAGGTTATTGCTTTGCCTATTATTGTATTCATCTGAATAGCTTGCAGCTTGCTGGTAGGTTATTGCTTTGCCTATTATTGTATTCATCTGAATAGCTTGCAGCTTGCTGGTAGGTTATTGCTTTGCCTATTATTGTATTCATCTGAATAGCTTGCAGCTTGCTGGTAGGTTTTTGCTTTGCCTATTATTGTATTCATCTGAATAGCTTGCAGCTTGCTGGTAGGTTATTGCTTTGCCTATTATTGTATTCATCTGAATACCTAGCAGCTTGCTGGTAGGTTATTGCTTTGCCTATTGTATTCATCTGAATAGCTTGCAGCTTGCTGGTAGGTTATTGCTTTGCCTATTGTATTCATCTGAATAGCTTGCAGCTTGCTGGTAGGTTATGGCTTTGCCTATTATTGTATTCATCTGAATAGCTAGCAGCTTGCTGGTAGGTTATTGCTTTGCCTATTATTGTGTTTCAAATCAAATCAAAGTTCACACTGTAGGTGGGTTCATTTGAATAGTTAGCAGCTGCTGGTAGGTTATTGCTTTGCCTATTATTGTGTTCATCTAAACACTAAACAGCTTGCTGGTAGGTTATTGCTTTGCCTATTATTGTGTTCATCTAAATACTAAACAGCTTGCTGGTAGGTTATTGCTTTGCCTATATTATTGTGTTTCAAATCAAATCAAATCAAAGTTCACACTGTAGATGGGTTCATCTGAATAGTTAGCAGCTGCTGGTAGGTTATTGCTTTGCCTATTATTGTGTTCAACTAAATACTAAACAGCTTGCTGGTAGGTTATTGCTTTGCCCATTATTGTGTTTCAAATCAAATCAAAGTTCACACTGTAGGTGGGTTCATCTGAATAGTTAGCAGCTTGCTGGTAGGTTATTGCTTTGCCTATTATTGTGTTCATCTAAATACTAAACAGCTTGCTGGTAGGTTATTGCTTTGCCTATTATTGTGTTTCAAATCAAATCAAAGTTCACACTGTAGGTGGGTTCATCTGAATAGTTAGCAGCTTGCTGGTAGGTTATTGCTTTGCCTATTATTGTGTTCACCTAAATACTAAACAGCTTGCTGGTAGGTTATTGTTTTGCCTATTATTGTGAATACTTAAGTTGATGAGTCGCAAAGTATGATTCTCGTGATCTATAAATTGTAGCGTTTATGAATGACGACGTTGTTTGTTTGGTACCGCTAGTTCATATCTCAAACAAGCGAATGTATTCATTATAATAACACACCAGATATTACGCTTTTGGAGGGAATATTGATGTTTAAACACAAGTAATAAATATTTCTTCAAAAAGCGTAAAATCACGTGTTATGATGGTTGCAAAATGTAAGTGCTTGTTTTTGCTTCAAGAATCTAAATATTTTCCCTACTTGAAGCGGCTGTTTATCTACCTGTTCAGCACCAAACACTACTTTACCTGGCACCTGCTTTCACATTTTTAAAAATTGACCAAAGAAAGAAATATAGATACCATCCCCCAGATAATCTTAAAGCTGTGCCTTTATGAATTTTGCTGTGTATCGATATTGATTTTGTATTACCATTTTTAAACTTATATAATGTGTAATTATAAAAAAGAAATTGTTATTGAAACAAATCATTATTCATTTACAAGAATGTGCGCTAAATTATCTCGGGAATTACTTTATTTTCTTTGTACTTTTAATGTGTTATAAATCAGTTTTAAGCGCCAGGTTTTGTGTTTTTTGCAAATTTATGAAAATTAGTTTCGATTCTCCGTATTTTTACTTTAACACTGTGGATAATTACCTTGTCAATGGGGGACATGAAGGCCAAATACTATCGGGTGTTGCAAGGCGCGGCGAGTGACGCGAAGCCAACGGCGTGGGTAGTTGCGCCGTAACCACAGAGAATGCGCTGTACACTCGCATGCGGCCCGCCTGCGTAAGGCGCTACCTGTCGTGCACCTCTGGAACTGCCAGCGTTATTTCCTTCACGGTAGCTGCTATGACGCGTTGCAAGACCGGATAATATTGGAGCGCGGCGTCAGTCACTGTCCGGCCGCAACGTGGTTGGTCGACACTTTGTTGACGGCGGAGAGGAGATGCAACCATGTACGTCATTGCAGTCGCTTCACGGAATCCTCTACTTGATGCAATGAGCAGCTTGGTACTCTTGTCTCGTTTCTACTCATTCTCCTCATCTACCCCCATTCTAGACGACTCTACGACCACTCCTGCGTAGTGACGTCACTTCACTTTCACCCGAAGCGGCACAGAAGACTCAGGGTTGCCGACTTACGTAGTCACTCTCTTTGTTAATCAACCAACTCTAAATTAATTGTGTTTACTATTTATTTATAAGAGTGCCTACATTTTGTAAATAAAATTATAAAGATGAATCACTTTCTAAATTCAAAAATCAGTTATACTAGATACGTTTATTTTATAAATAAACTTACACACTTCTCTGTTGTCTTGACTTTTGATTATCTACGTCAGTCTGTCAGGGCCGGTTCCACCAAACTTGTATACCCTATAGATCAAGGTTGCTCTAAAGTCTAAACATAATGATGCCAGGCAGTGTTCTCCCCAGGCCTGGACCGCCGGGGGCCCGGCAATATTTTTTGGCCGCCGGGCAAAAATAACAACAAAATATCAGAAAAAAGAGAAAAAAAGAAAAAGAAAACGTCACTTTCATTGTTGATCATTGTTGTCTGGGAAACTATTTAGATGACTACGAAGCATTGAGACACGGCCTCGGTCTCACCGCATGATTAGGCACGTAGGTATATTATTGTGTGTTGTGTTGTGTAAAGATATTTTTGGAGGTCTTAATTTTATTTAATGTTAAAATGATTATCAAAATAAATAATGTTATCAAACTTAACAGTGTTTCAAGCTGTCATTGTAAACCTATCAATCCTAAAATAACAGAACCATGATCAAGAAAATATTATCTGCGTCAATGTTCAACGTTATTATCAGAACAAATTTTATAAGTTGTCCGCCTATCTATAGCAATAGGCGTACATCCAAAAACGAAAAATAATGTTTGATTACAATAAGATAAGAATTACTATTACCACAAAAGAAGCAACAATATAAAGTTACCTAAGTGGGCTTAAAAACCTGTAACCAAAACGAATCTTATGATAAAAAAAAATCTGGGGCAAGCCCCCAGACCCCTATTTTTTGTGACTACACTACCCGGCAATGACTTTGAAAAAAAAAACACTGAACTCATTTCCTGGGGAGAACATTGATATTAGCAAACATAAGCTGCAAACATATAAAGGCTGGTCCACACAGATTTTTAAGGCATACGAAGGAAACACGTACTGGCGTTCACACAAAGTTTTAGTTTTAAGACGTTGTTTTCATTGTTGTTTTTAAAACAACGTCTTAAAACCTTATGCATTATGTCTTCAAAATCTGTGTGGACCAGCCTTGAGACGCTAAGCCCAAATATCAATCGGGGGACCTCCCAGGGACTGCTACCTTATCGTGGTGGGCAGGTTTGCGTGCTTTGTTGATCCCGAGAGCTATGCCGGCGGAAGCGTATGCTTCTGGTAGGGCCACCCTAGCCGGACTGGTCGAGGAGGAGAAGTCAGACTAAGTGCAGTCCACACCCCAATCCCCTTTCCTCCCCTTTCCCGTTTCCACCCCGCCCTCCTATTGTCCCCTTTCCTACAAACAGCCCCCTATTTCATCTTCTTATATCACCCACTCATTGTCTCGATTAGCCTCGTTGCAAAAATATGAGACGTTAAGCCCAAATAATCAAATCAATCGGGGGAGAACACTGATTCGTGGAAACTATGGTACTAGTAAACGAGATCGAATCTGAGATAAATGTAGGTGAATTTGAACCCCCCCCCCCCCCTCTTCCCCCTTTGTTGTTGTAGTTACTTGGTAATCCTACTTGTACGTCATATAATGTAGCTGTGTAGTCCCAATACTGAAATAGTAATTTAAAAAAAAAAAATTAAATAGAAAAGCCTGACCGCTAGGTTACCGTGTTAATGTCGTAATATCTTGAAAATGTTGATAACATTACCCAGATGTGGTCTCGTATGAACCAAGGTTTGGATTAAAATTGTTTTGAATATAGAAACGTTAAGATTGGTGTTTTGAAAAGTAATTAAATAATTAGCATGTATGAAGTTTGTTAATCCAGCATTGCGTGACTTTATAATTATGACCTACTTGTCGAGTACATAATTTAAAACCAAATAATCAAACATTTATAGTTCTCATTCTCATCTCATGCAACCATATCAGGACCCCGGAAATGGGCACCAAAAGAGATAGGTAAAAGCCATTGAACGAAAAAGTTTGAAATCATGCAGACGAAAAAAAGTTACAGAATAGGGTTGCAGGGTACCTCTACGTCAATAAGCGCAGAAAATTTCCATTTTTAAATTTATCTCAAGATTGAAACACAACATCGAAAATCTGAGAAATCATAGCGCTGTGGTTTGGTAAGCCCTACTGACTGAATGATAAATGTAATCAGTATGACTGATACTTTTTATACTTACCTTAGAAATGAAAGGAAATAATTATCACAGTCATACTGATTATAACGTTAAATACATTTATCATTCAGTGTGTAGGGCTTACCAAACCACAGCGCTATGATGACTCAGATTTTAGATTTTGTGTTTCAATCTTGAGAAATAATTAAAAAATGGAAATGTTCTGCGGTTTTTGACGTAGAGGTAACCTTCGGTCTTGAACGTTCTCAAGATATGCCAACAAATCTCAAGGTTTAGATCGAGACTAGGGCGAAGACGGGGGTATTTTACCGCCACTGCAGATGCTACTGCTGCTGCTGCATAGCGGTAGTGTGATGAGGCGTTGCATTAGTAATGGCGGCAGACGGGACCACTGCGCGGTGCATTCCACGCGCTCCCCGCTGCACGTGATGCATGCACGTGACTCGCTTGACTCGTCGCACGTGGCACTACGTGATTAGTGTGACGTGACGTGACACTACGTGATGCGCTTGACTCGTCGCACGTGGCACTACGTGATGCGCTTGACTCGTTGCACGTGGCACTACGTGACTAATGTGACATGACATCACGTGATGCGCTTGACTCGTTGCACGTGGCACTACGTGACTAATGTGACATGACATCACGTGAGGCGCTTGACTCGTTGCACGTGGCACTACGTGATTAGTGTGACGTGACTTGACACTACGTGATGCGCTTGACTCGTTGCACGTGGCACTACGTGATGCGCTTGACTCGTTGCACGTGGCACTACGTGACTAATGTGACATGACATCACGTGATGCGCTTGACTCGTTGCACGTGGCACTACGTGACTAATGTGACATGACATCACGTGAGGCGCTTGACTCGTTGCACGTGGCACTACGTGACTAATGTGACATGACATCACGTGATGCGCTTGACTCGTTGCACGTGGCACTACGTGATTAGTGTGACGTGACGTGACACTACGTGATGCGCTTGACTCGTTGCACGTGGCACTACGTGATTAGTGTGACGTGACACTACGTGATGCGCTTGACTCGTTGCACGTGGCACTACGTGATTAGTGTACGTGACGTGACACTACGTGATGCGCTTGACTCGTTGCACGTGGCACCACGTGATTAGTGTGACGTGACATTACGTGATGCGCTTGACTCGTTGCACGTGGCACTACGTGACTAATGTGACGAGACATCGCGCGATACGCTTGACTCGTTGCACGTGGCACCACGTGATTAGTGTGACGTGACATCACGTGATGCGCTTGACTCGGTGCACGTGGCACTACGTGACTAATGTGACGAGACATCGCGCGATACGCTTGACTCGTTGCACGTGGCACCACGTGATTAGTGTGACGTGACATCACGTGATGCGCTTGACTCGGTGCACGTGGCACTACGTGACTAATGTGACATGACATCACGTGATGCGCTTGACTCGTTGCACGTGGGACTACGTGATTAATGGACGTGACATCACGTGCTGCACTTGACACGTTACTTTGACGCCCATTTTGACCCTACAGCGCCTTTCAAAGTTTGATTTTGTATTTATATTTACACCGTCAGTCCGTCAATAAGTGGTTTCGATTTAAGGTCACCCGAACAAATTAAAGAATAATAATATTAATTGTGATATCCAGAAAATAAAACATCAAAATTTCTGAATTTCACAAGAAATCCACCCTCGAGAGAAAGAAAGTACTCCAATAAATATCCATTTCGATAATATTTATGGTTCTAATTTCTTGTACAGCCAATTTTCATTCGAACACACATTATAGCGATCGTAGCGGCGACCAGTGTGGCCTAGATCCATTATGAGTAAGTATGAGTGAGGGACTCATGATGGTCTTTTTGTGGTTGGCGGAACTGCAGAAACTTTGAAGTCTTGTTCAGTTGGTATGTCCCTTGAGTGTCGCGAGTGGTATAACGCACGCTGTCGCCCCCCCCCCCCTCAACCCCTCCACGGACCGCGTGTGTATACAAGCGCCATTCTGATGACGTATGTCGTGGGTTCGATTCACATCGCCAGCACTAATATGACTCGAGGTCCCTCCATAGGGAGACATTCTTGGGTTTGGTTCTACAAAGCAAGGATCGAATCATTGTAAGGGTTTTGATTTCAGGTTGGAAAGCGAGAAAGTCTCATCATTGCATTTCAAGCTGCAAACAAGGAAAATGTGACATAAAACAATCGCCATTTTAAAATTATCTGCATATTTGTAACCAAAGCTTAGTAACCAAGGGATATTGCAAATAATAGAATAATCAAAGTATACATTTTATCGTTTATTATAATATATTAACATGGAAATAATTATGCACAAATTACTTGAATTCATTATTTATTTTATTTGCTATCAACCATGAATGTCGATCAATAGATTCAGACTCTAATCTTGTATAATATAATATTGTAACATATACTTTCAAATAAATGCTTGGATTTTGAAAACGATACAAGCTCACGTCGTATGACCAAACGGTTCGGTATACGCTGTTAAACACCAAATAATCTTAGGCCCGGTTTTTCAATCGTAGCTGACAGTCCCATTATCTGCATAGAATTAATTGGGTTACAGATTATGGACCGTCAGCTGACGGCCCCGTTAACGACCCGTTAACCGATTGCATAACCGGGCCTAAATCCTTAAAATAAACGGTTATATGAATGAAGACTTGATACTTAATAGTATTCTAGTATGGTTAGCAACCTCTTAAATTTAAAACTGTCGGGGTGTTTGTGTTTTTTGAAGACATGAACATGAATGTAAAATATCCATAAACTAGGTACAGTCAAAATTAGCATTTATTGTATCTAATATATTTATATGTATGATTTTTATCTGTTATTGCATGTAAATTTAAAACTAGTTCAAAAGATTAGAGATGTAATTTTCCAAGTTCTATATTATACTCTCGGAAATATTTAAAAAATGTTTATAAAGTTATCCCTCAAACAGTACATATTAATATTATATCATCTATTATTGGCGTTATTACTATTTGCGTTCATTAATAATGTATAGTGTAATTAGAAATTATTTTGATAAATTACCATGTAATTGTATTTTTAACACTCAAGCACTTTTCTTCTTTAAAGCAGGATTTCCATTTTACTTTTAGAATGTTTCAGAGATAGAAACATGATAACAGTTTCCGATGTAAATTCCCCGCCAAACACAGAACGAGAAACAAATGTGTTCAGTATATTTAAAAGAAGCTGTCTGAAATAATGTTATCACAAAAGCTAACCGTAGCGCCTTATAGCCTATCAAAAGGTCGCTAGGCGCTCATAAACGTACAAGTAGTAACCCCCTTCTCGTACACTCGCCAACTTTAAGAGTTCCGGGCGTAGAAATCGAGCGCGCAACTTTTAAATTTCTCATGAGCTGGTAATAACGATATAAATCAGCCTAGTGTGGAATACAGGTCTTAAATGCCCCCAGTCACGTAGTCACACACGTTTCTTCCACCCCCAGCCCCCTCCCCCCACCCTGGCCCCCCGAGGACTCATGAATTTCTGACGGATTCACAACCCGGTACAGGGGTGGCCAAAGATGTACACATTCCGCCATAAAGCATTGTATCTGGAGTATTCGGCCCAGGGCGAATCTGCTAATCGTTAGAGGCGACAAAATGAGATGCTCACAATACTCAGATACCCCTCTAAATCTTAACGATTCTTCCTCCAATACTTGTCCCTTTTCTCTATTCTCCTCTGACGTCATATCACCTAATTGTTGAGTACGTCGTTAAACACTGCAAATAATATAAATAAAATACATTGTATCCGGTCCTATCACCAGCCATGATATCCTCCTACATTATATGGATACTACGTCCTACAGCATCCCCTGGAATCCCCGGGTCCTGTCTGGGCCTGGGGATTAGTTTAAATAATAACTCATTACCGTACCTATGTCGGACATACCATACCAGAACATCGTATGTCAAAACCATAACAAGTAGTGTCTTAATAAGTTATCAGTGCCATAACACAATCAGTATTACTTCTATCGATTAATTAATTGTACGTATTCTTTAAATTTCAGTTATAAACACGTTTTACCTATATAAGATTTACTTGTTTTTTAGAGGGTGTTTACTGTTACATGACACTTCTACCTCGTATTGTAATTGTTTCCTTACATAAGCTGTAGTTGCATTTGATGTGACCCACAACCAACTTCCGTGAATACGTTGTATATAACTAACTGAACGGATACACATCAATTACTTCAATCAGTAACTATATTATACATGCAATACTGGCGGCCTCCAATTCATAAAGGCTATCGCCACGCTGGATGTTGCATTGCATTCTTCTCAAACTGTGAGTTACCTTACCTGTGTCGTTGACTTCATTGCCAGACTATGATACAGCATCATAGGCCTACCTTCAATTTAGATTTTACCTATACGTACATTTAAGACATCCAATATCTATAATGTATAATTAATTTTTAGGATGATCCGGGGCTAAAACGGTACAATTTTCAACACTCCTTTTAAAAAGTTTGTTTTAGCATTATATACAGTGATGTAGGCAGGGAAGCCTTTCAACCAGTATCCATTGATTGATTGGTAAATTATAATTTGGTAATCAATCAATGGATATTGGTTGAAAGGCTTCCCTGCCCACACCAATATCACATGATTTTTTTGTTTTATCTTACGTATTTTGGAACGATCTTACCAAATCAACAGGACATAACTAAAAAAAAGTATTAACTTCGGTAAAATATGACATTTATTTGTAACCCATTTTATCCCCGTCCATGGGGCTAAAAACCTAAAACGGGACACACGAGGAGATAAATCAGAAAATCACTATCTAACAATAACAAAGATATAATTAATTTCGTGAGTTTTATGTTTTAGTTGGTAGGTATTTAATTTTATACAAATAAAAGATCGGAGTAGAGAATTATCATCACGATTGAAGGTGTGTCTTGCAAACAACTTGTATGAGAAACACTGATATGTAATTTCCAAAGGGTATTTATTCGCAAAGAGTGTTTACAAACCCCTGCCGAGACCTGTGTTGTGTGGGGTAGATGGAACAAGCCCTAATTCTCCCGAATGCCATTCAGATTGTCTCCTCACATCCATCCCTTCTCGTGCTCTGCGTTATTCCTGTTGATGGCCCCAATTCGTTCCTGTTGTCGCGAGACTTTTCCATAACATTTGCGCAACCGACGAACCGGGGTGAGAAGGGGAGGCAAATATGCGCAGAAGACGCCCGAGTCTAAACTACTAGAGGAAATATAAAATGAATACGGGGCTGTTAATTGTTGGCGTTTTGACATTGATGATACAATCATGAGCGTCGTCATGATATTTCCCAATGGGGAAGGGGGGGGTGAAAGGGGGGCAGGGGGGGGGGGCAAGACAACAACATCCATTCGGGTGTACTAGGGGGGGGGGGGGGGACTCCCCGCTATGCAATGGGGAAAAAATCGCGAAACTATGCCAGGAAATAAAATAACGTGCCAACCCCCGCCATTGACCACCACTCCTAGATACATTCTGAATCTGGTGGCAAGGAAATAAACTATCACTTGGAGTTTAGCTCTCAATAATAGACCTTTTTCAGAATAGATGATTTTTAGAATTGATCTAGAAAGCCGTGATTTGCTCTATCTAAGGGTCTTTGATAGTTTTGTTAAGGTGCATTTTTCATTGTTGTGCATTGTTGTCATTGAAGGTCTAGAGGGCCATGAATGATTAGCTCTATCTTACGTCCTAGATGAATTTTGAAAAATGTCTATTGATCTAGGACCCTTAGATGGAGCCAGATAGAGCTAATCACGGCCATATAGATCTTCAATGACAACAATGCATAACACTGAAAAATGCACCACAGACCCTTAGATAGAGCAAATCACGGCTTTCTAGATCAGTTATGAAAATCATCCATTGACAATAATTAAAAACAATAATTAAAAATAATAAGAAAAACAATAATTGTTATTGTTCATTATTGTTGTATTGTTAAATCATAAATGACGCAGATGGGGAGGTTGGGGAGGTTACTTAGCATCGGTATCTATATCTGTTATGAATTTTGTGATTTACTATATAGTGAAGGGTGGTCGTGGCATTCGTTTCTAATAAGCGAAGCAGTTCTTCCACTTAGTAGTAATTTTTGGGAGTTTCGAATATCAATACATTAAATGAATTAAAAATATAAAATTTTTTTTTTTTTTTTAGAACACTCCAAAAGATCAGTTGCGTTTTTGTTCACTTGTGTCTGTGTATTGAGAATAAGGGCATGATCCTACTTCTCTATTTTGGCCTGCTTCGCCTACTTCGCCGACTAAAACAAAAATTAACATTATTGTTGTAATTAAATGTTATTAATTGTTGCGTTAGTCTGCTAGGGAAGCTAGTCGACTATAACGTCAAGTTGGAACACGCCCTTAATTAGCAATAGTTGGCACCAAAGATCGGGTGTGTTGGCACAGTGTGTTCAGTTGGTGCAAAGCTCTGTAAGGGCTGGTCCACACAGATTTTTTAAGCATAAGATTTAAGGTTTAACGCGTAGTCGTAAAGTTGGATCATAGGAAACACGTACTGGCGTTCACACAAAGTTTTAGTTTTAAGAGATTGTTTTCATTGTTGTTCTTGGCAACAACGTCTTAAAACCTTAAATCTTATGCTTAAAACATCTGTGTGGACCAGCCTTAAAACAAAACGATCACAGATAATTTGTTTGTCTGTCGCGTACGTTTGTTGCAATCAGCGCGACCTCTCGTGAACACTGCGAACTACGTCCTCCAACTTTCACAACACGACACTTCCGGTGCAGAAACTACCCGTACGATTTAAAATTCAAACCACAATTTAAACCCGTTACATTATAGGCGTCCATAGAATGATTCCACAAGAACTCGGCTAATAAAGATCTAGTTTATCCGTGTCTAGTGTCACGTTATATATGTAAATAACCTATTGCCTGCAGCGAGCACTGAAATAGCTTTACGGTTACCTAATACGCGGATGTACTTGAAACAGCCTTGCAGTTGTTGTCGGTGTAGTAAAATTTACTAAATAAATATTTTACTATTTAATAGTAGTATTGGTATACTCTATAAACAGCAATCTATAGTTGTATATGTAGTAAGTACAGATAGTAGTAAGTATGCTCTAAACATTGGCCCAGGCAAAGCTAAGAACGCCGCAGGGCAATTTGTTTCACTGCATTTATAATAAGTTGTTCGTTCACCCCGAGTGCGTCCGCAGATTCCTTGAATTTGTTGGGTCCGAACTGTCAAAAAGTAATCAAATATAATCGTTTGTTTGCTGTGGTGAAGCCTATTATTTGACTAGATGTTGTGTTTCCAAGAAATGTTCGCATGGTTGAACTTCTGTTATGGCTTCCGGTACGTGTTTGTGCTAGCCAGGTAGTGGGGATGTACTGTACGTCATTTGTGAAATTCCAAGATCGACGAAAGATCGACTGATTTCCTTGTTCTCAACTAAGCCACGTACCAACTGTATAGTATAGTTTTCTGTGGTAAATACACGCCACAAACAGAAATCTTAAAAATATGTGAGTAGGCCTACACACTATGAGCATCATTGTAACTGTCGTTAATATAATATCTAATGTTCAATATACACAGTGTTATAGATGCTGTCTGAAAGTTAATAAACACAGATTAATTAGATTATTATTAATAATATACACAGATTAATTCTGAATAAGCGAAAATAGCTTAATATTGGAACGATGCAATTGGAAAAAGCTGGAGGAAATACAATCAAGTGAAAGAAAGAAAAGGACGGTGGGCGTTTAATTAATTAAATCACTGTGCCATTTAAAAAAATCACCACAATCTTCGATACAAATACGATACGGTCGATAACAATACGAGGGTGACTTATGCATACATTCTAGTATTATTTGACTTTAAAATTACTTTAGTAAAATTGTTCCTTCGATCTTGTACTCGACTCGACTCCGAGACAAAAAGACATTATTTTCTATAACCGACTCCGAATCTGAATCCTAAACCTAAATAGGGTTACCAGTTACCTAAATACCTGAGTCTAAACTTGAAAAAAACAAACTCTCAGCTCAGTGACAACATACTATAACTGATATACTAGACGATACATTGTGGTAGTCACCAGCCTTATGACTATACTGTCATGATTCTCTTCAGGTTTTGAGGCTCAAAAGCTAGACTTCAACAAAATGCAGTATAATTTTGTTTCGTTGGCTATTTGAGAGGCCACTACGTAATGTGAGAGTCTGTTAGAGAGTGGAAGGGCGTAACTATCTACACATCAAGCTCATGCACAGAGTAATTACTCTCTCGCACATTGTCCAGTATCCTTGTTGCTGTCAAACGGCCAAACAAGTTGTATGACCTTGACCACTCTGTGAACTGCGACTGGCCGCCATTGTTGGCGTGTAGACTCGATCCACCGCGGGCTAGGACCCTGGCGGTTCTCTAGGTAGCTTGAGTTACGCGGTAAACTGCGCCCCGCCGCCATTGTTGGCGTGTAGACTCGATCCACCGCGGGCTGGGACCCTGCCGGTCCTCGTAGGCAGCTTGAGCTACGCGGTGAACTGCGCCCCGCCGCCATTGTTGGCGTGTAGACTCGATCCACCGCGGGCTAAGACCCCGGAGGTCCTCGTAGGTATAGCTTGAGTGACGCGGTGAACTGCGCCCCGCCGCCATTGTGGGCGTGTAGACTCGATCCACCGCGGGCTGGGACCCTGCCGGTCCTCATAGGCCATTTGCTGGTTCCTGTACATAATCACCCTTATGACTCATTAACAAGGGGTCGAATCCGAAATATAGTTTTAACCCTGTCGATAGTGCACACTAAGGTAGAGATTTTCGAGGTAATCCCCCCCCCCCCCATCCCCCTCCACAAATACACAAATGGCCACAGTTTTAACTTGTATTGTCAACGTGCTGCCGTTGTTGCTAGTATACCATACTAGCAACAACATACAGCTCTTCTGCACACAAATATGAGCACTTAATCAATTTGCTGGACTTCTATGAAAACAATGTTTCGAAATACTCGCCTCGGCAACTGGGAGACAGAAACAAAAACGAAAAGTAGATTGGAAACGCTCACTTTGCTCGTTCAACCAAATCTAGCAATGCACGTTACAATCATTGGTGGGAAGTATAATGTCTATGTTATGACAACGAAACATCTATAATATCCACAAATTCTTGTTACAATTTTGTTGTTAATCGTTGTTTCAAAATAAAAAATATGCAAATTCTTATATTGAACAATGGTGGTATTTTTGAAAAACTTTTGTTCAGAATGTTGGTGGACGTGGACATGATCGCTTATCAACGCGTCACACAGAGCGTTTTCCTTTAGTGTGAACATAACATTTTACTACCTACTCCGTCAGTAGAAGCACTAGAAATTAACTGCTATTGTAATAATTCTCTTGGTCATATAACATCCATCAAGTACATTGGCGAAGTGTGTCCATTATTCACACTTGTTTACACATTGTCACAGTCATAGGCGACAATGTTGTTTTTCTCTCAAGGCCAGAACGTGTTATGTAGTCATTCTAGATACCGGACTTGCCGTGATATCAATGTGGGCTGTAAGACGGTAGCCTACGTCGTACTTGTACAACCTCCATTGTTTGTCTCGTTGTCGAACCCAGGACTTCAACCTAGAACCTACGGTCTAGTTGAGTTCAAGAGCCAACCAGCAACAATGAGATAGCGCACATTACCGAGTACCCCCCGATCTTTGAGTGGACTTTCTAGTAAAATAAACACAAATTATCACAGACCTCGGCAAAGTCCCTTTAAATTATGTCACCACAAGGCATAAGTGGTTATAAGGGAAGAGGCCGATGGGGCAATCCCCAGCCCCCCCCCCCCCCCACGATTGTCCAAAGCTCATAATCATTATACGTTTACTATATTTATACACAGGGGTAACTCCTGATCGATCCCCCGCCCTTTCAACTTTATAATGGTTTCAGTTTGGTTTTTTCAGTAAACATCAACTCACACAAATTAATCTACATTTTCCGGGCACTTATGAAGAGAAGTTCGCACAGAATGTTTCCTTCGCCTCTAGCGACTGGGGTTCTGCTACAGAGCCTGTTTTAAAGCATCCACACAGGAATTATCCAACCACCCGGAAGCTACTACCGGGATGAAATCCAGAGCTGCCACTGCTGCAAACACAAAATACAAATAGCTCCTGATGTGCACATTTCGATAATATTTTCGGTATCGATTATCGATTTTTTCATCATCGTGCTTATCAAAAACGGGTTTTAAATTTGGAGTGTGTATAATATTTTCCCAATGACTTTTTAAAACAGAATTTCACTCTAAAATCCAACAATTTCTTGTGCTTGGGTCTTGTTTACTGACTGCTAAGCTGATTCAGTGTTACTGCCTTTCTTCACACGTATCACTCAGTATAATATCGTTACATCAGTTCCCAGGACTGGTCTCGTTCATAACCCCTTTTCTCTCTATCGCTGAGAGCTCATCATGTGTTGGTTGCGGCATGGGTTTTAATTTTAGACATACAGTAGAATGTCTACTGGCCAGCATTTACTTGTTTGCGTTGTTTGTACCATAGTCCTTCTGTTATGTATGTGGTTTCATACGCCTGCCCGGACCCTGTATACCAGGAGATTGCCGGTAAAGAAGTCCTGCCTCTATGATAGTACATTTTGAATCTATTATGATAAAGCATCGACATTTTCTTGGAAGTTGAGGTGTCCGGGTGGGGGGGTGGGGGGGGGGGGGCGGTATAAAATACCATTGCAAGACTGATTTCATACTTCGTAGTTCGTACTGTACTTTCAACTTATTCTCAGAAGAGTCGCTTATGATGTTACTGACGGTAAACGAGTGTGGATGATGATTGTAGTCGGCTCGTACGACAGGCAGAGCTACCTCGACCTAAACTGGGTCCGTGGCAAAGCTGAGAACGCCGCAGGCCATTTTTTTCACTGCAGTTTTTATATGTTATTTGTACACCCCGAGTGCGACCCCATTTTCCTTGAAATTGTTAAGTCTGAACTGTCAAAAAGTAATCAAGTGTAATCGTTTGTTTATTGAGTGGACGCCTATAATTTGACTAGATGTTTGGTTTCCACGAAATGTGCGCATGGTTGAACTTCTGTTATGGCTTCTGGTAATGAATTCGGGGATTTCGTCTCATGTTTGAGCTAGTCGACGAAAGATCAACTGATTTGCTTGTTCTCAACTAAGCCACGGACGCATTGTAGACAGCAGACAGCTCACACAACCAACAGTCGCGTGTGATGCGCCTACGCTGGCGTTAGGGACCCACACGGGAGCAAAGCGAGTATAGTTGTTTAGTGTAGCTACACAATGCGATGTGACGTGAGCAACGATGGTGGGGGACGATGAAAAGAGCCATGTCTATATAAACAGGTGCTTTTGGGATAGATGGATTGACTCGCTGTTGGTATCGCCATTGTGCGAGTGCGACTGTACCCGTCGCCTGTGTGTTTCTTCTCGGAAGATAACCTTTAGCGCGCAAATAATTATTACACGCGACTGGACTGGCTACACCGGTTCTCGTTCTCAGTCCACCACATTGTGACTACCGGAGCCGTCGTCGAGTACTAAAACTACTCTCCGAGCTCTCTCAAAGTGCGGCCCGTGTATTTGTGTCAGTGCTGTTGTTCGGCAAGTCACGTGGTATTGCCAACTGTCACGCGAGTACGGTAGTCGGGTCGTCGAGTGGTGTAGTTCTACCAGAGACGTCTTCACGTTATGACCTGCCCACGTGGTGGCTTTTGATCGTGACTGTACCGTGTGTGTGCGCGCGCGCCATGAGTGAATATTCGTCCTCCTCCGAGGTGATGGTTCTCGCCGTCCCCCGTGACGTGTTGACCCCCCGAGACGACGTCGCGATGGCTACGACTTGGGGCAACTCGGACGAGAACGTTGGCAATGTCAACGCCGGCGTCGCGACGTCGCTGAGTTCGGCGTCCCCGTGTGCAGGACCGTCGGCGTCCGTCGTTTATCGTAGCGTCTCAATCCATACGCAGGGGGATGGCGACGACGTAGTCAGGTAGGCGAACACGGTTAGGGGCCCAGTTTATGGGTGACCCCCACCCCCCCTCCCATGGGAGTAATGGACCTCCGTTCGTAGGGGTGTACAAACAAACACATAGATATGCGTGGTAGCTGACAACTTGCCAATATGTACATTCCCCGAAGACAAATGGGTCATGGGACAAATTGTCTATTAGCCGAAATATTTTTTAACTGCAATGGCGAATTGCCAGCGTGTATCACTCAATACACTGTACAGTTTATTTAATCTACGACATAATAATGTGAGATAATGAGGTATGAAAGTTTGACAAGCTCGATCTAAAATATCTAAACGCTGAAGAGATATTAGGAAAAGTTTCTGCAGAACGGGTTGTACTTGTATCTCTCTGAATGTGCAACTTAATTGTCACATAGAAAGTGGCATTATTAACATTGCACAGTTTACCGGATAGTTTTAATCATCCGACATTTTATGACAGTTTGCCAACCTAGAATATTTCAACACTTTGGAGAAATAGGGAAATTCTCTAGCCAAAAGAGGTGTGTATAGTGCGTGTATCTCTATATATTGGCAACCTATAAAGTTCTGTCACTCAAGTATGCGCAATGGCAACTTGCATAATGCATCAGTGTGTATAATTAGTTATCAGTGCTAGAATCTGGTAGTCCATGTCAAAAATATATTAATGGTGGTAGACCTACACTGATATTTGTTTGTCAAATAACTTCTATATGAGTGTAGACAAGGTGGATGTCAGCTATTAGGTACTAGCTAACCCATCTGGCAGGAAAGTGTGCCAGGAAGACGAATGATTGATTGTTAAAAGATCTATCCGTGATAGTACTTCAACTCAGATCTAAACTTGCCAGGCTCTGTACTTATCATCACTGCAATAAGATAATCCCAACTGTAACACGAGCATTTGCGAGGCCAGAAGATCTGGGTTCAAGTCCCAGGGGGATGTATTTTCTAGCACCCGTCTTTCTATGTTCCTGTACTAGAACAAGAATGTATACATTCATTGTTGTTATAATGTGATAATAGGCCTACGAGTGAATTAATCTAGTTTATTCTATAGATATATATATAATTAGATCATGCATCTATCTATGGTCAATGGTCATAACGGGTCCAAGGAAACAATAATTTTATCGATTGGTGACTAACTCCACTCAATGATTGACATGACTTATTGAAAGAGATCAACGGTTGTAATATGTGTGAGTCAAGTAAATAAATTCCCGCACTCAATGATCACATCTACGCCATAATGCTTTTTCGGACACGCCCACATATTACAAATTCACGACTTGCACTTGTTTTGCTGTTCAAAATCGAAGTGTGTAATGGATAAGATTCGATATTTCGATCTTTCGATGGTATATAACTTTGTGTATGACCCGGCATCTTTATCTTCCT
This sequence comes from Isoperla grammatica, assembly GCA_945910005.1. Classification (NCBI taxonomy): domain Eukaryota; kingdom Metazoa; phylum Arthropoda; class Insecta; order Plecoptera; family Perlodidae; genus Isoperla; species Isoperla grammatica. The sequence goes on from OX246739.1 coordinate 32,929,209, forward strand.
GTGATATCAAATTTGAATAACTTAGTTTACCGGGGACTAATCCGTATCATGACATCGGCCCCACTATCATCTCTTACGACAAGCAGAGCTACGCTGTACATATTTCCCGGGTCTAAACGGAAATGGGTAAGAAGAAGACCTCATTTCACATTTTCTTATAGGAATGCCAGAGTCATCAGTGGGCAAATTCAACCTCGGGCTCCGGCAGTAGCTGATATCGAAATGTCGATACGATTCGATACCTCGATACGATTTGATACCTCGATATTTCAAATATGACAGATTCTACACGATTTCTATATTATTTAGATACGATTCGATTTTTAAATATATCGAGTATCGACATTCCTACGATTTGATCTCAAACATTCGATATGGTATCGGTTGACATGTATTCGCATCAGTCCTTCCAAGAATGATGTCACGATTCTTGTAGCAAGCTTCTAATTACAAGCTACTTCTTACAAAGTATGGATTGTGTTGCCAGTTGAGAATGGCGCACCCAGGCGCTAGTTGGATAGATGTCAGCTGTATTTGTACAGGACACTTTGGTGGGTAGCAGAAACCACGTAGGCATGCATGTTATAGGGTGTATGAAAATAACATGCACACGTGAAACACTTTTTCAAAAATTAAGATGATAATGATGGTTCTTGTTGCTTTATGTCTCTCTTATTGCAATAGTGCAATTCATACGTAGATGGAGGATAAACCATGGGTTATCTGGGATTTGAACCCATGTCCCTCATATCTACTCGCTAAAGACCTGCGCCCCAACCACATGAGCCACCAAGGGAATAATCGTATTCGTATTATTAGTCAGTGGGGCTCTTTCTGCAGCTACTTACAATGCAGAAGGTCCAGGACTCGATTCCAGGTTCGGGCTGCGATATTTTTAGTTCTGGATGTAATCAATATACTACACTATAGTTTCGTCACCTGTAAACGCAGGCTTAATATCACAAAAGTACTATTAGAGTTTTTTAACTCCGGTGTTTTATATACTTGCCTATTTTGTATTTTGTCCTATTTTGTGTATTGTGTATTGTGCCTGTTTATTGGCATTTCCAGATGTGTGGTTGATAGCACATATATATCATGTCTTAGTAGCAAAATAAATAATCAGCATTGTACGCATATTCTGATAAAATAAATATAAGCAAGTAAAATAAAACGTCGGGGGTGCATCCCCCCCAGGTTGGTGGATGAACGAGTAGAAACCCAGCACACGTACTCGCGGCGTGGTGGTATTTCTGTACTCGCTGTCATTACAATCATGCATACTAGCGTCACGCTGTGAACAAGTATAATAACACATGCTTGCTTCCTGTGTCGGCTTGCAAGTGTTGTGTGCACGTAGCCCTAGCTGATTCGTGTCAGGGCCACGTGTCAGTCTGTCTGTCTGTCTGTCTGTCTGTCTGTCTGTCTGTCTGTCTGTCTGTCTGTCTGTCTGTCTGTCTGTCTGTCTGTCTGTCTGTCTGTCAGCCTGTCTTGACGTGTCAAATTGCAATTTACATTAAAGTATGTTCCTCTTTTATAGTCTAAGTATATACATATAGGCCTATATATTTTATGTATTTATTTATTTATTACTCACTGGCTCCCAATTCAATTCTTCATAAAGCAATAGTTATTGTTATTGATATTATTTTCTTTTATTCGGGCATAATACTGGTATGGTTGAATATTATAAAACGAACTTGATGCCAAATACACTTATGAGTGAATTATCTGTAGAAGACTTTATGGTTGAAATGGGTTGAAATAGGTTGAAAATGAAAAAAAACACGTCAACTATTTATAACAAAATGGCTTAACGTTCATCACAAAACCATGGCCACCCTAAGAAAATATAAACACATGCAACATTATTAAAACAATTGCGCACTATTTAATTTTAAAAACATAAACTCTAAACTGGAAATGTTACATTTACTTTTGAAACAGCCCAATAGATTTTCATTGTGAAAAGTCTTATTTGAACACACAGGTTTTAAAGTCTTTTAGACAAAAAATGTCACTGATGCTCTTGCGGATTGAGCAACCAGGGTCACAGAACACCTGTCGTTTAATTACTAAATTACACTTCACACATTCTATTATGCTTTGTAATGGGTGAGAAGATCCACTTTCGTAACATGACGGTTTCAGGTTTCAGTAAACATGGCCGCCATTTTCGGGAGTGACGTCACGATCGTGGATAGAAATCTTCTTTATCTGCACAATTCACGCGTGTATCCGAAACAACCATACAGATGCTTCCGTCATAAACGAGGGACTCCTGACCAATCAGCGATCAGTATTTTAAATTAGGGCCTGCTGGTTGGTCACGAATCATCGTCTGTCTATGATGAAACCATCTGTAAGGTGTTTCGGGACATGAACATAATAGGCCTACGCTAAATTGGTTCCACAGCTACTTTGTGAATGCACACGTCATACTTGAGTGAGTCGGAGCCAATCTTTTTCAAATACTGATATTTGGTTGGTCGATGCCTCACTCATCTGTGCGGTCAGCATCACAAGATTGCTGTGGAACGACTTGGTCAAAGCTTGCGGTCTATCCTATGTATTAGTGACCATTTGCAAGAGCTGCAAGTTTGACCACCTCGGGATTCGAACAAGTCGTTAAAGTATCATCATCGTTGTCGTTGTTCACTTCGTTGAACGAACGTTTTATGAAACGTCGAATGTAGCATAATATGTGTTTTATTCCAACTATTCCTCGAAATTTCCAATTTGTAATATTTCGGGAAATTAATAACGTCCACACAGATAGCAGAGTCGATAAAGAAGTTCTGCATAGGGGAAACTTCTTTATCGCCTTTGATAATAGTGTACTCCGATCATGAAGCTGATCATAGAGCTGGTAGGAGTAGTTACTACTTGCAACCCAATGCGTTTATTATGGATGAAAGCTCTGCTAACTAAAATGGAAAGGACGAAGAAACGGGAGTAATTTTAAAACTTTAAATTGAGTTTCGGTAGCAGCGACGCTACGAATGTCAATATCCAATGGTGTCTCACTGCCGTACTTAAAAGTGCGATCACTTTTAGGTTTTAGATTTACCGATCTTGTGCTTGCTTAGTGATGAGCCAGACTATGGATTAATTTATTTTAAAAACTTTGATGCAAGATCTTATAGCATTATCTATTTTACTTGGTAGATAGTAGAAAAGAAATATTGGACCAATGGAGTGGAGACAAGAAAGGTTCTTGCATTGACATATTTGCGCAAGTTCATATTCATTTATTGATAAATAAATACATTGATTGATTGATTGATATGAATTAATTTTTTAGCGAAAACGCCAAAACTCTCGCTCATAGTTTCATGTATGTGAAAAACTGACGCCACTGGCACTGCTACTTTCCTCTCTCATGCCCAGAAGTTTACGTGATGGACAAGCAAGATGAAAATCACGTATTGATAACATTTGTCACGTTATTTCAAAACATCAAAGTTCAAAGTTTTTTACAACTGTGTACAAATACGGGATACACGGTGGTAAAATTATAACTAATATTACAATTAGGGTATTTAATTTGTAGTTATTTTGGATGGAAAGTGTCCTTAACGAAAATACACTGCATGCACTAACATATTATGCAAGGTGCACGTATTTTTTCAACTCAACCGCACGTCGAAACTACATATTTTTGGTTTATTTATTGTAAAATAATCGTTATTTAAAAATATTTGTCTTATATTAATGATTGGATTGTATCTTTTCAATTAGTACTTGCTCATATATATATAAAAATAAAATAAAATAATCTCGGGTTATTCCGCCACGTCCTATACCTCCGTATTGTGCCGACGGTTCAGGAACCTTATGGTCCCTATCATCAGGGCGTCGAACTCCAACTGCCCTGATGATAGGGACCATAAGGTTCCTGAAACGTCGGCACAATATGGAGGTAGGACGTGACGGAATAACCCGCAATTATTTTAATTTTATTGACATAAATCCTGGCCACGAAAAGTACTGTACTTCTGTATGTATAGCAGTATTGGCGCACTATGGTGGCATGTTAGTCCTCCAAGAGTCGTTTATACCTGCTGTACGTGCAGACGTAGAAGATTGGTTGTACGAGTTACTTCTCTAGGAGGAGACTGTACCATAATAATCGCAACATCAAAGACAATCAATCTACGACGTAATAATGTTGATATAACTGCGGTGTGCATTGTTGCACGCGAAGTGTGTCAATGTGTGCAATACAATACAAGTGTGCAGCATCGTGCTCAGTACGCTCGTTGGTAGACACGTTTCAGCTGAATTTCATCCAAGATGTAGACTTATCTTTCAAAATGTGAATCTACCTGTCACAAATATTAAAGTGTGACATCACGAGGATGGGTAGTCTCACTATTAATACCGTTATTCTTTATTTAATTTGTGTTGTCTCAAGAATGCACCTCGAAGTCGAAAATCTGCGAAATAAGCAAGCTGGTAAGACCTACAAACTGAATGATAAATGTATCTGAAATTATAATCAGTTAACTGTGATTCATATTTAATTTGCAATTTAATAAAATAGGTATCACAGTCATAATGATTATAATGTTAAGTATATTTATCATTCAATTTGTAGGGTTTACCAAACCACAGCACGCTTATTTTTCAGGTTTTCGATTTCGAGGTGCGTTCTTGAGATAAAATTAAAACATGACAATTGGTTGCAGTATTTGACGTAAAGGTATAGTTCGTTCTTAAAAAAAACAAATGGCGCCCGGTAGAATAGCCACTATGCATTTTGTATGTAATGTTTGTTCAAACCATGGTAACCAGAATCTGAGATTAGTAAATCGGCCGATTAAAGCGTATGGTGAATTCAGACCTGCAGAGTTCTGTGGTATGTATGAGACACACGTAAAATAAGACACGTGTACTTCTGCAACCCTCTCAGAACATTATAATTAATTACTATTGATGGCGAATGCAATGTGCAATGTGTGGCAACACAATTAAAAAAAAACTGCCGACAATGTTTCATCTCTGATGTTGTGATCATAATGAAGTATCATTACTGTAATATAATATAGCAATTAATGAAAAAGTGACTTATACCCGACTGGGAATCGAACCTTACGTGGAGAGCTCATACTATCGTGAAGATACCACAAATGTACGGATACACAATAGTGCCTATGACATAACACAGTTCAACATATTATTATTAACATATTAAAAGAAAGAACCCCGTTTATGAATTTTAGGGATTGAGTTGCAATATAAAATTAAACTCAATTCATAACTTGCGTTTATATGTCATTGGATTAAATCCTTCATTATTCTCTTCGACACTAGAGTTCTCTATGGTTGATTTCGGGGACTTACTCTATGTCACAGGACCCGAGATTTTGGATTCCAATCCCGGCCATTTCCAGTTATTATTTTTACATTACGAGATTCGTCTGTGATTGAATCCTACTTTCGACTCGTTTCCGCTTTTTGTGGAAGTGGATTGAAGTTGAACGAATCCAATCCTCGTCGGGAAATGTTTATAGGACGAGTGAACTGGGATGGGATCCAAAATCCAAATCAATCCCGGTTTAAATCCTCCACGTATTGACTGTAGATTGTGTGAGTCAACTGGACAAATAAATAATAAAACACAAAAAGGGAAGTGCCCTCGAAAAGAGTATTCACCGAGTGTCTCTCCGAAATCATTTCTTTATGGCGTGGCTGGCTACATTCCTGACTAATTTAGTCATGTGTTCCAAGTCAATAAAATATACCTTGAGGCAACTTATGTCCTCAGGATAAGCAATGATACGAAAAACATGAGGTAAGTGACCGTATTCCTATCTGTTAGTTCATCAGCTGGCCACCGAGAAAGCGACACCGTACGTGGTACGTATTTGTTAGTGGCGTCACCTGTGAACGTCTTCAAGAAAGACTACGCCAAGTTCATCGTTCCCTCATAGATGGCGTATGAGTAGCTTCGCGGTAAAGCTTTTACTTGCTCGGCCGCTCGATACTTGCAGTATTGCCAACGCCAAGAATAATACTGAGAACGTTCTCTGTTGTAGGCCTATCACAAGCCGACTGCAGAGCAATAAACTTTCTTATCGCCCGTAGGAAATGTTCACTGATAAAACATTCCGTGTGTAATGTAATGAGGCAAGTTGTTTGAGGAATAGGTAATGCTTAATCGAGTAAGGCTTTTAACGGCAGTCTGTTTGTGTTAAGAGTGTGTTCAAGTTTAGGTTGGTCGCGCACAGTGCTCGTTGACCAATCACAGAGCGTGAAATTCCCCTGTCGCAAGGGAAGGGGTGGCAAAAACCATCCCGTGCTCATTACTGCAAGTGCCGAAGAGAGAAGTGCATGTGCGCGGTTGTAAAAGTGAGTTCAGTACATTGATCGATTTCGTGTTCTGTGACTTCTTGAATTTTGTTATCACTTTGTGGCAAGTTGAATAAGGTGAGTAGACTTTGACTTCCAGGGACTGTTTATGATAATTAGGTCATAGGCCTATCCCATCACTATTGCGTCTCACTAGTACATTGACGTCGGCACTAAGCCTAGTTACGCCTTCTTTCCTATGGAAGGTAGGCTTAGGCTACTTAAATATTTCCATGGGTAACTTCAGTTTCTATCCCATTTGGGTACAGCCTAGTCAAACTGTTCCAGGCGATTCTTTGCTTGGCAGAGTTGCCAACAACTTCTAGGCTAGGCCTACTGTCTCGAAAAATATCGTCAGAGATCTGACGTGTGGGCCAGGCCTAGGCCTACAACATAATTTTTGTACAATACCAAGATTAATCCCTATTGTATTGTATTGTATTACTGTTTTGGTAATAGGTCCAGGCGTGTACTGTGTACTTGCTTATGTCTACCTGTTACCGTTTTTACGCCTAAGTATAGGCCTACTCCCCCCCCCCCTTACTTTTTTGTTTTTTGTTTTCACGATGTCCATGTGTAATTTTTTCGTGGCAATTTATGCAGCTTCATTTTTCTGTATAATGTACCAAATTATGGGTGGGCGTGGGGGTTTAATTCTCTTAGAATCGTATACGTAAAAAAAAAAAACGAAAAAGATGTTGCAGCACTTATGTTGCTTTGATGCTCGTTGCACCTTCGTAACCTTGAAAAATGTGAACATTTTACGTCAAATTTATAAAACTGATTCACTTGGATTGTCGCCAATGATGTAAAACAATGCCGGAATGTTACTAAAAACATGTTCAGATTGTTACGAATGTAACAGTGTTAACAGCACACTAGCACTTTCTGTGTCTGGGCGGCTTAAGCCCCTCCTTCTCACTTAACTTTGTTTTGTTACTAACTTTGTATTTTGTAAACATATCTTGACGTTATGAAGTCATGTCCGCCTCTGGCGCCCACTTGCCAAAACATTCGTGCAACATTGGATTGGATTGCATGTTATTATAATAGCCGTCCACACCATTGTTGCTAAAACAGTCGTAATCAAATAATACCGTACGTTCGCTAAGAACGTAGCCGGAAGACTTGCGGGGGAGGGAGGAGACTCCCCCTCCCCTCCTCCCTGAATAACAAAAATCATGGTCAGGTTTTACGTTTTACATTTACATGAAAACTACCTGTTTCAATTTCGAAATATTCGAATACGTAGGCCTACCTAATCCGTTTTTGAAATCTAATATTCCCGGGGGGATCGGCCCACAGCCCCCCTCCTTTTTGTTGCCGGCCGTGTTTTCTTCGTCACCTTCCTTGAGAAGAACGGGAACAATGTTCTCTTGGGGTTTCGCTTATTACTAAAGTCAACACTTTGGCATGTTAGTGTAATTATATAGGTACTAAAGGCATTAGCACTAGATGTTTTGTGTGATATGTTTGCAGCCTTGCACGATTGTCATGCACGCCTTATTGTCTTTCGTTTTGAAATTTGTTTGCAAAGGCAGTGACGTTTTGCCTGCTTTCTGTATTAAAAAAATCTCCATTAAATCTCACGTTCATGGCATTTGGAGCTATTGTTGCAAACATGCATGCTTTCTTTATGATTTTCTTTTGAGTTTATGTTTTGTGTTGTTTTTTTGTTTGGCACATTTTCTGTAGGCTCCAGCAACAATGCCCTCCGGTATAGGAGCCTCGTACACGTCGCTGGCCGAAAACGACGTGTACAAATCTACGACAATAACAGAGAACAAATTTAGCGTAATAGAGTCGGTGAAGAAAGCGTTTAGCTTTGCCGGTGGGGTTGGCACCCCCTCCAGAAGATCTGACCCCCTAATTACCCGGGAGGACGGCGACCATCCACAGGCGAGAATCATCAGGTAATGTTGCACCTTCTTTCACCCCCCAGTCACCCACCGTTCGACCCTTATTAGTGACTGTGACGACCCTTCCTAACAACGACTAACGACCCAACCTATAACAACCCGGCGAAATGTGATTTCAAAGAAAGTTCTGGTATTGTTAGATTAGGATCATATTAGCCCTGTTTACATGGCAGGAGGGAGATTGGGATGGAGTTGAAATAGAATTGAACTCAATTCCTAAGTTGCATTTGCATGTCATAGGATTCAATGCTTGTTCGCTCCCATACTAGAGCTCTCCGTGGTAGATTTCGCGAACTTATTAATTATTACATGGCTCGGGATGTTGGACTCTAATTAGGGGATGTTGGGGGTGGGCCGGAACGGATGTTGCAATCCAATCCATGTTAAATTCTGTTTACATAACGAGATTCATCTTGGATTGAATCCTACTTTTGGTTTACACCCAAATATTGTGGGAGTCTATTTTATGAGCAGTGAACTGGGATTGAATTCAAAATCGTACTCGGTCCCAGTTCGTTTGAATCCTCCCTCCATCTAAACAGGGCTACGGTAATGTCAATGTCAGTCATTTCCCCTACTCCCTATGTCGGTACATAGAATGTTTCAAACTCGTGGAATCTGTTCCCAGTCGTTCAAATACAAGTGTATTTTGTTGTTTCCAATACAAATCAATGCCTGTTATGTTATATAATTTTTTTTATCTAAGTACAAGCTTGATCGATAAGGGATTGTGATTATGGTGATGGGTAGGCTAACTAACTAGTGTGAGTTTAATAAAGCTCTCATTAACATGCAATGGTGGCGGGTTGCCATAAAACTCATTGTTTCAACATAAGAATATGCCATCAATGCTCACCTCCCCCCCCCCCCCCCCCCACCTCCCCCGCCACACCCTCGGGAGTCACCCCCTGAGTGACGACCATGTTGAAGCCACTGGGACACCAACTCACCAAGTTGTCTGAAATGAAACATCACGGGCAATCACTGCAGACAAGGGGTACTTACCGCGAATCATTGGGCAAAGTCTTTGAAAAGAAATTCGCAACTCTTGGGCACCGTAATTTGCACGTCATTTCAGCGTGAACAAGATCACTTGAACAACGATCACCCTATACGTACGTGTAGAATAGTTGACTTGATAACAACCTAGGGGTTGTTCCTACGATCCTACGATCTACCGCCAGCATCTGCAACATGTACGAACACATACTAAACACAGAAAAACGTTCAAACACCGTAGGCTACACACACTTAAAAAGTAATTTCGATAAGGCGAGTGCGCAGCGAGCACAAATAACAGCCAAAGTTACCGGTACGTGTCGTAGATACCAAGAAAATGTCACACAACGGTCTACGGATCTAAACGTAACTTATCTGCACGTTTAAAATGCGAGAAACCTCCTAAAAGGCGAGCATAACTGATGAAGCAATGTCTCCCGTTCGTATTCAAAGTAGTCAGGGTATTCAAAGTAGTCGGGTGGTAGCGAAGGGTAAAAGTGAGTACAAAACGATAAATACATGGTCGTTTATAAGAATTTTTTTAAGACGCGCAATTAACAACGAGGCCATTATACCGTCGACTGAAGCAAATCCATTACACATCGCCGGGGTCGTCATAAGGGGAATTCAGTGGGCCCCACATTCAACGCCCCGTTCTGGTCGCAAAGAGTTCCATCAACTATGTATACGAAGTCGGAAACTTTTGTAATGCAATTTTTTAAGGCAATCTACAGAATACACGATCAGATCAGATGAAAAACATGCCTGGTGCGCTTTAAGGGGGCCGTACCCCCCGTCTGATGGATGCGTGACTCACAGAGCGGTCATTGGTCTTCACGGCTGTCGTGTGTCTTGCTTGTCTGGCTGGCCGAACAATACTGGATCTGCTCTGGCGAGACACCGGAAGAGCTTTGTGTTGCGTTGTGTTGTATTGTACTCGCTTACTGTCTCGAAGACGGAAGACAGAGTCATGGAGAACGCTCATTTGCATTCTATTCTACTAAATCGGGGACAACGCTCGGAAAACCAAAACTAGATGTTTGAATTTCGTGTTTTGGAAAAAAGCTCAATCATACAAGTAAGCTGAAAATTTCGCACATCGTCATAGTGAGAATAACAGGACACTACGTCATAGTTAGGTGGCCGATCAGTTAAAAATTAAGAAAATAACGATTTCAATGTGTTTTTCACTTCTGAGTATTCGAAATCAATGTGTTTCTATAATCTACCAGAATGTATTTTAAGTCAACGAACGGTAACAACTATATCGTATTTTTATAAAATTTCATAAAAATAGTGGGCTTGAAATTGATTTCTCCAAGACATCGACATCAGTGACAGATGAGTAACACAAAACTAGGAGTAAGATATTTGATAACACATTCGTTCATAAAACAAGTTGTTTACCTATTACGATAACGTTTTTTACCGTTTCAACGGGAACACAAAATTTGTGCAACTCTTACTTTCAAAAATTAAAAGTTTCTGTTTGTAGACGAAGATCTATTTAGTTTGTGTCGACTGTTCATTTACGTCGCACGGGGGTATATATTGCGAGGTTTGTTATTAGCGGAGGGGTGAACACCCTCATGATCCTTGCCTTGCCATAAGGATTTCGTAACGGAATACAATCAAAACTTGATTACGCCGTTAGCCTGGATCTCGAATGAAACTCTAAAATAAGGGATTTGTGAGAAAAGTACTTGGAAATGACAAAAAATTTACGACAACCGTATCTAGGTCAATGTATTTCGAGATGTCACAAACGCGTTGTCACGACTGCTTCCAAAAACTTCCCACCTAGCTGTTATTTTTTCAGGGGGTTCTACAAAGTTCCAGATATTTTTCTAGGGGTTCTTTCAAATCCTCACATAGTATGATAGTTTCCTATTTTGGGCGGAAGCCGCGGGGGTTGAGGAGAACCTCGCGCTTGAAATTATTAGTCTGCGATATTTTGGCCGGGGGGTTCTTCTAAGTTCTTCCACGAAAATGTATGCGTGTATTAATTACAATAGATTTGGTCTGCCGAGCTATACGTCCTTGACTGTACGTCGCTAATTGTTTCCAAGGTCAATCTTTCAATTACCAAATAACGAGAATGTTTGATGACTATGGTCTGCGTTCTTTAATAGCAGCTCACGCACGTAATACAGTTCTTCTATCCATCGCCTTGTTTGTTATGTCATAAGCGAGAACCGAACAAAGAAACATACATGGTGGGTTAGCTAGCGGCATCTTCACAGGACATCTGGAAATGTTTTTTGCTTCATTCCTGGTTTGAGGAATAATTACCCCGATTTAAATGTCATTCAAAGTCTGACGGGTCGTCACGATTAATCTCGTTTTTTACGGGTCGCGAGACTTCAATCAAGTTCTAGGAGGGCTTGAAAATAAATACTGTCTTTGCTAGACCGATAGAACAATATTTCAAGGGCTTTGCCCGGTGCGTCCCAGTGGCTTCGACATGAATGTGTGTGTGACTGTGTGTGTATTTGTACAATCACCCTGTTTATTCTACTCTCAGATCACTGTCGAAACTTCCCACCAGTGTTTGTATTCTTTTATTTTAATATATCACCGTTTATAATCTCCTACTTTACAAGTTTTTATCAGTATCAAGTTGAGTTTATAACCTCAACACTGTTTTTGATTTGCTTCAATATCTACTGCTTCATTTTTGGTGATGGATTTATATTTCTGGTTTGTTTACTCATTTTATTTTAGGTTAATTAAATGAATACGTTGTGTGATTTTCATTGCGCCATACATCTATTATCTCATATAGTTCATTCAGTCATCACTGGAAATAAATATTATATTTTTATGCTTTCCGCGTCTGGCATTGCCGTCCCATTCTCCCCTCGAAACCAAAACGCGAGATCCAGTTGTGTTGGTGCGGCCCAGTACCCGACACATTAAAACAAAACAAATTTTTGTTTGTGTACCACACCACCTACGCGGTTTCCACTTTTCTAAAGTACACATGAGTAACTAGTATCGTGTGTGTGTGAAGCACCAACATTTGTGTTTAATTAGCAACGCGTATCGTCCGTCAATATAGATACTTTCATTCACTTCACAGCTGAGCTGGCACAGCTTTTCGTGAGAAGTAGAAACTTGTGATGAGGTTTATATAAAAAGTGAAAACTTGAACCTGAATAAAAGATCATGTTATTAATATATTTATGGCTATAAAAATAAATATTTTAGTGGATATTCTTTACTGGCTTTAATGACCCACCATTTAAAAAAACATTTAAACTACCATTTAAAACATTCTTATATACTGCAGCTACTGGAGGATATAGTACATTATCACTTGCAAACATCTAATAATAGTATTGCCGTAAAAATATGTGTCATAACAGGAATCCAAATCAATTACCTCAAATGACAGGCTACCATGAGTTATTCAAGAAAATACAAGTAACAACATAAGTTGCGGTACGCCCAGTACAAACAAAACTATGTACCGGTATATTATGTAATTTTAGTGTTAGGATTGAATAACTCAAGTTTTATTTTAAAACACTTTAGAGAAAGAGAGTGAATTAACCATAGTGATAGTTGCCCTACCTCCCCTTCGTATGGACGAAGCCATCCCCAGTACGTGTCTGGAAACTAGCGTAGGCGGTGATCTAGAAGCGGAGACACGAAATATCCCTGGGGGATGAATATTAATAAACACTGATCGATGTATTCTATTATTAGTTACGCGACCTTCAAATAAATAGTTGGGGCAACGAATCACTTTCAAAATGTGAACGACACCTCTACTCATCCCATTGCTGCAAGTTTGACGTCATTAAGATTACATATTCAGCGTAAATAATATGCCCCATGCAAATTTCATTTCTAGTTCATGCACACAACAATCACTGGTAAGCTGTGAACTCGACACAATGTCTGCCTGTAACACCCCACTCAACTGCGTCGTTCTATACACAATGTCTGCCTGTATCACCTCACTCAACTGCGTCGTTCTATACACAATGTCTGCCCGTATCACCCCTAGTGAACACAATCATGTGATAACTGGTCGGTTCTATACACAATGTCTGCCCGTACCACCCCTAGTGCTGACTGGCGGCTGTACACACAAACAATCTGCCTGTATTATACCCGTAGTGCATGTTGCATGGCTTCGCTTCGCTTTAGACAAAATAATGTAATGTTTTATTTGCTGTATTAGTTTCATTGAATTACTTTAATTTCCTTTTATAGGACGACTAAAGAAATGCCGACTTCTGCGTCGCCTGAGGAAGCTGCCTTGCTGGGGTAAGACAATGATGCAGATTGGCTTCGTCAGGTGTCGGGTCTATCGCAATTTCCTCTTCCATCTATCTGTCTATCTCTTCCGACGACCATAATATAACCACTAATGCTGTGATACTTTCAGCGTGTGAGGTGACCTTCTAACGCGCCTCACTATATTGGGTACCTAATTATTAACATACGATTAAGAAAATACTAGCAGTTTTTCACATTTCAGCTGAATTCACCAAGGTCTTCGGTTTTACCATTGTAGCAAACTACCATGACATCAAGAAAACGAAGAAGAGACAAGCTCAATAAAATGTGTTTTAGTATACAATCTGCATGGTAGCTAAGCTATATTTATTTAGCTAGAGATGTGTATTTATTTATTTAATTTATCAATACTATATAGTCGTAGTCTAGGATACACGCAACCCACCCTGTATACCTGCTCGGTGTGTAATTTTACAAGCTTGTGTGTGTTTCTATTGGCACTACCAAGAATGCTTATACCTTACAGAATAAATTAGTGTGTATGTGAATTGTTATCAGTAGGCTAGTCTTCTTCAGTTAAACCGTACAACACAAGCGATCATAAACTTGAAGGTTGTGTTTTAAGTTGCGGCTCAGTCTGTCTGTCTGAACAAAATCAATAGCGAGCCGTGCCAAGAGGGTTTAGTACTTAGTAGATGACCCTTATGATGGCAAATATCAATAATGTTACTCTATAGTCTAATGGGTCGACTGGCTGGTTGGTCTGTCTGAACTTCGCCATGCACGCGGTAGGTAGGTAGGTATGTACACGAAACACGACGGGGCTATTTGCGTCTATACACGCATGCGCAATTTGCGCCCTCGACTTTTCTGAAGTTCTGGAAGAAATTATTACCAGAAGCGGTAATAAATGCCCTGACGGAGGCTAGTCGAACTCCAAACTCAGGTCGACGCCACCATTTAACTTCAATGTCCAGTTAAAGTGTCAAGTAACTTTAACTGTCGACACGTAAGCCCAGTTTGGTGAATTGAATTTGAAGTTGAAAGAGAAGTTGAGTTGAATTCATATTGGCCGTTGTCATGGTGAAAACAATTTAACTGAAGAGTAGATTTTAACTGGACATTGAAATACCGAACATATATCAACGTTATAAATTAAGCACATTTAAAATAAGTAAGGTCATTCTTGTACTGATGCTTCCAATATGGCGTTGAGGTTTATGAACCCTCCGCCAGGAGATTGACTGAGGTTGTGTGACGTCACGATAATTCCTGTGTCTAACATGCAGGCTCCGCCTAGAAGTTCGACGAACCCCAATGAGGTGATTTACTAACTAGACCATACATACCGTGATGTGACTAAATGTCCGCCTACCCTACGGAACACCCGACTTCTGTCTCACAGACATAATTCGAGGATTTCGTAGGGAAGGTTACATGTAGCTTTAATAATGTAGTCGACACTTTTTGAAATAGGTCACAGGTCGTATGTGTCTTATTGGTTCAACGCTGCGAAATTCGCGTGTCTAAGAGTGATGAAACTGTTATCAAGTGGCCATCTGAACTTAATTCCCTTGAGTCACAATTCTAGAAGGATAGGAAATGGTTCTACTATCTCACTATTATCACTGCACTTCACTGGCACTCGATACGGGGTAGGAGGTAGGAACAATTTCGTCGTATTTGCTTCTCGTTCGGCTTGGGCACTTGCCCTACATTTGCCTTATCTTGGGGATATTTATTGGTAACGATAAAAATGTCATCTCGTCGGCTTATTAGAAAGTTTCTAAATAGATAAATAAACGGAAAAGTGACGAAATAAAACTAGGTCTTTTTAACCTGACAAATCTAGCCTAATAAAATCACTATAAAATACGAACAAACACTATTATAAAATACGCACTCACCAATTGTCCGTTGCCTTCCTCAGGCAAGAGCGTACTCTGCTCCGTTTTATTAACTCCTATTTTTTTCAAAAGTTTTACTTCCCAAAAAAAAAAGAACATATTTTCCTGAATAATTATCCCACGCCACCTTAATTGTTCAGCTTGCCGCCGGCCGTTTTGTTATTGATCAAAATCTGACAGTTTAAATACGATAGGGTTTAAATACCGAAGTTATGCATCAGGGTCCGGTGCAAAAGTATAAACCAATTAGCATGTATTTTGTATGTAAACGAATTACGGACATGTATTGTATATTAAGGAACACAGTTATTAGTGTAATTAGACGAGGTCATTAGTGTCTTTAGGAGGAGGATATAGTGTAGACATAGCAGTAGCACAATATCTAACCTTCCGCGTTCGATATTGGCTTAGAAATGTCCCTCAAGTCACGACCGCCGCGTATTGCCGTACATTTCTTTTGCCTTTCCAAGAAAACTAGAGACATGTTCTTGAAAAATACACACGTTGCACGTGCCCAACATGGATTGTAATTCCATGATTTGCTTTTTATTTCACAACAGCTGCAAAACCAAACAATTTAAGTTTTATTTTGACGGTCAAAATATGTCATCTTCATTTATAAATCGCATGGTGTTGGTATTGTAATACGTGCTCAGGGGCGTTCGTTCAGTGTCATGGAGGCAAGGGGAGCACGTGCCTCCCCCCCTAACTTTATCATTTACAAAACATAAATATACCATTTTTAAATGTCCACCACTGTATTTCGTTACTTCCTTGAACTGCACCTTTCAATATATAGCGCTCAATGTTTGATTGGACGATGAATTTAACAGTAGTATGCAAATATTTTACTTTGCGCAAAGATTTGAGCCATCGGTGGTGGCCCATGGGGTCGAGACACCGACACTCGTATAGAAGATATTGAATGTTGTAACTTTCCTTATCGTACATTGATCTGTCATCGTGTTATCGCCTGGAATACGATTTGATGCTACAATCTGATATTATAAATCCATGATCTGATGAATGTAAAGAATACGTCTTTATTGTGAATTTATTTTATAAGTTTGGCAAAAAATGAATTGCGTTCATTTTTGTTTATTCTTTAAAATAAATCACAGATATAGTCGAATTATTCCTGATAACATCGTCACTTTTAATATAAGTAGGATATATTTTGTTTCCGATGAGTTTCCATTGGAAACTATCCGACACACGAAGGGTGATAGTTTTTTTTTTGTTTTCGTTTCGTTATTGAACTTGACTTAGCAGCACTAATGTCTGTATCGTCCAGCCAGGGAATTAATTATGTTCGACTATTAGCTAGACAACTAATTAGTCGCGTGAACAAATTATGTTTCGTGTAAGTTATAATTGATTCACCAGCGTCATGTGTGAACGTCCTTCACCACCCACAGTTATCACCGTCGTTATCACCGCGCCATATTGACATGGTGCGTAGTTTGGTTGTTAAGCTATTATTAGCCCTGCCAGGTTACATGTCGCCACATTTATGTTCTATAGACTAGAGAGGATTTTCCGTTTGATAATATGACGTTTCGAACCCCACATATTCGGGAAGCTCGAAATTCTCGAGTCAGTTACGAAACCTTTGGATGTCCACATATCGAACTAACGCATAGCGATTTGAAGTGGTTTACCGATTATTTAAACAAAAATGTATATTTAAATAAAATAGTATTGTGCCAAATGAACGATAATTATTTATAGCAAATAAACCTTCAGAAGCGTCAATGCGATCAATATTCAAACGTTGTTTTCGTCACATCAATTTTGAAATTATGAGACATTTTTGTATTTTTTTCGAATCTTTAAAACAACATTTAAAAATAAAATTTTCATTGCGTGGGGCTAGAGATACTATCAAGTTGTGTTTATAGACGCTCTTCAAAAGAGGATGCAACACTTATTAAGTGTTGATAAATCAGGCAAATACAGCAATATCTCAAATTGCGTGATATTACACGAACTAAACTCAAAATGTCCCACTTTCTAAGTCAATGAATATCGAACTATATCCTTATATAATTTCCGAAGTTCATATTGTCTCAACACGCTGCCCTGTATTAGCTCCGTATTGTATGTTTCTTTTAAGAGCGAAGGATACCTCTACGTCAACAACCGCAGAAAATTTTCGTTTTTTAATTATATCTCAAGATTGAAACACAACATCAAAAATCTGAGACACCATAGCGCTGTGGTTTGGTAATCCCTACACACTGAATGATAAATGTATTTAACGTTATCATCAGTATGACTGTGATAACGATTTCCTCAAATTACTAAGGAGTGATAACGATTTCCTCAAATTACTAAGGAAATCATTATCACAGTCATACTGATGATAACGTTAAATACATTTATCATTCAGTGTGTAGGGCTTACCATTACCAAACCACAGCGCTATGGTGTCTCAGATTTTTGATGTTGTGTTTCAATCTTGAGATATAATTAAAAAACGAAAATTTTCTGCGGTTTTTGACGTAGAGGTATCCTTCGCTCTTAATCTTCAAGGCTTGCCTTCTGTGGGCTTCTCACTACTAATAAACATAATATACTGTTATTCCAATAATGTACTTACAAACTGAGAATAAAATTCTTTTGAATTGAAAAAAAAAAAATGCAAATACCCAAAACCGGAAACGTCCTCGTCTACACGTAGGCTTAAATGTTCCGAACCGAATCATGTACTGTCCATAAATCAGCGATGTAGATATTATTGCAAAGGTCTTCGCTACCGTGTTTGGCCTTGGCTTGGACAAACGTATCGCATGGCGGACTTTGTTGTTGCTGTTATTGTTGTTACTTATGCGTTTCACATGCTTCTTAAACTATCCGGCGTGTATGTATTATTAAATTAACACAACTATGTAATAACTGTTGATGTGAAAACAAAGACATTTATTTTGTGCGTGGAAAAAATAGAACTGTAAAGTAGTAGGCCAGCCTGATTGTGCTTCCTGCCTTTATCTCGAGGAGCGCAAACTACTGTAAACACCTTTGTCAGTTCCTTGTGTTACTACATTGGGTCGTGGCTGTCTGTGTTTTACTGCCATGGCCTAAACATACACGATTTTCTGGGACATGCGTTATAAGCGCCTTAGAAACAGGTAGCCCAAATTTGCTTTTGAACCAATATGGCTTTCTTCAATAGCTCAATGGAGAAGAGATGTTCTATAGTCATGAGGGTACGCAATCTTGGCTTTGAGGAAGTATTGTATATTTAGCCCTTTTGAAAATCTTGTAACTAAAACAATGGAAAAGGTTGCTTCGTTAAATTATGAAGTAAGAGCTATATACATTCATTATGACCATACCATTTCACAGTTAGTTTTACATTTATGACTAAACAACCCACTTCCTGCCAAGGGGCATAATCTAATTTGTATAAGCAATTACACGTTGCCAGAAAATAGAAACATAAGAGGTTAGTAGTTGGAGAAAATAAAAGGGTTGGTAGATTACGGAAATTGTTTCAGTGTGATTAAATTAGATGTAAAATGGGAATTTGCCCAAGATTGTGTGAAGTGAAAATACAAGGAAAGTATACATTTATTAGCTTAACATTTCAGTACCATTTTCCAACACTGTTTTCAGGCATAAAATACTAAGACCAATTTACATGTTTGTCTCTGTATTTAAATGTCTACTCCCAAAATCCGTTTTCTCGGCGTATAATTGGCGTAAAATTGGCAGTATAGATAAGGATCTGCGCTCGGCGTGAACGCTAGGACTTGTATATTTTTAAATCAATTAAATTCTGTATGGAAAACGTTTCTAATATATAAGATTCGTTTTGACGAGGGGACCCAGAGCGGTCTTGAAACGCGAAGTTATAGGTGAGTTTGACCGACGTGGCTGAATAATACAAAAAAGTGTTTCATTTATTTTTTAACATAATCTTCTTATTCTATACATCATAATTTAAATTATATTATTATTATTTTCTATTCTATTGATATTGCAATGAGTGAAGCGTTGCATTATGGTGAGTACCGCGCGCGTCGCTAGTATGTATGGTAGGCTACAACAGTAGGCCTATTCGCGTGGCGGGCGCCGGCCCGTCTACAGCCTCAATCGATCCTCGCGGAGTCTCGAAGCGTCGCGACGTCCTTCGCACGCGCAACTGGGTCGGCGTTGCGATGCCTCGTGCGTGTGCGTGTGCGTGACGGCCGTGGTAGCAGCCACACACATGTACACACACACTGCCTTGCTCGCGGGGAAATCCAGCTTGAAAGCTGTTTTCATACATAAGCTATATTGCCTTGGACCAGTCTTATATTATATTATGTTTCATAATTCGTTGAATATTTATTAATTAATTAATTAAGTGTTGTAGTAATTATACTGTGTGAATGTCTTTGCGATCAATGTGATGTTCATGGCTGGAGAATATTACCCGCGAAAGTAAGAGGTGTTCCTGATTATTGTAGTCATACATGATACAGTGAAATGTATACAGTTCATTTGAAAAGCTGCGATTTGTTTTATTATGTACGCTTGTATGGCTTATATTTTGTATTTTGCGATGAATAAACCATGGTTAGTTTCGATGGGGAAATCCAGCTTGAAAGCTGTTTACATATATAAGCTATATTGCCTTGGACCAGTCTTATATTATGTTTCATAATTCGTTGAATATTTATTAATTAATTAATTAAGTGTTGTAGTAGTTAAACTGTGTGAATGTCTTTGCGATCAATGTGATGTTCTGGCTGGAGAATATTACGCGTGAAAGTAAGAGGTGCTCTTAATTCGATTTGTTGTGCTATGTACACTTGCATGGATGGCATTACATTTTTTCTTTTTGATGGTTATAGTCTCGATTTCGTCACCGAAGGAAAGTATACATGAATGATCAAACAGCGGAACTTTCTCAATAATCTTACATGATTTATTTTTATGTTATTCATTAATTTACAATTCAGTATAATATGCGTGCGCGTTCAGATACCTCTTACACCAGTAGTAGCCAATAGAGAGTAGAGTAGATTAATTATTGTATAATAAACTTTGTTCACATAAATTCACTTCTAATTACATACAATCACACTTTTGTCCCACGATGCTTTTTATTACTTAAACTCATCTCGTTAATACATCGTTTATGCGCCGACTAAGAAGTAGGCATATTTACAGGGCCGGGAGTGTTGTTGCAACATTATAAATTACAAACACAAATACGCGTCCATGTTCCGGTTTTAGTTCTAATGAAGCCCTGCGCGAAGCTGACCACGAGAGTCGAGTAGAAAACTAAAAGAATAGCTGTATCGAAATAATAACCAAAATTCGTTAATTTAAAGTTGTCCAAGTGCAACCGAGACAATAAACCGTTTTACATTGTTATCTAGAATTACTCGAGTCGGTAATTCATCAGCGTGATTAGTGTGCGCTGATAAAATAAGTATAGCCAAGCAATTAACCTTTGTTAAATGGTAGAATTAGGTATATAAAATCACATGATGGAACACTGAATTATTTCGTGGCACTTCCTTCATAAACTCCCAATTAAAACCCCACCGAGTCATATTTATTTATACATTAAGGTAGCGTAAAATGAATTCCTACTAATCCAACGAGGATAATCGAGACATGCTAGCTGCTTGCATCGCGTTGCGCAAGTGATACTGACCTCAGATCCTTATCTCCTGACTCTTTCATGCACGCTGTTTCCACGAGAATCGATGGGTTCCTGGCGTTCTTTCACACATTCGTAAAGGCCGTGTTCCGTAGAGTCAGTAGAGTTCACTTACGCCTCATTAGTCATTAATCACGCCCGCTGTGTTAGGAGTTTCCAGGTATCCAACATATCGTCGTACATTATCACTAATTTACATGTTTCATGTTAAAAACTAGAGAAGTAGAGAATTAAGTTGGTACTAATGGACTCTGCTATTTCGTAAACATGAGACTAGTTAAGCTAGTTATGTTGGTACAACTTAATTTTTTGATCCAGTGCTCCCCATCTGTCATCGAAGCACCTGACACTCTAGAACATACATACAGGTGATATGCAATGTTGTAAGAACCCGATGACCCGTATAATGCACTCGATGCATGATTAATTGAACTGTAATTACTGTTTAATGGTACATATAATAGTAAACTGGTTTGAACTCGTTGAATCCGAGCCGGCATTGATTTCGTTACGGCTTCCTTCCGTGATCTCAAACGTCCTACACTTGTTTTAAGTTTCCATTATTATTATTATTGGTTTGGTTGTCTGCCCTTCTGGTACCCCCAGTGTAGGTAGGTATCTTATCATACGTCTTTCAATTCCACGACTCCTGGTCCTGGCCTGCTTGAGAGCAACGATACAGCAACAAGTGTGGGAGATAAGTGACCATCTTCGCACATGATTGCTCCAAGTGCATTGGACTAAGTGGTCGTGTCCGGCCTATAATAGCGTAATGCGCGTGTTTACAGTACTGTATATAAATATATATCACTTAGGCTGCACTGAAGAAAGTCTTTTAAAAATGTCGTCGACTTGCCTTGTATCCTCGAAGGGAGACAACGCGGGGTTCTTGAATGCCCGGAGGGATGGGGCGGGGAAGGGAGGGGATAAAGTTCTACACTTTGTATTATTAACTTTCATGTAGGTCTAATTATACCTTGGGGTTTTGGTACAACCTCTGTGCGTGTTCTTCTACGTTGAACACATCAAGACGGGGTAAATAGAGCTATATACAGGTCGATGTTGTTCTCCATTTATAGAGGTACATCTAATAGCAGTTCTGTCTTTTGGTCGCTGCAGTAGTTTAGCTTTAGTTTTTGACAGTTTATTTCTACGGTGTTCAGTGTTCACTTTCAATTATGTTTGTTGCCAATGAGATCTTCAACATTTACCAATTAGCAATTATTTCCCCTTTTCTTTATAATACTATCCACGATTAACATAAAACTCTTCACTCACAATGTTTCATACATCTGTTACTTACATTTACGATACTTCAAAACAAAGCTGCGTCTTTGGGTGTGTTTTTCATTTCATAAAATTAATGTGACAGTTTAAAATTTACGACATGTAAAGTGGCCAACTAAGCGTTTAAACGTAAATATTGACACGTGTACATTCACGTAGCGTAGGACGTATTTAGTAAGACTTGCGCCGTTCAGCCAAAGGAAAAGCACCTCTCTATAATAATATGACAAGCGTATAATTAGCATATTTTATAGCTTGATTTTAATTTTAGGGAAGAGAATAACACGTCAAATAAATATTAAATTAAATACTGGTTTAATCAATCTTCATTGAGAAATGTGTCTCTTTCGTCTCTTGACGTTGGTTGGTGGTTTATACGAGGCATTTTATAAAAGATGGCGCACCCAAAAGTTTCATCCTGGGAGGCGCTTTGCCAGGTAAATATAGATAATGCGTCTAGGACAGCCAAAGCCGCCGGAGGCGATTTTGCGATCATTTTTGAAAATTCTAGAAAATACAATATTGTCATATTCAGGAGGATTGTGTTAATAATGTTAATGTTTTAGAACGTCGACTGTGTAAAGTAATTAATGTTTAGAGCTGCTCTTAGCTTTATCCAGAAATCCTCCCTCTTATTGGCGTGGCACAATTCTTGCAAGTAATAATGAACATTTTCTAATGTTGACAACTGACATAATATTGTAAACACCGAACCTAGAACTGGATTGATTGGATTGATTGACTGGATAGACTGGATCGCATCTTTTATTAATCAGCAGGACTGAATATCGCCACACACACTTTTGCATAACCAGATTGACTCTCTGTGCGGTTAAATCTAGTTAGTTTTCTCTACATACAGTTGCGAGACGCACTTTCAAGATTATTGTAGAGGCCGCCTTGACCCGTCCAATAAATCTAATGCCTGATAAATAGACGTTTCATGAACTACTTTATAAAAAGTGTAACTGTTGATCGACTACATATAAAACAACCCCTAGCAAGTGTTTGATAGTAGGTGACATGGACATGGTTTTAATAAAAGAAACAATTTTGAAAATATTTTCTGGTCTGCTCATTATTTTGATATAGTTTGTACTTTTGTTATTAGAATTTAGATATTAGACCTACAGCCCTTCCCGGTGGGGAAGTATAAAACGTTTATATACGTATAATTTCCGGGTTTTGTCACGCACCACCACCACCACCACCACCACCACCACCACCACCACCACCACCACCACCACCCCCTGAAACCTATAATCACTATAATCGTGCAATCTTTATCGTCATCGCATATTTATACACTGTAAATAATTGAGGGTAGTTTAAAATTTGATATAAATAAGACACATTTTCCAATACTATATAGCCCACAAAATGACCTTTTCAACAAGAATCAATTGCTAGCTTGACTTGAGCATTTTCCGCCAAGTGCAAGGCTGCGTAGACACGAAGCTATTACAGCTAATGGTGTGTACTGAACCATTATAATTGTTATGCAAAGTGAGATTTCCTAGGAAAACATCGCATAATGTCTCCACATAACATGACAGCCTTACAAACAGTGATTTTGGCACTAACACATGTTTTACATTCGGAATCCCACTCTTTGCCCAAATTCACTCGGCTGTTGTAAAGTTGTGCCTCTGAAAATATGTGAAATTCGCCATCAACAATGTCAATGATAGGGAAATTATAAAACTTATATATACACATGTATGTATATATCCAATATGTCTGAAGTTTTCCCAACCTAATACGAAATAGCCTAGGCCAAAAGTAGGCCTACCAACGTCATTTTCTACTTCTCTAGTTCCTACATCTACTTGAAACAGGTTCATTCGGGATAATTTTACTGCCTAGGGTTGGATACCTGGAAATTTATAATCCAGCAAACGTGACTAATGAAGTAAGCGGAATAATACCTTTATACGAATATGTGAAAGACGCCAACAATCTGTGGATTTTCGTTGAAACAGCGCGTATGAAAGGGGCAGTCGACAAGGATCTGAGGTCGATATTAGCCCGTTGGAATTCATAGTCGGCCCCTACACCTAGGGGCGCCCATTGTTACTAAGGTAACAGTTGTTTCCATGTTATTTCCCATAAACAAAACAAATCCATAGCAACAATGGGTGCCCCTAGGTGTAGGGGCCGACTATGAACTATTCAACTCAACTATTCCGACTATTCATAGTCGGCCCCTACACCTAGGGGCACCGATTGCTTGCGATTAAGAGAAGAAACAATTAATCCAGTGCAATGTATCGGCAGTACACGGAACTAGTTTCTGTGGCGCGAGATTTAAAAGTCCCATGTCGCCAAGACGAAGTTTCTTGGCTGCACTCGTGCCCTCATGAGCAACGTTTCTCATCGAGCCAATGAGACGGCAGCATGCACTCTCGTCATTTGCTCTTCATGCTACACCGTGTTTTATTGGTCATAAATTTCAACAAGCTAGATTGCTTGCTCGCTGGCTGACTGGTTGTAACTGGTAAACATAGCAATCAAGCTGCCGTAAACACTATACTGAACATGTAGGTAGATGGTGTACAAAAACAAGTTTTTGATCTTCATACGTCAGAGGTAAACCTGTCACTTCTAATGACAGACAGGCTGACGTGTTTCTTTCGTAGAATGAGATGAGATATTATTGATACCTTCTTGTATAGTAGGCTTGTGCAATTCAATCATATCGATGACGCAGGTGGTTTAGTCGGTAAAGCGCGCTGGGTGTCTTCGGTTCGTATTTCAACACTTGTAGTGGTCCAACGTGACCGTCAATAATCGATGGGCTAAATCGGTCGGTTCAAATTGCTTTATAATGCTTTCTCAAAATCGTAAAAAAGAAAACCAACTTAAATATTATTCTATATAGAATCTAACGCTCTTGTAAATTTTTCACTGTTTCAATAGATATTTCGGTTTCTCAAATTAACTTATTTCTATAACACTAAAAACAGAGAAACATTAAAAGAAACATTCTTAAATTCTATAGCGAATGTTATATTTTGGTTTACTTTTTGACAATTTTAAAGCATTTTTTAAACATACATAAATCAGGAGTTCGCCGGGTAGGTCGAGGAGACAGCCCAAAATATGCTCGGATTTCATTGATTCTTATTAAATTTTAAACACTCGCAAAGCTAAAATGACATTTTTAATAATAAGAAAGTCGACATATTGTTTTGTTGGACGGGTAAATGTTGTGTAACGCTGAGGTCGGGGTAACAATATGGTATGTGTAACACTGTAACACCATGTTGGGAAACTCCAAGAGAAACTACAGCAGGATCTAACAATGCACCACAAGCTATGCCGAACCATCAATTTCGTTCGAAAGTGTCTAAATACAGGAGCAGGACAGAGTATTCTCCGTTGCGAGATCTCGACGTTTCGTAACCGAGACGTTTCAGAGTTCAATGGCGCCGGTATAGACGTTGATAAACCAGCGCTGCTCTTTCAACACACGATGATAAATGCTTTGAACGATAATCTCAGAAAAATTTCAAGTTTTTTTTAAAAACATTATGTTATGTAAATAAATGCATTTGCGTAAGTTAGTTTCTGATGTTGTCGACACGTCTGTTTGGTGACTCAATAGCAGCGATATCGGCCGGCTAGTGGCCGTGGTCGGTCGGTCTGTGTAAACCGTAGCATCCTGCGTTCCAGGTTCGAACCTTGACTGGGCAATGGGCATGGATGTCATTCATCTTCATATATTACCCACTAGTATTCAAAATATTTTGAGTTTTTAAGCCCAAATATAAAAGACAACGTTGACGTTTCAAATGCAGAATCGAAAGAAGAAATTCATGTTAATCTAATCCTATGGTATTTGACTTTCAGACAGGGTTCTAGGTGCAGGAATCGAACCCACTACTTCCCGAACTAGCCTCATGTATCATTGAGCTACCCTGAACACGCTATATACAACCCCTCCCCTCCCCACCACCCTATTACATTTCATCTCTACTTCTGTGCATGACGACACGAACATAACAGTTTAATCGCATTAGAACTGGAAGTAACTAAGTAATATTCTAATTAATTCTATTTTTAATATATTTTAAATGGAAAATGTAATTTTAATTTTCTAAACTCCTAACAAATACTGAGGTTGCGTGATTAGCAACAAGGTCGTGCTAATTAGGCACTGGCTTTATGGGGACTAGTTTGGAACACGTTACATGCATGCATATGCATTGGGCCGTAAACATATCATATTCCATCGTATGGTCGTGAGAAAACGAGACGAGATTTGATTTCAGATTTTTCACCTGCAAAAAATTAAAGCAAATGTGTTTTATTGAACCTAAATTAACGTTTTGTATTTATTTCACTTTATCGTGTACATGTTTAGGAAGAATAATATCTTCTAAGTACAGTGTTTGAACACGGCGTCTCTAACCATTTTGCATGGTGAGAGGGTGGACTGCTATATAGCACATTCTTATCTAAATCTATATAGTAGTAGGATTTACATTTTTTCTCGCAGAAATTACTCAATGTGTCGTTTTGGCACCTGCACACGTCGGCATTGAGCAGCACGGTAGCACCTGCAAGGAAACTTGACTGACTCACCTTTCGAGAGCTAGTTTGCGTTGGGCTCGGTCAAGGCAAGTCAAGGGTTCGAGTTAGATCAAGGTTGCACCCCATGCATCTATCACAACTACCTAGATTAGGAACTCTTGATTTAGGCCACATTATTGCGAGTAACTTCGTTTTCAATCAGTTCTTTTGATGTGTCTGACTATATGAAGACACATATAGTCAGTGTGTAGTATATGTGTCTGACTATATGAAGAAGAGTTATTCTTTTTAGGCGGTTAAGTTGTGATAGAGTATATCAGAGTGGGCAAATTATGTTTTGCGTCTATTGATTATAGTGTCATGTCAGACATTGTGGGGTGATAGGATATTGTGAAAATGTTCTTGTTTTTTGAATAGTGACTTGTATAATGTCTGGTCATGTATTATTCCAAAAATGGAATTTGAATAATGTTCAGGGTTGGATGGCCACTTACCCTGCGCAACCCCCGATTTATCTCTGGCAAAAGTTTCATGAAGTAAATTAAAATAGGCCATCTCCTTAGATTTGTTGCTCCATTTTATGAATATTTCTTTCTTCCAATATATATTTCCGTTTTCCAAAGGTCCTTATTTAATTGGAAATTTGTGGGTTGCAACAACATAGAACTACGAACATTTGAAAAAATATGGAAATGTCTATTGGAACAAAGAGACATTCATAAGGAAGAGCACTGAATCATCTAGGAGATGTATTTTGTGACAGTTTAAAAGCATTTTAAAGGAACTTTAGCAGACATGAAAAGCGAAACGACTGTGACTTGGCTACTGTTCTGCGAGGGGATGGAATGTAAGTATTGATCGCGAACCAGCGGGGGCGGAGTAGAACATTTTGTTCGACGACGATGTACTTAAAGTCGACGTACTCTGTTGCTCATGATGCCGATTAAATGTGTACTTAAACAATAATGGTATCCAGTTTATGCTAGTGGGAATCTAAGTATACCACAGTTGAGACTTGAAAAACACCAACAATTATTTTAACCAAACGCGTATACAGTTCTATAAAACCCGAATTTGAATTTTGATAATGATGTTTTCGAAATGTTGAAATCTTCTTATGGCGAGAGATGCCATCACAGGTCATTTGTCCACCTCATTTTGAGATTTCTAGCTACTCCTGAAACTGCACGTAATTAATTTGGTTTGGGTAGCCCGTCTGGAGAAAAAAATAGCAGATGATATTTGACTTTACTTTCGAGGACAACCAACACATTATGGATTAGAAAGTATATATAAATTTAAATAAAAATAAAAATATGAATTATTGTATTATTCTTGGATCAAATCAGATGGTTTCAATAAAATCGCAGATTTATCTTGTGAATTCTAAATGTGATACACTACACACAATATCTTCTACCACTTACTAAAACTATGACTTTAACCTCCATACCCACACCTATTATTCCAGATTTTCCATTTTCTTTGTGTGTTTTTAAAATGTCAGTGAACCGTCTTGAAACAATACGTTTTGTATACCTATATTATACATCAATTGAATTTCATCACGTTGTGGATTCGAACCCGTAATTTGTAATTAGTCCGGGTTCGAGTCCCTGCGCGCACACGAGAGTATCACGTTGCAACACGTGCATCGAGACCGGTACGTGCTTGGTGTGCTAAGTAGCCCTAAGTGGCGGCTTGTCAATTATATGAGCCTGGTTGTGTCTTGCTTCACTTCCTTTACTCGCACTCTCCCATACGGAGCGTCCGAGCCTCATTTACCATATACACACACTCACACGTGGACTCTGTGCTTGGTTGTATCGCTGCCATGCCCATTGCCCATAGGGTCCATTATGCCCCCCCATCGTCATAGCCGCGCTTTATAATATTGTTGGACTTTAATAATTATAATAATTATTATATATTGAATATTAAATAGAAATTTTAAGTCAAATTAAGTGAATTTAGAACTTCAGGTGGTTCAAAAACTAAACTTATCGAAATGTGTTTGGGGCGTGCATTTTGTGTGATATGCTGACAGGGTAATACTAAATATCAATCTTGGGTGAAGGCTCCCATACTTAGCATTGCATCACATTAATTCGCTTTGCTTTTTAATACTGAAACAAGAGAGTTTTTATTGTGGCCCCGAATATAGCTTTGACTGTAAGAGCGTCGGTACAAAAAGCGGAGGACCCAGGTTGGTTCGACTCACGGTCGGGGCAAACTGGTTCGACAATTGCTATTTATTGGGGTATTTATGTACCCACTCAGTTACAAGAACTGATTTTCTGTTGGTGTTATTGTGTCTTACTTTGTTGAGTGTTCAAATTATGGTTGTGTAGGATTTTCATGTATTGATCGAGTTCATTCTATTCTGTAAGTCAAAGCACCCTAACTCGCCCCGGGAAGCGAATCCTGGACCTTCTGCATTTGGGATAGTTTACTCAAGAGTAGGTTAATAAGATTCGACGAACAGACAATTGTGTTCATAATTGAAGAACAGCTGTAGTCGAACCCCCAACGTGCGTTTCGGTGTCGCCTGCTATCAGAGTGGAGTATAGCTGTATGGATGTTGTGTTGTGACCGCAAACGTTTAGTGAATAATTATTACGAATTACGAAGTGAGTGCGGGTAAACATGCGTGTTAAAGTGTAGAAGTGACTGTCTAATTTATGCGGGTACCCTGTTTCGTGTACCGGCATGCACATTATACCATTCAGTCCTTGACGTTTATATTTGGCAAACATGTTCATGATGTTCGCGCTGGTTTTCGAGTACCTACTAGAGCAAATAATTCTAAACCGAAAACTGTGCACATGTGGTTGCCTTTTTGTGACAATACTGGTATAATCTATGGATTTTGTATTTTCACCCCCAAATTGTACTGAAGTTACACTTTTCAACATCCTCCCACAATGTTGATTATGAATAGTGCCAGAATGAGGCCATTTACTATGCATAACATTACGTTGATAGCAATCTTTGTGAAGTTCCCTTCTCAATTTTGAGAGTGTTGCTGGCAGAATAGGGTCTTTCATTACAGGAATATTCACCATTCATTCCCTATAATCTTGAGTCACAAATACACTGGCCACACTGGCCATTCTGTCCTTCCATGGGACAGGAAAACAACAATAAAATTAATTAATTAATTGAGTCACAAATGTGCCATCTAGATCTCCTGGCGGAAGCTCGCCGAACTCCTACTTTGCGTTAGCGGTGATTTAGTGGTCCTTGCTTTTCAAGCGATCACCTTCACCGAAACTCTTGACATTGCCAATTGCGATTAGAACGGCCATGGATTGTAAAATAACATAACACAAAGCAAAACAAAACATAAAGTAGCCAGCTCAGCCGGTGAGGGGCAGCACTGAGGTTCGCCACTGTACAGTCAGTATATGATCTGCCACCACCGACTCACCGTCTTGGTTAGCCTCCGTCTATATTAGGTCACGTGATCAATATATTAAAGCGCGCGTCCAAGATGGCGGCTTGAAGGGGAACACGCGATGTCTCTCATCGTGACGTCACTTCCCCTTGTCTTGCTTTGTAACAGCAGCATAATGATGCAACCCCCTGTCCAGTGGCGGCTTGACCTATAATGGCAGGTGTTTCAGCTCCCAAGTATCCGATCATTTCTTAGGGGTGTGTTGCCCCTGCCACTGCTACACTATTTTATATACCACTGTTAACATTTTGTATATCCAATATTATAGGCGTATACAAATGATATCATAAATACTTTAGCACGCGTTACAATTCACATTATTTTGTCGGGTTGCTGTGACGTGTGCACCTCAACTAAAAGCTCCACTACTGTTAGCTTGTTTTATTTCCGCCGATCTTTTGATTTCAAATTATTTACAGTCAAGTTTATTCATGTTATAGCTTGCAAATTGTATGTATGGAAACCTCTATCGAGTTTCCCTGCAAGTAGACTATGAATTAGTTCATTCCTGTACCAATCGACAATGATTTCTATTTTTCAATCTTTTTTTTTTTAATGTGTTATTTTGTATCAGTTCCTGATTCGAAATGTATTCTACTCCGTACACAGTGACGTCACTTGTCGTAGGCGTGCATACCCCCACCCAAAGGTCAGTCTTACCTTGTCGCAAGACAATGCACTTCCCAACGCGTGGGCGTCGCTTATACGGACGTCCTCTGCGCCTACAGTAATAACCGTTACTCCGCGTGAGTGCAAACCTATTCTGTCACGTCGGTTGTGTTGCAATGGCGAACGAATGTCGTTGCAGTGTGATCCCGTCTCTTGCCCGTGTGAGCCATAGCAACACGGCAACACGTATTTTCCGGACCGGCAGATCACCTGAACCAATCAGAAACTTGCCGTGCCTGTCCTGATTGGTTCACCTGACT
Source organism: Isoperla grammatica (assembly GCA_945910005.1). Lineage (NCBI taxonomy): Eukaryota > Metazoa > Arthropoda > Insecta > Plecoptera > Perlodidae > Isoperla > Isoperla grammatica. The sequence goes on from OX246739.1 coordinate 32,960,507, forward strand.
TGCCGGTCCGGAAAAAATGTGTTGCTATGAAAGCGCCTTTAGCCTCTGCCTTTGGCCAACGTTTGGTGTTTCTTCTTTCCTTCCTGGTGCCACAAACCGTATATTTGGCGGACCTTGGAGATCTTTTCTGTATCGGAAGCACTAAGCAGATATATATATATATATATATATATATGTGTACTTGTTCCGAACAAAACAACCTTACAGATGTGTTCATGGAAGTTTGACTCGTGACCAATCAGCGATCGATATTTGAACTCGGGGTTCGCTGATTGGCCACGAGCCACTCGTCTATGACGAAAGCAACTGTCTGTAAGGTTGTTTCGAGATGACTTTACAAACTTTGGTCAATGTTTGACGAAGTATCTATCTCGTGTTTCACTATAGTCTGTCCCTTTCCACGGTAGCGACATTCAATTCTGGGCCTTCCCGTCATATTAAAATGGTTCCAGAGCAACGTTGTGAATGCTGATGTCATAGTTGAGCGAGTCAGAGCCAATCAGGGGGTGGCTGTTTCAAATACTGACACCTGGTTGGCCAATACATCACTCATGTATGACGTCAGCATCCACAAGGTTGCTTTGGAACTACTTTAGTGCCTGGCCCTTGGTATGTCCCTTTCAATGACGGCGAAATAAATACCTCCGAATGCTAGTTAGCGTGTTTATAAAAGTGCGGGCCCCTTTGTGTGTCTCTTTCCACGGCCGAGAATAGAAGCGTCACGGAACTATCAGGACAACGCTTATAATCAATAATCCATTGAAACCCGCTTGACCGCGGCGGAGTTTCCCGGTTGTTGACGACGAAGATGATTAATTAATCGGTTTGGAAAAGAGTTCTTCCTGTGTAGATCGAATACCGGGAACCGTGAACACGCTTAGGAGTGTTAACCTGTAACTTCTTGGTGAACCCGGGCCCAAGAACTTGCTGGCACGTTCTAATTAATGTATATTGCTTCTGGGAATAGATAGATGTAGTCTCGCTGTTTGGACTTTCCATAGGCGCTAACTGACGTCATAGTCTGGTCTGTCATATTGAGACTTATTGGGCAGTTTACTGTTCCCGGGTTTTCCTGCTGAGACACCTTCCCGTATAGGTCGAGCCGCCACTGGACAGAGGTTTTATCATTATGCTGCTCGTACAAACTGAACAAAGTTAGTTTTTGCGATCCTCGAAACCAACTATATCTTGACTCGAACCACTCTCTTGCACTCACCGTATTATTGTTTGCTAAATCTAGTTTACTAATCAATATAGGCAAGATACGTTGATGAGAAATAACGGCCAGTAGCCACATCGGAGAAAAAAATGTTCTTAGTTCTTCTAACCAACCCTTGATTTACTTTGCATTCCGTGTATAGTACGTATCAGTATGTATGCTTTTAGAATTTTTGAAAACGTATCCACGTTTGAACATAATCACAGCTGCCTGGCTGGAATGTATGTAATCTTATATTACTTGGCCGAGAAGTAATCAGTTGTAAGTTAATAAGTAAGCGAGAAAATGAGATATTATGATTACACGGAAGTGATGTTGTTTATGAGTCATGTACATGTTATGTCGGAACGTAAATAGTAATAGCTGGACTCTGTTTTACCACAATACTTGCCCTCTTACAAAGAGTTATACAGGATATTTACCACACAATATAATAACATCCTTTCCCCGCGACATTCTTTTTGAAGTGCTAAATAATAAAAAAAAATATATAAAATTAAAACACCATGTGTGTATATTGCGACATGCAGGGAAACAACGCATTTCCTTGTATCGTGTCTTGGAATTACTGACTCCGCATGTATTTGAGCTGTAACATCTGCGTTGGAAAATGTATAAACCTTGTTTTTTCGAGCTTGGGCACTGGAGGTCACTGCGTGTACTGCCTCCTTTCAGAGGAAGCCACTTGTTAGGTTATTTGTAGTTTTGTACTCCAAAAAATTTGAATATAGTTCTGCGAGTTCATTTTATTTCTCCGTTTTTTTGTCGTTTTTTGCTGTTGCAATTTTGACATTATATTTATTTCGTGCCTAGTTGTCAGCAAAATTTGTCGTTAGGTGCATTGACGATAAAGTGAAAGTAATTATGAGGAAAACAATGATTTTCACCATAAACTATCACTATCATAAGTAAGCTGTAGGCCTACCTGTACGATAAATTGTGACAGAAACCTATTTTCGGCCACTTAGTTACAAATAATTTCTATGTGTAAGTCTCGAATAGTTTTATTTCTTGTATAGTGATGTGATGTTGAGCATTGTGGTGTGCGACATTTTGAAATTTTTCCCGTAATGATGCAACTTGTGATAAATGATACAACTAGATCCTTCGAAATTGTTAAAAAAAAAAATGTTAATTTTTTTATCTTCTCTAAAACAATTAGTGAAAAGGCGTGAAATTGATGAAATATAAAGTACAAGGAAGAGTGTAATATATATATAGGCCTATAAATGATTTATATAAAGGTAGCTCACCACATCATCGCAAAGCGGATATTTTGGAACTTTCACAAGCAATACTTCTAATAATGAACTGAACTGAGACAAATCCTTTATGCCAGGGTATAAAGAAGGGGTACATTCCATCCTTACGTATTTTCATATTACTATTATCGTATTTCGTATGTCCTCTTATATTTTGGGAGATGAACGGGAAGGTTAGCTATCACTATCAGTTGGAAAGGTGTCAAGACAGCCCGCTACGCACAGAAACACCAACTTCTGCAGTCTTATAAGGCGCTGGCTGTTGTATTATAATGCGCGATGCAACGTCTTGTGTCAGAACCGGAAGAAAACATCCTTCTACGATATCACACGCGTATGTGTCTCCGAAACACCCGAGGCAGCTGGCTGAATGGAGTGCTTGACTACCAAGACGTACTAACAAAGGATTTGGAAGTAGAAAAAATGATTTGTGAATGTGAAATTCAAAAAAGTGTATACCATAGATAGCTATTGTGCATTGATTGAGGTATTGTGCACTATTTTCCAAGTAACTCACTAAACAACCGCAATAAAATTCCTTGGAGTGTCTCACAAAAAACGTATCTTTCCGGATTATGTTTAAGAAATTGTAAATAAAAAAGTATGTGATTTTTAATAATTCCTAACATAAGTGTGACGTGTGTGTATGTAAAAAATTAAGAAGAGAAATACAGAAATAACCCAAGTTGGTTACTGATACTTCAGAATATTTTTAATAACTCTTCAGTCTTCCCCCAGCCCGGAAGTACAGATAACGTATTATAGTAACACACTTCCAGTGTTATCTGTACCGGAAGTAAAGAACTGAAGTGGATCTCATATTGGTTCAAAATGAATTTCATATATAATATACAAAAATGATAATTTCATTTGTAAATACGTTTTGTGCTATGTCATTATTATTTTTAATGCTTTTTGTCGTGAGTATGAAATGTTTTACACAATCGCTATATTTAAATTGGAAAACTAAAATAATATTTATCGCTGAGTGAACATAAACAGAAGAACGATACAAAACAAATGACAAAATATCGGTTTTACTTCCGGCTACGATTCGTCTAAAATAAACATAGTTGTTTTTGTTGTCGTGTGCATCTCCCACCCCCTCAACGTCCACACGGCTGTTTACAGTCGGAGTGGATGAGTGTTTGTTTTGGACCACGCTGACGACAGCACGGCCACCTAGAGTGGCAAGGCAGGCTTATCTTGTTATCCAAACACACGATCTGATTGGTTGCGTCAACATTGTGGTAACGACCTCGATGGTAGAATCAGACTTCCGTATCCTGTGTCAACAACTTGCGTCGCACTTGCAACTAGATAGAGGAATGGCCTCCGAAGAAGATCGTAGCCTATGTATCTAAATAGGGAGGAAAACTCGACCAGTTTTGAGGTTTCCCCTCGTGGTGACCAGTGCCCGCAATTTCTTTATCGATCTCTTTTGGCCTTCATCGTATTTTCTCTTCCGTTTTTCACATTCTTGTACATACTGGCCGTCACTCTTTGCGACCTGAACCCCAATCAACCCCAACAGCCCCACACCCCTAAACCAACCTAACTGCATGAATTCCCCTTAGTAGAACGACATCTGATTGATAGATCTGTTTCGGCCGAAACTTATGTGACAAAAATACCAGAGGGCTTCTTCATCAACTCTGGAGTAATCCAGTTTACAATGGCGCATTTTTTTATTATGCTTTTACCTACGTGACCATGAAGTAAAACGGTGGCGCTGCCATCGGCTGCTTCGGAAGCCTATGCTCGAATACATGCAATATATGGTCCAAAGAAATATTATTAGATCATGGTCCAAGAAGGGTATTGGACCACCAGCTCTTACTCGATCATGTCGCGCAGACACGGTCCCGAGAAAACTGGTCCAAGTATTGCGCGTAGTGAGTGATACGAGGAAAGACATGGTTTGGTCAGTAACTGCTTCTTGCATGTGTGTCTGCACTCGTTACCGACTCCAGACAAAGGTGGTGACTAAACCTGGTGCCAAGGTCTCTCCATCCCACGTATAGATGTATAACGTGAACAAGACGACGACTTCACGACTTTACCCTATTAGAGACATAATATAGAGCATTCAATCTCTACGTGTCTAAGTTAGAGGCGACTTGTGTCAACTCGATGAAGAAATAGTGCACTTTATTGGAAATATTTCAACTGACAGTCGGTCATAGTTTCCTTTCCTCTACCGCCGGACGTCCGTTCCGTTTATCCTGAACATAGACCTCCCTTTACCTTAGGAGTGTACCGTAATGCCTTAGGACCGTATGCACAGAGAACTGTGAGGTCAAGTACAGGATTTGTTGCTATGGAATTGTTTTATATTACATACTATTTTCAATAAGAAGAACAAACTCCATATCATCCGTAAACAACTATGCATTCTGGCCACAGTGTTCATAGTCGGACCGAAATTTGGGAGCGTTGTTTTTTTTTTTTTTTTTTTTTAATACCATCAGTGTTTGGCGTGTTCTCCATTGATAATCTCTGGTAACTGAGTGGGCAGACAATAATACAAGTTTAAGGTAAGAAACAAGGAATGCGTCGTAATATGCGGCCTTGACTCACTTTTCTATCGGTATGTAAGGAGTTAGAGAAATGTTCTGAGATATAATTGAGAGATTTATTGAGATCACGTACTTTTATAATATTGACTCGCCTATTAACTTGTCACGTGATGTATGGTAATGTTACCAGAATAGAAACGATTCGTCATGATCGAGAACAGACTATTTCCACAAATTTCACTTTGCCGTTAAAGCCTATAACGGTTTGCTATATTCCTGGAAGTAGTGTGACAATGCAATTCTTTGCAAAGTTCTTGACAGTAAGCGTGGAAAGGTTGAGTCGGCTCATATTCTTCTCTCACAATCATATTCTTGTAGTGCTTCGTATAGGCGGGATTCTAACGTGTTCATTTTTCTATTTTTATGTTGTTTTATTACGTTATGTGCATGCAATAATGCAATCTCGATTATAGATTATAATAATAAAACTTTAAACCTAATCCAGACTTGAACAATTGCTATAATATTTATCAATCTTCTTGTAATTATTGCAAAGAGGTTTTAACTAAAAGTTCTATGTGCATCATATCATAAAAATTATGTTAATGACATCAAATTAAAAACCTCGACTGGGACTCGAACACCGAGGTTCTGTGCTCGAGTCCCGCTCGGAGTATAAATATCATTGTTGTGGTCACCTCGTATTGAAGTAGGCCGAGTCCAAACCGCATCAGTGCAACGCAACACGATTCACTTGTTTTGAAATCGAGAAGTCGTTATCGAGGAAGTTCCTCAAGATAGTCGAGAGAGTAGTTTTTTGTACGACCGACCGCGATGACTCACGCGACACAACAATACGAGGCTACGAACGGCTCCGATTGCGTCAGTCGAAACCGAAAGTAGACGGACACGCCTCAGTGGCTTCGATTAGATTACCTCCGCGTTATCTGTGGTAGCTTTAATCCTACGATAGAAGCAGACAGGGCAATAAACAGCCAATCAATGGGGTTATGCTCATATGGTTGTGTTTTGTTTTTGTACTTCCTCCACATTCAAGCGGCCAATTTTCTGGACCTGCAGGGCGATTCTGAATGGGCAACGATAAGTCTGTCACCGGTTTCAGTTGTTAGAAGAAGGCGATGAGCCAATCACCGCCTTGCATTCATCTTCAGTAACGACCAAAACCGCTGATAAACTTATCGTCGCTCATACAGAATCACCCTTCTATGCTCTGTCTTTTCCTTGCCCTTCTTGAAAGGATACCTGTCCTCGGTCTTCATTCTTCAAGTGATAATGCTGGCGCAGTTGGCCGAGGTCGATTAGGCGTTGATCTAGTAAACCGCGGTCTCTGCGTTCCAGGTTCGAATCCTGACTTGACTTGGGCTTGAATGACGTATGTGACTTTTTTTCATCCTCATAATCACCCATTCATCGTCTCGATAAGCCTCGCTGCAAAAATACGGGACCTAAAACCCCAAATATCATCAAGTGATAATAGCGTTCCGGTTTCCCCGTCAAGAATATGGCGATGTGTCGTCTGTAACAATTCGCTTTGTACAATTCGTGGACAATGACGGCGAAGAAACCGCTCAACAAAATTAGCCACAAATAAACTAATTATGTATTTTATTTTGGAGCTGAAACGTAGCTAGTTTTTGTATCAAATCTTTAATTGAAAAACAATATATACGGGTATGTGAAAGTGGAAGAACACGAACCAATCCAAGAATTAAAAACATGATTACGGTCGTTGTTATTATTGTTGTTAGAACTTAGAAGTATCACCTCGGTGTTGAAGTTCGAGGAGGAGCCGTAATTTAGGTTGTTGCATCATGGAGTTGTAGGTACTGTTATAGAGCACTCAAAATACACTAGACGCATTCTGGTGGCAAGAAAATAAACTTCTATTAGGAGTGGTCTAGCTGTCAATTTTCATTGTTGTTGTATTGTTATTATTCATCAATGGCGCTGAAAGGAGGTTGACAAACAACAAGCTGTCAAAAAATAATTTCGTCTGATTTTGGAAAACAAAACAAAAAACAAACAAATACACATCCAAAACTTTCACTTAGTCGTTGTCTATCATAAAAAGTTTTAAATGGCGAGCAGTTACTATTGCTTCACTTGTTTTTATTTCTATGGTTGCAATTTTATTATTTTGACAGCTGATGGTTGTCCATCAGTTTAATTCATTTGTTCCATTGTTGTCTTTTGGTGTTGCTAGTGCCCTATAAATCCATGGTCGCGTAGTCCCGTAGAAAAGCCACTTGGATGTCTACTGTGAAGACATCAATTTCTTTGTTACCGTGTTGAAAGTTACTTTGATCATTAATTGTACTTTCCAATATCGATAGAATGTAACGCTGAAAAGTGATTGCCACTTAATTGTTTTTATTTTTTAACACGGATTTGTGTCCATCTTCATATTCAAGAACCAAAAACAAATTGCACATTTAATTTTCCTTGCTGGTTTCGATTCCCAATTCGTTCTTGCACAGAAACGTTGGGATACGTAAGCTTTTGTTTCGATAGATCAGTCCATTTGTCTACCGGAATGAGTTTTTACATTTGCATAACGTGTTACTTTAACTTGAGATTTAGAGACCTTGATTATACCTATACCGCAAAACTGTCGCAGGCGTTTCACGCATTGGCCAATCACAGGGCGGCTTACAAGCGCTACGCGTGCACCGCCCTTGAAACCAGCTTATTTGGACAGAACCAATTATCTGGCACTAAAGCGCGTAGAAAGCGTAAGATTTTATCAATATTCTTACATCATATAAACTTGAATGTCGACGAAACTATGAGATCAATTTCCAGATTATGACGTCATCAGGTTTTCAGAGTGCAAATTGGTTTGTTAATTAAGAATCCGTATCTTGTATATATCTGCTGTACTGTCAGTTGAAAAAAATGAGTTTGTTGCCTGGCATAGGCATTAAAAAATGTAAGATGCATGTTTGCTATGACTGCTTCAAAATCGCCGTTTAGATATACGGATTAAAAAAATCATTTATTTATATAAGTAAAAAAAAAAAAAAACACGGCTGCCCGGGAATCGAGCCCTGGTCTGCATAAGCAAGAATAAGCTGGACTAAATATACAAGCAACAAGAAAATACACTTATTGTATAATCTTATTTTAAGTGACAAGTGAGATCATGTTGAGATATAAGTACTAGCCTATATCTTTTGCTCTACAGAGCTAAACCTGCAGGATGACAAAAAACAGGAAATTTATATTGGTTTTGTCGTAGTCAATTCCCTTCACTTTCAAGAGGTTTTTTCCCAACCTGTAACTACTGTAAGATATTTGTCTTCACGCTTCAAGTGTGAAACCAGCCTTGAGAGTTAGTTCACAACTATCGATTATTGGAGGCGAAACTAGAGCCATTAATCTTTTAAAGTCGCGGGAGTATCCCGGAGAAATCGACATTTGGCAACCCTAGCTGTCTGTGGGCGTCGGGCCGTGCCCGATAATCTTCTAGCTAGACTAGATTCTAGACTGAGATGAGAGCATATCGTTAAGTCAACTGAGCTTCCAGCAAGCTGAACCTGTGACGCATGTGAAATTAGTTCTTGACTCACCGTATCAATAGTAGTTTTATGACATCATTGTTTTAAGGTTTGAAGTGACATAACCGTAACAACATAACCTATATACATCTGTTTATTATATGATGGTATACTTTTCGACACCAATGTTGGCATGCCCATAACCCTATACACTGGTCATCCTGTCCTTTCATATGGGACAGGAAAAAACAATAAAATTGAATTGACACCAGTGTTTTAAGGTTTGAAGTGACATACACACACATGAACTGTATAAATATGTTCATCCATGGTTGTGTTTGATAGAATGAGCCAATTGAAAACAAAATCAACACTGGTCGACACCAATGTTTAAAGGTTTGAAGTGACATACACATGAACTATATAAATATGTTCATCCATGATGGTATTTGACAGACTAGAATGAGCCAATTGGAAACAAATCAATACTTTTCGACACCAATGTGACACTGACGTACACATGAACAATACATAATATGTTATCCATGATTGATAGAATAAGCCAATTGGAAACAAAATCAATGATTAGGGAGATGTTCATTCATATCCTCTATATTGATGAGCTATACCGCCAATATGATCCACGACCATCTATAGCGATGTGTTGAAAGTAGTGCTATCAATAGTGCTCGAACGTTCTACCTGTATCTACTCTTGTCAGGATATTGATGAACTCGTCAGTGTTCTCAATTAACATGTTTACCGTGTATAAGAGCAGCATATCATGTTATTGTCACTGTGTAGTCAACATGTTGATAGCGTAACTTGTATTTATTGAACAATTGACTCATCTTATATTATATTAATTAAACAGCAGTGTTTCGCAACTTTTTTGCTGCGTCGTGGCCATAGCGTATATCTATCTATAACTTATACATGCGAGACCGAGACACTTGCTATCGATATCGACTCATCGAAACGTATACACAATCGATCATGCTGGGAAAGTCGGCCATATTGTACACTTATTCATTTCGATTGGTATATTACTAATAATTGCATCATATGCCAACGATGTACTAAACAAAAACACATTTGTGTCAAAGTGTGATCCATTGAGCAACAAGCACATGTCCTCGAACCATGGAGTTTATCTACATAATCGTACTTTCATTGAAGTTACGAATGCCATAAATAGTACCTACCTATATGGTCGTACTTCCATCGAATTGGCCTATCCCGGTCTAAGATGTGTTGTGTCTATGGCCTAGTAAGCCTGTTCATGTAAGTGCACACCATGTTTTAACTCGGGTATCGTGCTTTTTAGCCCGAGCATGTTGGCAGCCATACTCTTGCATCGTAAATCATCGTTATCACACTCAATGGCGGGTAGGTACTCAGCTCGAAGGGAACCGTTACATGTAGGCCTAGGCTACTATAATACACATACTAAAACTGAGCAAATTGTGACTGATTGCTATCTCGCAGAACATTACCTATAATATGTGGAAGATGGGAAATAAGTGTGCCAGAAAGACGACAAAGATATTAGAAAGAAAACGTGTGCAGCTGTAGACAAAGATCTGAGACAGGAGTAGTAGTGTGCAAAGCTGATGACAAAGATATTAGAAAGAAAAAGTGAGCAGCTGTATAGATGAAGATCTGAGATTGAGATAGGAATAGTGTGCAAGGTGTGGATGGAAGTACTGTGCAAAGATGTTGGAATAGAATAGTGTATCCCCACTGTTGCCCAGTTGCAAAAGCATTTGGCATTAGTGGACCAAGATATCCTCTTTTTATTCGTACTTTCCAAGAATTTATCCTGAATAATTCCAATATGCTAATTCCAAGCTTTCGCTCTACTTTCTAACATGTTACCGTAAAATATGATGGTCAGCCTCTTCCCTGTCCTTTCTTCGGGTATTCTTCCCTCCTGTCCAAAGTACCTCATACATCATACACAACATGAGGGCGTTCTACGTCACCGCGATGCCAACAAAAGGCAGAAGACAGATAATGTATAGAGTTGTGATTGTAAATGTGTATTTAAAGTGTGTTTCAATGACAGAACTAAAACACAAATGTCAGTGTATTACTTGGACGTGAAATAGTACCTATATACTTAATACGGAAACATAGTAGAACAGGTAAAACGTTTATAATACCTAGTAATTGGACTGTACACTGTTCCTTGTCAAGATAAAAATTTATCTTGACAAGGAACAGTGTAGGCCTACAGTCCAATTACTAGGTCTTATAAACCTAAATACTTGTGTTGCTATCGTAACAGATAAAACGCGATTTAGGAATTAGTTTTTAATTTTTAAAACTATTTATAAGGTTCGGTGTTCCCTTTGTTTATGACAGCTTTTACTTACACGCAGAAATTGGTGTATACATTTTTTTTTTTTTTGGTTTTGTATTTATCCCCTTTTAATGAAAAAATAAAAATTACAAACTATATTCTTTATATTGTACTTTTCTGACGATTTTAATGAGTTGTAAAGATTATACAGATTATTTTGGAATTTATGAATCAAAGTACAACAAACTAACATAATTAAACAAAGTAGAACTCTGTTTACAAAGCATTATCAATAGTTTGAAGAACTGATTTTCGTTGTAAAATCCACAAGAACGCTTGACGTTTCTTCCTTCTTTCTAGCTGACACTATCACTTGAATTCTCGCTTTCTTGTTAATAACTAATTAGTTTCGGCATTCTACATTTGTTTTACCTACTGTATATGAAACAATGAGAAACATTCCCTGGCAGTTTACCTGTCAAGCTTACCTTGAAAATACAACGGAAATTATATCAACTTTGACGCCTTATGTTAATTTTATATAGCTACAAAGGGTTCATGTATGAGTTTTGGGCCAGAAAGCTCGTTGTACAATTGTACATGACACCATTATTTTGTACCAATCAATGTTCCTGTTCCTGTGAGTATCAATTGCCACACCAAACCTGATTAACATAGGTTGCTTTAAATCAGCTACTTATGAATCAAGGGTACAAGAGCCGCCAATTTTTTTTGGTGGAGTTCCAGTATATTGCCGTCTTAAAAGATTTTTTAAAGTGGTATGAAGTTTCAAGTTCAGATCAATGTTAGATTGACGGAAATTGAAACTACAGACCCCTTACAAACCCCTACCAGAATTGGAAAGATTTTACGGAGGGTAAAAATTCTTATGAGGGAACTGCCTTTGAAATGTAATAATGTGGGGCCACAAGGTATCTTGATCTCCGCCTTGTGGGGCCACTTTGTGAGAAGCCCATGGTATTTGCCAAGGTCAACTTGATCTCCGCCTAGCGGAGGCTCGTCGAACGTATTTGCAATCTAAGAATTTACAAGGCGGTTCTCCCATATACGCCCCAACAGTATGTTAGCCGGACAATTCAATTGTTTGATTTAATAACTGCTGCGGCTTGTCTAGTGGTAGTCCTGTGACGTCACACAAAGGCATGAGTTGTTTTGACATAGTGTTTTGTTCGTGCAGGAAGATGCCTTCTGACAGCATGGACGACATCGAGCTCAAGAGCATCCAGCTACAGTTCCCCAATGCCCGAACCATGTCACGTGACGACTCGAACGTCTCCGAGGAGAGGGTGGAGACGGGGCGGGGGAGTATCCTCGTCGCGGTCCAGGGTAACCGGAAGAAGCCGGCGATCGTCACCTACCACGACCTGGGACTCAACTGTGAGTCAATGACAAGTACTCCCTGTCCACCCATTTTCCCCTTTAATTCTTGCTTTTCTTTTGCTTCTTCGGCCAACTTGTCCATATCCTCCAATCATATGACCTAGCTTTCGAGTCGTTAAACATCAAAGAATCCAAAATCTTCCGTTGGGTTGTCTCTCAGTCACAAGAACCATAGTGTTTCATACCATGATCTGGAAGCTTCAGCGACCAACTGCCAAACATACTGTTGAATCGTTTTGCTTTTTGTGAGAGCAATTGTAATCCCCAGCCACTGTGATCTGTGGGTAAAACTCCAAGAAAAGTCTTCCTCTGCTTTATGTAAGATTCGAGGCAACTGGTAGAGCCACAACCCTATAGCCCACCTTGATCTAAGAGCTCATCTGTGGCATGGTAACCACATACTGTATTCCAATGCTTCGTGTACAGGTACCATTCTTGGTAACTGGTAGACTCAGAATCTTCCCTTATCACCAACAAATAGGTACCACAATAAATTACCGTACCCTAGACGCAAACACCAAACATGTTCGTTTTTGGAGTTTGTAATACTAGACCCATGACCACCTCCTCCCTACCACCATGAACACCTGGTAGGTGGTGGTGGTAGGAAGTGGTAAGGATTGTTTTCTTGTGACCCATCACTTGAGCATCTGCCATCAACCCTCCAGCATGTCCACATACCGTTCACAAGCTTCTCTGCATGAAATTCTTTTTCCGTGTTAACTTTGCTCAGAGCAAATTGATACCTTGAACATGTTAGGCTTCGGACAGCTGAGGCTCCACCCCAGTTTTCACCCCATTGATTAGGAGGGAGGCGTCAGGATATAGGACACGTAGACAAAACCCAATTGAGCAGGGCATACGGACAGTCTCACACACGTCTGAAACTTTGCTCTGCTGGAATAACTCTGTAGCCACGCCCATAATTAGTACCAATTAAGAATATACTTAATATTTTTATATGTTCATACAATGTACGGTACCCCGTAACCTTGATTTTCATATTGTTCTCAATAATCGGTGTAATATAACTCTTGCATAGTACGTGTCTGAGCTCTGCCGCTCTGGGCTTTATCTTTTGTAAACAATGAGGCAAATTCTTCGTGCCTGAAAAAGAAATAGGATACAGTATGTACTGCAAAACGACAATTATGGTGTGTTCCCTCTAAAAACTGACACAAGGTATTTACTAGTAATCATTAGTATAATGGACTAAACATGTACCTGTGTGGAATAATAGTTCTGGGAAGTGGCTGGATATGAGTCACTTTATGACTCTCGTACATGCGCAGTACCTTGCCTTTATAGCAGCACACTTGCATCAAATTAGCGCCGGTGCAGTGTAATGACTGGGTAACGGCGAGCATGCGACTAGGAAGACTGAACGGGTACTCGCGGAGCAGCGGGAACCAGATTTATCTCGTTGACACTCGTGAGCGGCATCGTTCTCTGTGTGTAATCAAACCGACAAACAAGTGCGTAGAAAGGGATACGACCTTCGTCGGGTTATCACTAATTAGTGTATATAAGTGGTGGAAGGTATTTCTTACACTCTTGACGCTTTTAAACGCAATTCCGCTCCCCCGCCTCACCGTAATAAAAGCCATATTATTATTATATGTAAAGTATAGGAGGGGCTTTATCTAGAAAGGTACCCCCGACGCGCCTTAGATGGGATATTTTAATAGGCTCGATTATGTACCTTTTTTGTGGGAGAAAGAGAAAAACAATTTATTGTCTGCTGTCCAACGTACATAGGATGACCACAAGGTTCCAGCATACTAAAGATAATAAAAAAAAAAAATACATATTAAATACAAACGGTTAAATACAAACGGTTTTTAACAATTTCTACGTGTTTGTTACCTTATATACATGATTTTGAAACATTTGTAAAAAAAAAACATATATAATATTGTAGACAAAATCCGGCAATGATATATAATAGGATACAGTATACTGAAAAACGCCAATTGTGGTGTGTTCCCTCTTAAAACTGACAGAGTATTTACAAGTAATCTTTAGTTTATGGACTAAACATGTACCTGTGTGGAATAATAGTTCTGGGAAGTGGCTGGATATGAGTCACTTTATGACTCGTACATGCGCAGTACCTTGCCTTGTAGCAGCACACTTGCATCAAATTAGCGTTTACTTTCAGTCTCGCCGTCAAATCAACCCGCCAATGTACATCAGGATCTCAATAGAACGTCCATCTGTATATCGATTATCGATACAGTTCGATGCAGCACCATCAGCAGTTTGTCACGTGACAATAAGAAACTTGTAACAAGGTGCGCGCGGTCATCAAGAAAAAAGCTAGTTCCGCAATAATGTTTTGAAATACATGTTAGAAAACAATTACATTGGAAACTGTTACGTATTCGTTTGATTTGTTTGCAGTGTCATCGTTCTTGTAATTATTGTAGCAATGTTTTCGAAACGTGAACTTTATGAATGTGAAATTATTAATGTTTTCCCAACGTAAATTGTCTCATGCTTACGAGAGAGCCGAGTCTTATAGTACCAACCTAATTTTCTACTTCTCTATTATCCTATCATCTACTTGAAACAGGGATAATTTCATCCAATTCGAACTAGATAGATGTACATAACGCGGAGTATTCACTATTTTAAGCTATTTGCTGATGATGAAAAACGTAATTCAAGCTTTTTTTGGTTCGATACTGTCTAATCCAAGAACCCGGTATTTTATGGGAAAATAAAGTATAGAAAAAGTGCTAAATCAGATTCAACTTGAAAATGCTATTTTTATACACCTCCTGACAGGCCTATATCTTGAGTGTTCTATGCTATGCTCAGTAAATAGAGAGAGGCCTGCAATGTCAGAACGTGGTTTCAATAGACATGTTTACGCAAGACTCGCGCAGTTTCCACAACAACTCTGTATAGGCCCTACGTATACGTGACATCGGTTCGACACGGAGTAAGTGTGTACAGAGCTTTCGTGAACAAATCGATTACCTATTGATTGCCCAATCCCTACTTTACTTCCATTAGAACCGCCGAGAATGTCAAACGTCTCGACGAAATTCACGCCGAAGTAAGATTGTTCAAGCGGCACTTTCGATAAATTCAATTCCATTTTCTGACACCATTATGACATGAAATTATGTATACGCGCGTGTCGGAAAGTGTCGCCTCGCGTTGTCACAATGATACTCAACTTGAATGGCTTTTGAGAAAATGGCCGCGGAACGGTTGTAAAGTGAACGCAAGTACGTCACGTCACGGTTACTAATTAAATGTACTTGTATGACTTCCCAAGCTCGGTGACGCATGTTTGGTTTGTTTTTGCGTCACTCGATGGACTAATCACTAAATCGATGAAAAACGTTGCAATCGATCGACCACCCATGCATTTCCCAAGACGTGTAGTGCCCTCAATCTGTTCCTGTCTTCATCTTTTAGAATCGTGCCATTACATTTGACCGTCGGCGTCCTAGTACATTATTATTGCTACATTATGGTGATTGGTGTGCGAGTTGTTGAGCCATAGTCCAGGCCAGGTCCAGTAACACACAATAGAAGTGTGCTGCATCGTCTTTCATCTCCTTCATCAACAAAATCAACCCTCGCCGTCATAGATTACGATTTCTCGTCTGTATATTGCAAACATCTTCTATACCTAGTTCCCTTCGTTTTGGATTCTCGAAAGTCAATTCGTGGACGGCCGGGATTCGAGTCGCCTGTGACAGGTTCAATCAGCATATACCTCTTCCAGTGTGACAGGTAGCTCACTTAGAGCTCACCCACTCATGAGCTTCAACTTGCTATTTTTTCGTAGATATAATCATCCTCGTCTGGGCCCGGCCCTGGGTGACTCTGCCAATCGTAAGAGGGAAGGAAATGAGGTCCTTCCCTTCAGCTTTTCCTCCCCTAACCCCTTTTTTCATTTAAATCTTCCTACTTGTCCCTTTCCTCCAATTACCAATCCTTCCCTAACGTCATATGACTTAGCTGTCAAGTACAAATACACATTTTCTAAATCGTAGATACCATACCAACACTCAACAGTATGCCATGAGATGAGGACATAGGCCCTTGTGAGCAAGTCTCTACAGTGTTGTGTTTGTTGTTGCAGATATCTCCAGCTTCCAAGCCTTCTTCAACTACATCGACATGCGAGCTCTGTTGGACCACTTCTGCGTCTACCACGTGAACGCGCCGGGGCAAGAAGAGAACGCAGCCCCACTAGCCGAAGAGTAAGTCACACGTTTCATAATATAACATATAACCATACGTCGATTCTGAGCTTTTACCTCGATGGGTTAAAAAGCTCGTCAAATGTATCATGAAATAAGCTCAAATCGCACCAAAAAATGGAAACAAAAACGAGCGTCCAAACGGTTCAAGAGGGAAGTTTATAGTAAACAAACACCGAAATTTTAATGAATTTTGGCTCTTTATGTCTGCATGGCCTTGAATTAAATGATTTCAAGTTTTTATAACCCCTTAAAATTGTATTCTCAAAGTGGAGGGAAATATTACCAAAAATACTTTACAAATTTGAAAGTAAATATCAAAAACTATACAACGATACCGAAAATACAATACAATAGAGACACAGACGCCACATTTTTCTACAATTTTCTTTTTACTAGACGACCCTAACAATTGAATCTTTTTCTAATTTTTTGTGTATAGTCAATGTGCACTGTTGCGATCATTCTTCTCGTCTGCCGCCAGAGACCACCTCGGTCACATCGAAAGTATCTAGGATATTATCCAGACGGACAGAGTATATAGATTCGTATAATCGATTCCAGGTACCATGTGTTGCCATGTAGCCGTATAAAGATTGGCGGGAGGGGGGGGGGGGGAGGGAGTGAGTTCTCGATTAACATAACCACTGACGCCGACAATCGACCGTCGCGCACGGGTGTCGCGTTGTTTTTATGGTCACACAATGGAAATGGGCGAAAACGTGAAGTCGACGTCGTGTGCGGGGGGTGACATCGGCCAATGTCGTACGAGGCGGGAATGTTGAACTGTCTGTTTGGAAGCCCGCTTTTTTGCACCGGTGACCAAGCGAGGTGCATATCGTTCGATCATTGTATGAGTCGATATATGCATATTATAACGATACTAATTTTCACTGGTTCTGTGTTTTGCGTATAATATACAAACGAATATTAATAAATGGTATAAATAATGAACCTGAAGAGGCATATTTTTAAAGTTAAAACAGGAAATGGTAGAAAAGAAAACTCGAAGGCAATGGAGAAACGTGAATGGAGACTATAAACGGCCAGAGATGCATGAGACAGGACATGCAGTGTAACTAATGAATCAGTTGGCATGGCAATAAAACAGCATATTATTTACCATGGAAAACTACTCCCGTATTAATTAATGTACATCTGTGTATACCGTTACTTCTATTAGTGCCTGTGAGGTCCGGCCGCGACAGCTGGTGCCAAACACGTGCGTTGACATGATGCCGTCATCATGATGAACGTTACTCCAGAGATAATAGATGTCATCCAGCTCGAGATAACGTACCGACCGGCCATGGTCCGAAGACCTAGGGCGGTCTGTACAATGTCGGTCTGTCTGTACAATTAGTGATTCTGTTCCTGTGCGTTATATCGTCCGACGAGACGACTCTGTTGTTGGTTAGAAACAGAATTTACGCTAGCAGTATAACCTAAAATCGATAGTGATTGATGCCGATTGGCGATTGGAATCGATTTCTAAACGGAACGATATTGTCAGCCTAACCTGGGTGCACGCATATTATCCGTAGTACTAATATAAAATAAACCATAACGTTTTCTCTGGATTGTGTCGACGTCCAAGTCGCACGTTGAGGTCGCAAGAAACTACCAGCCCGGCTTGCACGATGTTCATTACCGTAATCATATTCGCAAAAAAATACCGTGGCCGTGTTCAAACCCGCTGCCTCCGAGGCTGGGACGCCCGTAACGCGATCGTTGACTCAATCGGGGCGGCTAGACGCTCTCCTCGGGAGACATCGGGTCTGCTCGGAACGTGACGTGATACTGACGGATGGATGGTGGATGCTGAGTGCCTGGATGTGCGTGCGTCTCTTGTGGACAGGACAGTTGATGACAAGGATATTAGAAAGAAAAAGTGTGTAGCTGCAAGACAAAGATCTGAGACAGGAGTAGTAGTATGCAAAGCTGATGACAAAGATATTAGAAAGAAAAATGGAACGGCTGTATAGACAAAGATGTGAGATTGAGATAGGAATAGTGTGCAAGGTGTGGATGGAAATATACCTGCAAATATGTTGGAATATGTTGGTCGACTTGGGGGATGGTCTAAACTCTAAATAATGTATATTACATCTATCTTGGCTGTCGGAATACGCCGCGTCGATTGTCACAGCAATACTTGCAGATACGTGCATAGTTACTGAAAGAACCTACTCCGCCAGTCGCTGGGTCGAGGTTCTCTCAGTGTGTCTCTTCAAGTATTACTCTGAAGATATTAATATGCAATTAGTCCGAAAACGTCAACCCTTGACGCGACGTATCCCGCCAGCGACAGCGGGTAGGATATAATGGTGACTCGAACCGCGAAAAGTATATTTCTATAGTTAAAATTTGATGTTTTACGATGTACTCGACGCGAGGTCATATGAATGAAGTCGGCCACATCGCCGTGGTCGTCATAAGGGAACACAAAATAAGGGACGTTTGAGGGCAGGGCTTTGGCTCTTTGAAGCGAACCGAAATGTAACATTCAAAGGACAGAGGGATAAAATATGAACCTTGTGCGTCAAGTTAATCCCAACCTTCATTTAGTGACGTCACACATTCAACAGGTCGTGACGGGAACCTATACGCAACATTTGGCTTAGCGGGCGCATCTCTTAGGGGAATATTATCTAACTCCCTCCCCCCTCCCCCTTCCTCGCCGCTCAGTCGCGCACGGAACTGACTGACAGGATATCGTGGGCTCGAGTCCCGGCACCGGCAATTTTATCTCTAGTACTTTCAAGATGTTCCCCCATGTATGTATATATCTACTTATATTGGCTGTAGATTCTATTCTGTTATAAATGTGTTTTCGGAGGGCAATACATACATTAACATAAGCATCGTACAAATAATACTTGAGGATTCCCCGCAAACTCCACGTACCTTGGCTCTCAGATAATCAGTAGCATAATATGATTGTTACCAAGTGACATGTCTGTTGTCTGTCTACTACAACCGGAGGATGGATGCCTCCCTTACTGGACTGAAAATACGAGGTTACGCCGCGCTGTTCGAGATTGAGTATAATACGTGAGATATATCACCCCCCCCCCCCCCCCCCCCGTCCACGCGTCCGCAACGAACGCCACCCCCGTCTGGTGACGTCAGCAGGCCGACATGCAAACATGGACAGGCCTATATACCTGCAATGCGGATGCAGCGAATGCCTGCGACTCAAAACACTTGTAATTATTGTTGATTGGTTGATTGGTTGGGAAGTGCATGCGCCTGAACTCGGAACCTAGTGCATCAAAAAAACATATTTTGTTTTATTAATAAATTCATAAAAATTTTATAACAAAATGTTTTCTACAATTAAAAAAAAATAATTTAATTTAAAAATAATTATAATTTTGTATACATTTTATTTTTTACGCTAAAAGTTTGTTTTATTTATGTACGTTGTCCGCAATTAAACGAATGAAAAATAAAACCACGCTATTTCTCTATATTTTTTTTTATATCTAATTGAATTCGTTATGTGGGGCTTTAGGGCTCACTAACGTATTTTTGTCCCACTATAGCCACAGCACTTGTTAATGGAATTAGTCTATTTCAGTGTTTTATCTTTTTTCGTTCGCGTTTTAGCACCCTGTGGCTTTAGCGCAATGTCAATTGGCTCTGCAATGGTAGTGGGTTCGCCCCATATTAGCGGAAGATGGATGTCTCAACCTAGGCAAGGACTCCACACCACGCCCACAATTAGAAGTAATGAAGGAAGGCTAGACAAAGAAGAGCATCTTGGAGTAATGAAATGTGTCTTGTTCTAAACTACTCCCTCCATCCATGCCGCGCCATCGCTCCACTGACGTAATGCAACATGTGGGATGGGATCGCCCCATGACATGAACTAATTATCTAGACCCAACCAAGCGTGTACACCATTTACCATTTAGAAGCAATATCGAATTGGGAAAACATATGTTATCAGTGTCACCCTTTAGGCTTTAGTTGTTCCAACTTTATAATACAATAAAACCGTTATTAATATTATACGAAACAAATTAAAATAATATAAAATTCGATGGTTGATTTCTTATTTCTTGATAACAATTAATTTCAACTTAAAAATCATCTGGGTGGCGCAAAATTACCTAACAGTTGAAGCGTCCTTAAAACCAATTAAATTTAAAATTTTAAGCACAATGGCTATAGCTTAAATTCTTTTTTTTTCAGACATGGGCTAATGTATTTATATTTTATATCATGTTTAAGCGTTAATGAACATAATAATGCAAACCGATTTGTGCCATCTGGGTTAGTTGTACCGTAGATCAGACAAAATGCATTAATTTAAACGAATTATTTTAATAGAAATAATTATACCCGCCCTCGAGACGTGCAAACTTCTGACTTGAGTTCGTGTTCAGTAAACCAATAAAAACCAATTCCGTTTTCATTTCCTCATCAGTGTTGAGCACGATTTGGTTTTCATGATTATTATCTTTCTACGTGAAAAATTGTTCAATTTTAATCGAGTTTGATTTGACATGTTCGTGTAATAACCGTGTGTTCAATTTCACTTTTTAATGTCGGACATGATCGTTCTGTCTTTCTTCGGTGAACAATGTTACGACAACATGGTCGGGGGTGTCCAGAGTTTGAGAACGAAGTAATGACAAGACTTGTATGAGATTTTGATGGGCAATGGAACGGTTTGAGTTCGAACTCTTGCCGCCGAAAGTTGCAAACTTTTGTGATTTCCATGCCTCGCCACTGTTTCGGTAATAGGCATATACAAAAAGCTGAAGGCGAAGCTCATAAAAACGATGTTCTAATTATAAGTTATAAGTATAAGTATGATATTTTGTTTGAGATCACGATGTGAGTTTTAATTATTAAACATTTTAATATATTAATAATGCACAAAATTAAAATTACCGTACGTTTTACAAAACAAAACTGATGTATAAAGATATTACGAGTGAATTATCGCAAAACAGCGTTGTTCGAAATGATTGGTGAGTTCTGATTCAAACTTTTGACGAATTCCCAGTTGTTGTTTTTTTTCGCCACAATGCTGCACATCTATTCCAAAACATAAAAAAATATGTGATTCTATTTAGAAAATGGTAAACTCGACTTGATAGACATTTGTTCGTATCCCTATATTGCCATCACTCACCGCGCTGGCGTACGGGCGTGGGTATAGACAAGACACAGCGAGTGGACGTGTGGACGTAGCAGAACCCCGGTCACCTCGTTTTGGACATGTGCGGTTTGTAAAAGTGTGGAGCAAGTGCAAGCGCGCCCTTGACAATACCAAACACAATGCGATGTAGGTCTTGGCCGGCCGTGCTGCATCACGCGTGTTGGCTGGCACTCTCGTGGTCTGGTTGCAGTAACGCTCCGGCGTGACCAGAGTACAGAGTGGTCACTGGTCACGTGACTGCGTGACTGGCGAGGGTAAATGAATACGCCACGAGGAATACAGATACTCTATTCTATAGTAAACTTTTCCGAGGCAAAGCTGAGAACGCCGCAGGGCATTTTTTTCACTGCATTTATAATACGTTTTTGTACAGCCCGAGTGCGACCCCAGTTTCATTGAATATGTTGGGTCCGAACTGTCAAAAAGTAATCAAATGTAATCATTTGTTTGTTGTATGGATGCCTATTATTTGACTAGATGTTGGGTTTCCAAGAAATGTGCGCATGGTTGACCTCCTGTTATGACTTCCAGTAATGAATTCGGGGTTTTCGGGTCAGTCGGGACGTCATCTTTCGTCAGACAGGTAGTATAGGGTTGAACATCATTTGTGAAATGCCAAGACCGACGAAAGATCGACTGATTTTCTTGTTCTCAACTAAGCCACGGACCCACTGTAGTATATACTTGCTATGAAACCCATTTCCCCATTTCACCGTACAGGAACCCAAGAGCGAGGCATGGTGACGTTTTGAAAGAGTACCGAACCTTGGCCCTTCCCCCCCCCGCAATTTATCTTAACATTTCGAAATTTCGTTCAATAGTTGAGGCCGGGTGCAATTTGCCCCAACTTAGTAGTCTCACTCTCATGCTTACGAAATGGCAAATGGCCGAGCCGAATAGTAAAAACTTAATTTCCGACTTCTAGTTCCTACCATCTAACCCAGTCTAGTTGAAACCTTGCAACTCAGCTCCCGGAGATTGGGGATAATTTACGTGCTTGGGTTGGATACTTGTGAAATTACACACACAGCGGGCGTGACAAATGAGGCACTTACTCTCTACGATTGTCTTTTCGAAAGATCGGAAGAACGTCCGGAATCTGTGTGATTTTCTTTGAAACAGCGTGCATGAACGGGGCGGTAGATACGGATGTGACTGTGAGGTCGGTATGAGTGTAACATTAGACGTGCAGTAGGCTCGGAATGGTGTAGAACAAATATTTCCTCGTTTGATTAGAGTCAAGGCTGTGACGTCAGCGGGCTGGACACCTCGCTCATGCAAGACTGACGGACGGACGGGCACGTAGAGATAAGGAAGGGGTATTTACTGTTTACATTAGGTAGTGTTACATTGTTGCAACATGGTTGAGTGTTGAGAATATCCGCGGTTATGATGAGACAGCTGATACCATGGGTATAGTAGAAGCATAGTTCTTTTTTAGCAAACTTGCTATTTTCAATGCATATTTCCATGTATGTATGTGTACAATGCAAGGAAAATAGAAATGAGTAATGACTAAACATTTCAACGTTATAAATACAAAACAAGTCTGCTTAAGGCTGGTCACACAGATTTTTAAGACATACGATTTAAGGTTTAACGCGTAGTCGTAAAGTTGGATCATAGGAAACACGTACTGGCGTTCACACAAAGTTTTAGTTTTTAGACGTTGTTTTCATTGTTGTTTTTAAAACAACGTCTTAAAACCTTATGCATTATGTCTTCAAAATCTGTGCGGACCAGCCTTTACATATAAAAATATCTAGGATAAATATTACAAATACAAGCACTGTAAACATGTGTGTGACAAATAAAATTAGTGGACAAACCTTCTTTCTTTTATCAGTGACAGCAAGTCCTAAGAACTTGGAACATATTTTATGTCTTGAGGAATTCTATTATAAATTTGTGTACCCTTATTGAAAATAGGCTTTTATCACTGTACTAGTTACAGTTTGCTTCACCATGGTTAGATTTGTAACTCATAGTCATCTCTTCACAATGCTCAATGCGTTTGGAGAGAATAATTAATAAAGTAAACAAAAGTTGTGTTTTTCGTCGCTTAATTATTTTGTTGTAAAACTTGTATTCATGATCGTTTTTTTTTTTCTTTACAAAAGAACCAAAAATACCTCGTTTTGTAAGGCTTGACGTTGACGACTGCCTCAAGATATACCCAACAAAACAATCCCTCCATAAACATTTCTTTTTTTCCAGTTCCTTGCATTGGTGATGTATGTATTGCAACAGTCTGGACAATAATCTAATCGTGTTTGTTTTGCTCCTCGACAGTTTTATCTACCCGACAATGGACGAGCTGGCCGAGCAGATTGACTTCGTCCTGTCTCACTACGAGCTGAAGAACGTGATCGGCTTCGGAGTCGGCGCCGGCGCAAACGTGCTCGCGAGGTTCGCCCTGGCGCACCCCGGCAAGGTATGTAGCTCTGCCTGTCGTACGAGCTGGCGCATGGTTCGCCCTGGCGCACCCCGGCAAGGTATGTAGCTCTGCCTGTCGTACGAGCCGGCGCATGGTTCGCCCTGGCGCACGCTGGCAAGGTATGTAGCTCTGCCTGTCGTACGAGCCGGCGCAAACGTTCTGGCGAGGTTCGCCCTGGCGCACCCCGGCAAGGTATGTAGCTCTGCCTGTCATACGAGCCGGCGCAAACGTTCTGGCGAGGTTCGCCCTGGCGCACCCCGGCAAGGTATGTAGCTCTGCCTGTCGTACGAGCCGGCGCAAACGTTCTGGCGAGGTTCGCCCTGGTGCACCCCGGCAAGGTATGTAGCTCTGCCTGTCGTACGAGCCGGCGCAAACGTTCTCGCGAGGTTCGCCCTGGCGCACCCCGGCAAGGTATGTAGCTCTGCCTGTCGTACGAGCCGGCGCAAACGTTCTGGCGAGGTTCGCCCTGGCGCACCCCGGCAAGGTATGTAGCTCTGCCTGTCGTACGAGCCGGCGCAAACGTTCTGGCGAGGTTCGCCCTGGCGCACCCCGGCAAGGTATGTAGCTCTGCCTATCATACGAGCCGGCGCAAACGTTCTGGCGAGGTTCGCCCTGGCGCACCCCGGCAAGGTATGTAGCTCTGCCTGTCGTACGAGCCGGCGCAAACGTTCTGGCGAGGTTCGCCCTGGCGCACCCCGGCAAGGTATGTAGCTCTGCCTGTCGTACGAGCCGGCGCAAACGTTCTGGTGAGGTTCGCCCTGGCGCACCCCGGCAAGGTATGTAGCTCTGCCTGTCGTACGAGCCGGCGCAAACGTTCTGGCGAGGTTCGCCCTGGCGCACCCCGGCAAGGTATGTAGCTCTGCCTGTCGTACGAGCCGGCGCAAACGTTCTGGCGAGGTATGTTTGGGGTAGCCCTGTCTGTCGTTCGTACGAGGTGACTAAAAGAGCTGAAAGAGCCGACACAAAAATGTTTATATCCTTGTTGTCATATGTCCAAATCTTTGGCTTAACTATTGACGAGGTGGAGACAGCTTTAAATAAGTGAATGCGACTGATATATGGAGTTGAATACTGCACAACTTGTTTCATAACAGTCACCATTGCTTACTTGTCACTTTGCTGAAATAAAGGATGCCCAATGTGGTTCCAAGCATTCATTCTGCACTGGCAAACTGGCAAACTAAGTACTTTGCAGAAGAAAGGAATTATTGACGTCTATGGTTGATGTCTAAAAATACTTACTAGTACTTGCTTTGAGTTTTCATGTCCTATACAGACAATACGTCTATGATGTTAACATTCCCCGAGTGTATGCATGCATGCGCGGCGCCGTACATGGTTTTATAGTAGATGTTGTGAAGGCCGGGGCACAGTGCTTAGTTCTACCATCATCTGTTGGTCTATGGCTCTATGCATTTGAGGTTTTTGAGGCAAATCACAGATAACTTACACAAATGTATGCTTGGTTAAATGTTTCTGTATGCCTACTCCACCAAGGACAGTGCCAGTATTATCTAAGATGGACACTGTGGTATAAAATCTATAATGAAGTGTGATCATTACTGCAAATGATGTGTGATATATATATAAGGTGGTGGTGGTCACACATAATCAGCAGTTATATAACACACAAACTAAGCGTTCACTGATGCAAGACATTTAGGCAGGTAATTAGCAAAGTGTCGGGCCAGCCCCTTTTCGGTTATATTCTGTCGAGCGGCGTTACAATCAGCAACGCTAACTCAAGTCTGTCGTGAACGTTGACGATTGGACTTAACTTGCTGATTGGGATTTTGGAATACTTGTCAATAATGGTTGTTTTGTTTCCATATGCTGATATTACTTTTAATTGCTGCATTAGGTAACCTTTGCTTGAAGTCGAATGGAATTGGTGCTCGCTCAATCATTATCATTTATTTTAATTTTTAATCCTTCTTATATAATAACTACTTGCAACATGGCATTCTATTTAAATCAACAGCAACAATTTAGAATCAGTCAATCAAGAAAATGCAAAGACATGTTTTGTATAGCTTAAATTTTCGTCCAACATTTTACAGTACGTACATCCGTATTCGTTTACGTTTTTAAATCCAGAAATTGTTTTTCTGCATACAAATTCATTTTATGTTCATCTAGCTATACTTTGCTATAGGTAATTAAACACACAAATCCATAAATGATTAAGGCCCGATCTTATAAGTAACGGGCTGCTAATGTCCATGACTGACTTGTTTTCTCCGTGGCAACTGCCAGTCGTCAACGTGGTTTGGTTGGCGATGCGTAACAACATCGATGTGTGTGTGTTGTGCAGGTTGGCGCACTTTGCCTCATCAACTGCATATCAACCCAGGCGGGATGGATCGAGTGGGGATACCAGAAACTAAATGCCCGACATCTCAAGTCCAAGGGCATGACCCAGGGTGTGCTCGACTACCTGATGTGGCATCACTTTGGACGGGTAACTTATCAACTTAATTCTACCAGTGTACAATTTGCCTCCTGTATCTAATGCCCCTAACTTCAATGTCCAGTTCAAGTGTTAAGTAAATTTAACTGTCAGGTAAGCCCAGTTTGGTGTATTTCTATTGGCAGTTGTCATGGTGAAAACAATTTAACAAAAAAGTAGATTTTAACTAGACATTGAAATACCGGCCCTAAGGCATTTACTGTATTTGATTAACATTGAAAATCCAGATAACCAAATCATCCATTGATTTACTTAGCAACAATAGTTTATGGGGTTTATTTATTCTGACAGAAGTTGTGCTTTTATTGTGGTTTCATTAAGACTAAGAGTTTGCAGAAAACCAACATCACTATAAGATACTTATTTGAAGTTATTTCTTGAATATAAAAATAAGCATACTTGGAATGACATCGAATTATCGATTCCTTTAATAATCAAACCCAAATCTAAAGAACCAATTCCCGTATTTGTAGGTGGGGGAAGAGTAGATGCTCCGAAAGTGCATTTTTTTTTAAACTGAATGCTAAACATTTGATTTGCAACTGCTTTTTTAACATGACTCCAATCAGTATCCAGTTGTGTGACATTCCCACAGTGGTAGCAGGAAGGCACTGGGCAGTAACAGAGAACACGATCAGAATAACTTCCTTCGAATACAACAAATCTAAGTGAGCATTATTTTAATAATTCAAGGGTTTCTTATATCAAACATACCCCTACACTTATACACAAAATGAGCTTTTTGCATAGGAATCGATTCAGAAATTTTGGAACCGATCTCATCGCTGGTACTTAGCTTGACGTTGTTCTCGTCTGTGGGTCTCAGAACACCGAGGAACGCAACCACGACCTCGTCCAGGTGTACAAGTCCTACTTCGAGCGCCACGTCAACCCGGCCAACCTGGCGCTCCTCATCGACAGCTACATCCGCCGCACCGACCTGAGCATCGCCCGCGAGCTGGAGCCGTCCCGACGCAGGGACGCCAACACTCTCAAGATGGCCGTCATCAACATCACGGGCGCGTGCAGCCCCCACGTAGACGACACGGTCACGCTCAACGGGCGGCTGGACCCCACCAACTCCAGCTGGATGAAGGTATGTTACTCTTCTTCTTCTTTTCTTCGTATGCTCACGACCGATAGAGGTGGCTCAGTGGTAAGACGCGAGATTCGTAATTCGGCGGGAGGCCGCCGGCCACCGGCAGTCCTGACCTAAGGTTTTTCCGAGGGTTTCCTACGACCGATGATGATTAAAGAGACGTTAAGCCCCATTAATAGAGGCATTCTAAAATCGTTATTGCGATATGCGCGATAAAAATAAAAATCGTTTTTTTTTACTTTTCTTTTCATTACTTTATGTTTCATGATGTTTTAAAATCAAAAATGCGATTTTAATTTTCGCGAATTAATGCGATATCGGCACTTTAAAGCGATAAATGCTAATATACGCGATATAGACACGATAAATGATATTATTCGCTAAATTAGCGCGATTTTTGCGATAGCCGCGCTATCGTTTGCCCATTTGCTACATCGCGTCTCCACTCATCGCTGAGTCATTGTCGGTCGCTTGGCTGGAGCCCAGGCGGTGTGGAATGCGAAGGGCTTGTTGTTGTCTCGAGGCTTGGATCCTTCCCTGCACCGACTTGCAACCCACCCCCCACCCCCGCTACGCTATCATGTGACCGGCCCTCAGCCAATCACAAGCGCGCCCATCGCATCGCGTCACCACTCGGAGACACTGGCATTCTCGTTTCACGTGTTACACAACAAGTTGCATGAAGTTCGATCCTCGCCTCTAGTTCGGTCTCGCTTACGCGTGTGCGTTTTGGATTACGGGTGTCAAAAATGGGTCGTGCCCAAAGAGTTACTATTGAAAAACGTGAAAAACGTGCTAGTGCTGACGGACCGCCGGACTTCGATAAAGGAGGACACCCTCGAAACATGTTCAATGTTGACCTTCAACACGTAGAAGTAGGTTTTGACATGCATTAATGGTGGTGCTTAAAACATTCTGTAGGCCTAGGCATAATTTAATTGTGCAATAATAATTTAATTGTGCAACACAGACATTTTTTTACGTACTTTTTTCCCTATATACTTTTTTTGACGAAATAAAATGTGGATAATGTCAGTTGGCCTGCGAGTTATTTACCTATATATTTGCATACCTACATCGAATTCCCGCTTTCCAACTTCCTCGAACTTCGAGAAATGTCGTAAAATCGATAACTCTAATTATTGCTACAAATCCAAATAATTCATGCTATAAATGCTATTTTTAGAAAAATTAATGCTACAAAGCCAAAAAATTAATGCTATAATTCCACAGCTCTACCCATTAATCATCATCGGTCGTAAAGGCGAATGCTGGGACTGAGTCATATACGTACTATCAGCCCTTGGACATTCGTTCCCAACTATCCGAATGCCATAATAATATACCTAGTTAGACACCTGAAGAGGGGCATATCAGGTAACGCTGGTGCAGTGCCCTGTAACACGGATTCCTACGTAAAATTATGAATTATTATTCCCACAATTGGCTTATTCAGCCAAATTATGTCTTGTCGTGGATTTGTGGATGAAGCTCTTTCTATTTCCTAATAAAGAATTTTAATGAAATTATTCTTGTTACTTATTTAGTCATCAAATTGTTAGTGTTTTTTTTTTTTTTTTTACTCACTCCAGACAGTGAAATAATTCTTGGTTCACATTCTCGTCTGTGAAATGTTTTAGATTCAAGACTGTGGTATGGTTTTGGAAGAGCAGCCAGGAAAAGTGAGCGAAGCGTTCCGGCTCTTCCTCCAAGGCGAAGGCTACAGTAAGTACACTGGAAACAGCTCTCAGTGAAACACTCTCAAGTTATTTTTAAAACGTTAATACTACAGTATATAACCAAATCTGATTGTTACTAAACCGATAGTACACACAGGCAGACAGGGCCTGTATTACAAGTTTGCTTATGTAAGTCGTGTCTTAAAATATTTATATTTCAACAGATAGTAATTATTTCATTCCTGAATTGTTATAGTTTTTCAGGCTCAAGCTATAGTTCAGCCAGATTAACATATTCAGCTTATTATTATGTTCACTTATTACTTTACTGCAATTGTGGAAAAATGTACTGAGTGAATGTTTATTTATTTTTTATTTCAAATGCATTATAATTACAACATGCTTGAGCCATTTACACCAGCTGTGCACAGTTTTGTCACACTACATGTTTAATTTGGTAGATTTCACTGTGCTGGGGTCATACTTTGTTCACCCTGCTGACCAAAACCAAACATGCTTTATGTTTTGCCAAACATAATTACCTGCCCACCAATCAAAACAAAGCAATATTTTATATCATGTCATTTGCAAGCTTATGCCACCTTTTAGGGGGTTAATTTTTTTACACCACCATTTTATGCAAGCTGCTGTACAAATCATAACCTTTCTTACTTATTGGTGTTTCATTAATTTTGGACCAATCAAATTTGTATAGGAAGGATGTATAATATCAAGCAAATATAATATTTTATGTAATCATTTTTGACAGTAAATTCACTTAATGTATTTTAACAACTTTTGTAGGAAAACTGACATTCAAATTTAACTGGTTTGGTTAACATTAAATAAAGTAGTAAATGGGCAAGATGAAATTTAATACAATATAGGGTGGGAAGAAATACTCAAGCAGGTTTCAATTTTGCAAACAATAAATCATGTTAGGGCAACACAATACTCTTGGATATGTACCATGCCATTCTTGAATTCTCAGCTCCAATGCGTTCTTCCTCATATCTCTTGACAGCTTCCTGCTAACTATCCTCTTCCCATCTTCCATTTCTTTTCCTTCCACGTCTCTTGATCATTATCCCTTTTTTCTTAGTCTTCCAAGTCATTGGCCTAAATAAATTGTTAAGCCATATTATATTTATATGGTATATAAAATCCTAACGGTAGAAATAAAAAGTATAACTTATGTATTACTACGAGACAAAGCACTTTGTGTCTAGTTTTTTTTTCAAAGTTGCCACAGGTGCATTTTGAAGTAGTATTATTTAATTAACTTTACAAATGGCACTCAAAGTTAAAATTACCTATGACGTTTGCTCATGTTGAAACATGTTGGCAACTCCATGTCTGACAATCTGCCCTTTCTTCTTTGTTAACAGTGCGACCCTCAAGGACAGAATGTTAAAGATTTTGGGAGAGGAATTGTCCGTAGGCTATGTGTCTGTAATGTCTTCACACATTTGATTTGGATTTGTGTTTATTCAAAATTTCCTCGAAAAACACGTACCGAACAGAAGTTGTTTAATTTTCCGACAAATAACTTTGGAATTAATTTCAAACCTGCCACAAATAGTAAAGTTTAACTTGAATGGCATGTTCCTGAATTCATTCACCAGACAAAGAACTGGGGTTATATTCTCTATTCTTCTCCCATATTGCCGAAGTGAAAATATACAAACAGTATATACAATATCTTATAATTCTTCAACATTTGAGCAGCTGATGTAATTATAAGTAATATAACAAAGTATTATTATAATATTAATATATTACTTTTTGATGATATTTTTGGACTGGTCAAATGATTAGTTTTGACCCCATATAGTCAAGTGTTGACTTAAAAATTAAAGTGTATTTCGAATTTTATTTAAAGTATTGTAAGTGACATATTTTGCAAAGATAAAAATTTCAAAGATTAACTTAAATTTGTAAAACAAATTTTTCTCCCCCATGTTTGAACTTAAGAAATTGCTCAATCACTCATCCCAGCCACTTTCCATATATATACACCCCCTAGATTTACAGACTGTTTAAAAATGATTGTTAATCAATGTGTTGTTTATTATTGGTTGACATTGGCAGCAGGAAAACATACTACATGTAAATATGTATACTGTACCAGTAACTAGACAAACGATCCATTGCCAAAGATTCAGTATTAGACCTACAGTTGTGAATTTTTAATTCCCACTATTGATATAGTATTACAAAGGTATTTTGTGTCATGTCGGACTAGTCAGACTTCGAGGAAAGACAATATGTATGTAATAGCTATATTGATTTTATTTCTTAATAGTTTTTTTTGTTTTTGTTTTGTTGTCAAGTATGTAGTCATTAATATAAGATTCAAAGTTCTTATAACAATTTTAGTCTTGGACCCTTGATAATGCGTAATTCGATGGCTTTAAGTATAGCTTTACATTTAACTTTGTCTTTCTTTTGTGGATCGTACTTAATTAGGGTGGAACCGACTCGTAGCATTACAAATAGTAATGTTTTAATCAACTCATATAGGCACTGTATTAGTTCCTTTACTGCAACCAGTCAAGAAGCAACACCTCAGTCAGTTAATTGTACATACCCTTTTTTGCAATTTGAGCATTTGCACAGTTTGCCGGGATATAACGACCCATAACTTAATTTGGTAATATTCATTGGTGTAGAACCGGGGTGAATAATATGTTTTTGTGTGTGTTTGTTTCTATTTGAAACAGCAATTTTGGCATTACATACTAAAGTCGTAGTTCTTTTGGGTACCCATAATTTATTCTCATTTGTGGCATAATGTATCAGCGTAGAGTAAAATAACTTGTTTAATATTATTTTATTGGCAATGTTCAAATTTTTTTTCCAATGGTACCTTTCCGGGAGATACCGTCGGTATGTATTCTTCACTATCTACCCCTTGTAGTTTACTGAATTGTAGGGTTCTTTGTTTTTTATGTACTCTCTCTTATCCTGTACAATATTGCCTGTTATCCTTTTGTATCTGATGCATCCATATTTTTAGTAATTCAATCGAATTACTTTTAGAGCAACGTTAGAACCGCAAACTGATAATCTTACTCTCAACGGAGCTTAGCTTGACTCCATGCAGTTATTGGTTTACATTTTGCGTACACACTGGAGTAATTCCATGGTGGTGAAATGGTTCTAGAAACACAACGAGCATATCGAAGGGCTAAGCAATGTTTACCTGCTGATAAGGTAACCTTTATGATGTTCCAGCAGTGGTATACATTTTTTTTTTAAATACAGATGTGTGCATAATGAAAATTAAACTGAATGGTATTGAAAACCTGCTAAATGGAAATATCGTAATCTATTTTTGGACCTAATTTTTTAATGCACTAACACTTGAGCACTTCCAATATATTTTAATTTAAGGAATCTACTCCACTATAAATCTCAATAACAGGTGCTTGATTATTAAAGCCTGTCCGCTCATAGTAGAAACGAAACGTTTAGAGCTAATGACCAATGTTTGTCTAATAGACCGTGAAATAGGGTTTAAAGGACCAACAGGTAGCGCGCTGTTGTCATTTCCTTGCAATTCTTATTCTTTCAAAGGGCGACATTCTTTCGACTTCCGTTATAATAAAATTGGCAACCGTGTTTTTCTAGTAAATCTTGGTTTACAAGCCAATTATAATGGTTCAATACACAAACATGGCCCATTAGCTCTAAACGTTTCGTTTCTACTATGAGCGGACAGGCTTTAATATGAATGCTAAGTCAATATTTCTGTAGGAATTTTTAAAAGCCTTTATTTATTGGAATACCCTCACATTCTGTTGTAAAAAATATTGCACCAAGAAGTGATAAAATTCATAGTGAAAAAGATGTAGGAGATGGTTTTCTCTTTTCTAAGGTAGGATTTGCATACAATTGGTGCCAAAAATCAATTGTAATCGGTCATGCTATTTTTTTTTTATAGTAGAATTAGTCCAATATTTGTTTCATACGGTAAACAGAAAACAAAACATTTTGTCGTTTATGCCACATTTTTGGTGCTAGGTTATACTAATTCTCTAACTAATAAATATATATCTCTTTGCATTTGTAAAGAAGCAAACCACTGCTGTACAAGTCTTACCAGCACAACTAGTTCTAAGACGGATGAACAGAGTAAAAATGAAGTTGGACACCTTGCCTGTAAATACACTAAATATGCCAAGCAGACTATCTACAAATACTATTAAATAATAAATATGAACCCATCAGCAAGTGAACATGTTGCTGTACTGCCCAGAGGTAACTGAAGCTCTCTGTTGTGTCTGTATTTTCATGTCTGTAATCTCATCAATCCTAGCACATCAGCTTCACCCAAAACTAGTTACATTCAAATCATATTAGAAGTTAGAATGTTTTAGAATAGGTGTAACGTTCCAACATTACCAACTCTCAGTACTATTAGTAAATTGTTCCTTAAAAAGGTTGTTTATTGCTCAAGACAGGAATTGTATTTTTCGTGTTGTACTCCACATTTTTGTTCTTCTCCCGCTTAATTATCGACACTCGACACGTTTTACAAAGATACTGTCGATGCTTGTGCAACCCCACTCCTCATCTCATTGTTGCTTCTGTCTTTTGTTGCCACTCGACACAGCAGTTCACGCACTTTTTGTTTTGTTCTTTTTTAAGCTGTGAATAAGCTTAACCGGAAGTACTCTACGGCCTCAACGATAGAAGGTAAATCTCATTAGAACAAACGCACTGTCTTTCGCCACATTGAAGATGTCGCACATCCTCTTGCAAATTGTTGGTTGATCAATGTAAGTGTTTTTGTATCTTATTATTTGTTTTGTCTTATTTGGGTATGTCTTCCTATTATTTTAGTTGCACGGTCATCATTTAATTATGTATGTCTAATATTAGAACTATTATTGTTATTAATAATGTACTACTAGTATGACTTTGTGCCTTGAGCCTGTGGAAAATTATGGTGGTGTTGGGTACTCTATTACAAAGTCAAACCCGGTATTTGGTGAGTTCAAAGGACCCTGACATTAATGGTTCTATTTCGCATGTTGTAAAAGTATCTTAAAACACACTTTCAGAAAGGCAGTCAGAAGTGAAATTCAAAGACACATTTCCCTTTGCCTTTTTAAGCATTGTAGCAATATTTTCGGAAACGATAATGGAATAAAACCTTGTCATTTTTCACTCAAACCTTGAAAATGGTGGATTTGCTACAACATAATTTATTATTACGTATAATAAGATTTTGTTTAAATTGAATAATTGCCAATAGGATTCAATAACAGGTGGTAACGTAACACCAGAGTCCAGAACGCATGGCTTGTATGTGGCAAGCACTACGTACACTATCATTACACTTCACATCAATAGTTACAAATTGTGATGCTGCAAAGAGGATCCCTGAAGTCATCACATAGTGTTGACTGTTGAACAATAAATACCTGGAAAATATTTTTTTAAATACATACATATTACATTTCTTCCAAGTAAGTTTATTTTCTATAGGTATACATTTCCTGGTAACGTGTAAGATACTAGACCTAGCATTACAATGTGGTAATAACTATTTAGTTGTCAAATTGTTTCCACCAAGGCACCCACCAATCAATACCTTTGAAATCCACTATACTAGATAGTTTATCTGTTACAAATGATTTCTTCTTTTCTTATCTGTTGATTGTAATACTGGCCCCCCTAGGATCTATTTACATACACGCTTAGCTCAATACACTGAGTAAAGACTGTAACTTTAGGCCTCCGATAGTTAATGTTTAGATAGGGATGGGACAGCTTACCGGTCGTCGGTCAGTGACTGCAAGGTTCTTTAGTAGATATACATATGTATTAGGGATGTGCGGGTACCCGAAAAACGGGTATTTTTCGGGTAGCAAAATTTACCCGAGGTCGGGTCGGGCCGTAAATTATGCCCGAAAAAACCGGGTCGGGTAGCCTAGGCCTAGTACAACATAATTTCGAGGTTATGATTGGTCGAAATTGTGAATTTCAATATGAAGCTGTAAGACGAGGAAGCTTGGGAGGAACTGATATTTATATGAGGATGCCTTACCTTCTATCTTACTTTATTATTATTTCATGAATATAGTGCAGCCTAGGTGAATAACAATATTTCACCATGATTTCACGATGTATTTGACATTTGACCATGATCTAAACAAAGATGGCGACCATATGCCAGAACTCCCCACCGCCTTCTTGGCGGAAATAGCGTGAAATACGGCGGGAAATTCAAATTTTCAAATAACTAGAAAATTCGAATGTGTTGAAGTAGATTCGGATCGTAGATTCGTACACAACTACATTTTATGTAATGTATTTTCTATTGATTGATACATTTTTATTAATTATTACTAAAAACTTTACTTATAATATATTTGACTGATCTATACGTATGTATTAATTTTAGCACTACCCGACCCGACCCGACCCGAGGTTAATTTCCATACCCGACCCGAGGTTAATTTCCATACCCGACCCGAACCCGACCCGAGTTAAAAAATCACTACCCGCACATCCCTAATATGTATACAAATGAACAAGCTCCTGTTTGGCGGAAAGAGGTTTAAAAATGATGAAACCAAGACTTTATACTGGGAAAATAATACACGGAAAAAAAAGGTTTAACAATGTTTTGTATTGTGCGTTTTATATATATCTGTACCTCCACTAAAGAGCCTCTCATCCATACACTAGGTAAGCTGGTGGGTTTCCTATCCATAACCGTGTCTAAACTTGATTGATCAAAGAATCATTTCAGTTCCTGCCTTTGACAAGGAACTTTTAACTTTAATAAGTACGGTACCGTTTTTTAATTTTATGAAATGTCACCATTATTGATTCCCTCCATTATTTGAAATCAATATTTTATCTTACTTAATTTTTCCTACCAGCTGTGTGTATGTTTCACAAGAATGATGAAACACTATTTCTATATTTATGTGCAATGTATATCTTAGTTGTGGATCCCAGACATAGGTAATATAAAATATGGGAACTTTCTTGTTCTTCTCTTGTCCGCCAGTGTCTTTTCCATGGTTTGCCACAGTTTAAAATTAAATAACATGTCGTTCACGATGTCAATGTATCCTTGTTATTTTTTAATTAATTAAATAACCATTGATGAAGGTAGGCCTATAAGCAAAGCATTTAAATGAAAAATGTTTGAAAATATTTTGTTTTTTCTTGAAACAAAATTACCTACCTACAAAAAGCATCTACGTACATGGTACTAAAATTTGCTACTGACTAGATGATTTGAATTTTGTTGTGATCTCCACAACTCAGTGTTTAACACGACCCTCAAAATTAATGGTAATAATATTTTGAAAATATCTACAGGTGCCTTTGCCCTTAGTAATAGTTTCGACGCCTGCTCGATCACTTACAGTGAAAGCACAGATAAGGGATTGTAGGGTGAAAGCATCCCGTATTTTATTCAAGATTGCTTGGGATCACAATTATTCTATGTTGTGTGAATTAATGTTTTGTGGCTTTACTTATTCTTGCATAATGTAATGTTATGCCAGAATATTGTTCGACATATTTTTCATGTGAATCGATGACTTGGAGTTACTATTATTGTTGCCTGGATTGTTGTGTGTTGTGCATTCTATGTGACAAAACTGTTTGACATGTTTTTTCTATGTTGTGATTTGACTTAACAAAACGGACTTGTTTTTTATTTGACTGCAGACGAAGATGTTTTATGTTCTGTTCTGTTGTGTTAGTTTTTTGTTTTGTACCCAATCTGAATCTCTTCTGTTGGCTCAGGATCTTGTCACATAATGCATAGCTAATCTGGTTGACCTTTGTATCCTCAAATTACCTAAAGATTATCCAAAAGCAATTTAGAAAGTATTCTTGTTGTGTTTAAAATTCTGTTAACTTACACAAACCTTTAAGAATATTTTTTTTTATTTCTCTTCAATACATTTGTCTTGTTCACTCAGTTAGCTATATATAAACTGATGATTTTCAGTGCAGCATATAATACCATGCTGCTTTGCTATGAGGGTTCCAAAGTCCCGTTTAGTAGACGGTCAGTCGGAGTTAAAACACCAACCGAAACTGGTATTGAACCTGGAATATCTGCTTACAATGCAGGAATAAACGAGTAGAGCCAAGGAGCCTAGAACTGCTGTATTCTTGTACATTCCGGCAAGTGTCTAGTACCACGGCTAACGGCTATATGTTGGGGAATGTCCGAAGCCGTCGTAGGCCCGCTCAAAACATTCGCTGTTCTCCTAAATTGCTCCTCAAATTACGTATCAGTGTACAAATTGTTTTGCCCCTAGCCGACTATTCTGATTCCATATAAATAGTCTAAGTTGATACTTTACGTTAAGCACACTTTGCCCACTCGGTTATAGAATTTTAATTCAATACAAAATTGAATTTTATTTCGAATTTTAATGAAACGCATCTTTTCTGTGTAATGGATTGCAATACGTATTTTCTAACATCTATTGTATCTTATATTTTAAATATTACGTGTTAACATTAAGTAAAGTAAAATGAATAAAATCACAATACAAAGTTAATGGTCATTTATAGATTTTTATAGTTTTACCAGTTATTGAATGTCTCTCTTGTACTTCATTCTTATAATAACTATTAACTTATTGACGTGTTCCTCCTGAAACGCACAGCCCTGCAATGATTTCTGTCATACAAAGGGCAGTTTCTTGACTGTAGCTAATGATGGCATCCCCTCGAATTGTTTTTGTTTAAGGTCAAGTATACTTTATCTTCATTGTTCAGATACAGAAAGGTAGTGTGAGGTATTATGAGAATTCGAAGTGTCAACAAGCTGGTTATATGTTAAACACAAGACCCGTCTTCAATGGTAAAATCAGTCTAATGCCCTCCCATCTTACTCGTGTTATTTGACCGATTGTCTGACTGAATCTACCGACCCGATACCGTTCAACATGAGCGCTCATTTTCGATGTTTTCTGTTGCAGTTGCCCCATTGAATGAAGACAAAATGGCCAACTATCGTAAAGCGTCTTTGGATAGTCTAACTTTAGATAACCTTAATAAGAACAATCAAAATACAAGCCCTACAACTTGCACACCCAACTGGCCTAATTCAGCTATAAATATCACTGAGAACCCAATATCAGAAGCAGTGGTGTGTTAGTCGGCACAAGTTAATGGCGGAGAGTGTTGCCTTAAACTCTAGAAGACCCTAAGTAGATCCTGCACTCGGCATTCCTTTGAACGTTTAGGAGAGTAATAGATGGTGCTTAACTATTGAAGGGGATTCAAATGCTTCTTATTAAAGTCGTGCATCGCAAACCCAATGCTCTCGTTGGTAAGCACTTTGCGTTGCGTTTTACGATTCGGCACGTTTTAATTTTCTTGTTGCGACCGAAAGAGCAGTCACAATATTAACTGTTTAAAAAATTAATGAGTAAAGGGCAAATTAAATAGGCTACTAAACATAATTATATGTCAATATGTGTGTTGCCTTAATTCATTCTAAAACATTATTTTATCCATATATATTTTCTTATTCAAAACGAAGGATGTGAGAAACGTGTTTCTTAATAAATAGAAGATATCGAGTTATGTTAAAGTAGTCATACTGGTCGGGTAGCTACACCGTATGTACCGGTAATGTTTCATCGTATTTTTATTTATTTCTGGAAGTGTCAACATTATTCCCATCCTCTTTTCCTTGTCCTTCCTTGCGGTTGAACCCTCTTGTATGTACCTATTTTAACGTTGACATGTTTTAAGGTTGTGGACTTTTTAATTGTTGACACTCTTCATGGATGAGATTTTCTTCCATAAATTATGAATCCACTGCAATATAAATTGAGATCCCTTGAATCACGTGCTACACACTGGCAATGCATTCCTGCTGCTTCTGATGGCTTAAACAGTGGCGTAGATGCACCCCACCAAAGAACAACACACCAGTCATGTTTGGATAAATAGGTTGTAGGGTTCCAATAAAAGTATATCAAGTATGTAAAATTGATTGTTATTGGTGTGTAAATAACTAAGACTAGTACCAAAGGTGTTAATGATCCAGACAATGTACATTATATGACTGTTTTAAACTTTAATGTATTATATAATTGATAAACCTTCACCATGTTTTAACAGATGAATGAAAATAATTCATTTTTGTATCCTACACTAGATAGCTAGTTACCATACATTTTATTACATATTTGTGTTATTTAATATTAGAGTAATGATGTGTCTGAATAATTTTATTTTAAACTGTTATGTTATAAAATGTTATTTGTGAATGTACTGAATTATTATGATTGACAAATAAAATTTATTTCAACAATACCCTCTTGAACTGAAATAATCTACCCACAGATGCTTTCAATATCTCAATATTATCGAGCCAAGTTTAAGTAAACCTCAAGGTTCAGTCGTTGCAAGGGTGAACTACAAGGTCTAAATAAATGCCCAGTATATAGGACGAAACCAAGGTCTGTTAGATCATGGACTAACAACTATCTGGATGTGCAACATGGTTCGAATACGCGTCTGCGATTCTTATTTCCGGTTTTGTAATTGTCTGGCATTTAAGCCCCTACCCTTAGCAATTACACATCAACAGTCACAACAACAATGTGAACAATGTCAAAATCCAAAACTTTAGGGCTAAAATGGCTGCCCACCCCCTTCTTCCATGGCTATTTAACTAGTACATTGATTTATTAGCTAATTCAGGTCCAGTAACAAAGTTACTATTATAAGTCCATGTTTAGATGTAGGGTTGCTAACCACATGGTATTTGCCCAGATTTACCAAACATTACAGATTTTAAATTTATTTAGGTTCTGTAACAATTTTCTAGTTCATGTTCTGTAGTCGTTTTGTTGTTCTATTTGTTGCTACTTGCTACGTATTTTTTGTGTGTTTTCCTATTGTTTAGTAAATTGTTAGCCTCATTCATTAGGTACACCCAATGTGTTAGGAATGCCCAGGTATCCAATCCAACCAACCCAAAGGCAATATCATCCCTCATGGACCTATTTCAAGTACATGGTTACATCACAGGTTACATGGAAGGAACTAGATAAATAGGGAGTTAAGTTGGTATTGGATTCTTCTATTCCTACTGACTTCTTTAGATGGAAGCGTAATAAAGTAAGCCCATACCGATACATCTCAGTAGGCAGCCAGCACGACAACAAATACCGTGGGAGAACTTCAGGGGGTGGGAGACGGTAGACAACGGTATTCTACAGTGAATGAACATACAGTCGCTTATGATAATTTATTTATTGTTAATTAAATTGTAATGAAAATTCGTTCCCCGCATCACACCGGGACAACGCTGAACACCTGGTTCTCTCTGCCATGTTTGGCGTACGCGATGACAGACGAGCCAGCGTCGCCGGATGCGTCAGCGACATCGAGAGCGACTCCACTCTCGCTTTCGATGGTTCCGTCGTCACCGATAATCCACTTCTGATTGGCTCCTCCGTGCGCGGGCCACGTGATGATCTTCTTGGAGACTTGGTCTACGTCGAGGACGAGCCTGGGGGCAGACGGGGGCAAGGGTTACACTACAGGCAAACACTTGAATAGTACCCTAGCGGAGACAGGAACCCGCCTCCGTGCGCGGGCCACGTGATGATCTTCTTGGAGACTTGGTCTACGTCGAGGACGAGCCTGGGGGCAGACGGGGGCAAGGGTTACACTACAGGCAAACACTTGAATAGTACCCTAGCGGAGACAGGAACCCGCCTCCGTGCGCGGGCCATGTGATGATCTTCTTGGAGACTTGGTCTACGTCGAGGACGAGCCTGGGGGCAGACGGGGGCAAGGGTTACACTACAGGCAAACACTTGAATAGTACCCTAGCGGAGACAGGAACCCGCCTCCGTGCGCGGGCCACGTGATGATCTTCTTGGAGACTTGGTCTACGTCGAGGACGAGCCTGGGGGCAGACGGGGGCAAGGGTTACACTACAGGCAAACACTTGAATAGTACCCTAGCGGAGACAGGAACCCGCCTCCGTGCGCGGGCCATGTGATGATCTTCTTGGAGACTTGGTCTACGTCGAGGACGAGCCTGGGGGCAGACGGGGGCAAGGGTTACACTACAGGCAAACACTTGAATAGTACCCTAGCGGAGACAGGAACCCGCCTCCGTGCGCGGGCCATGTGATGATCTTATTGGAGACTTGGTCTACGTCGAGGACGAGCCTGGGGGCAGACGGGGGCAAGGGTTACACTACAGGCAAACACTTGAATAGTACCCTAGCGGAGACAGGAACCCGCCTCCGTGCGCGGGCCATGTGATGATCTTCTTAGAGACTTGGTCTACGTCGAGGACGAGCCTGGGGGCAGACGGGGGCAAGGGTTACACTACAGGCAAACACTTGAATAGTACCCTAGCCATTGGGTTTGTAGTGTATAAACCCAATGGCCTTATGAATAATTGTGACGTCATCTAACAGTCACTGCCACGCGGAATTCGTACTGGGGTTCGTCAAGAATTGCACAAAATCAGACAGCAGTTACTGTGAACATAAACTTCAATACGCTGGTAATTCTCGAAGCTTATTTTACATGAATTATGTCGCCAACGTCATCTTTACGCGGGATTCTTCAGGCATATCAAATCAATTGAGCTGTGCATATACAAAAATGTAACTCTAACATGGTTATGCTGGAAGCTTCTATGTCTGGAAATGGTATCGTCAACGAATTATCACAGGATAAACTGTAATGCAGTAGCAAGAAAAAAATCAATCCCAAGTTCCAACCAAAGTCCTTATCAGCACACGCGTCGAGTCACGTATACGTTCCCGTATTTGATCTATTATTACCTTCTATCTATAGAATTTCCTGCAATCTATGGGCGGATTAATCTAAGCTACTAGGAAAGACAAATGGTGTCTACGTGACTGCGTCAATACACTCGAAGCCAACACACCCATATTTGTATGTGTCAATCTAATCTAGATGGATAATACCGCAAAATATATTATCTCCAAGGTTTCCATTACAAGTTGTCGACATATTTTTAGACGGAATGTCATAACTCATAGTCATACTCATATTTCACCAACCACCACTTCATCTTCCTGCGACGTTCGTGGCCTTTACTCTATTATACCAGTGAATATTTTCTCGCTCGGCTACGACACTGAATCGAGATAGGGCTTTGTGATTCATATTCTTGTGATGGTTTATTAAATAATTATTTAGTAGTTGAAAGTCTTGTTCAAGCTGTGGATGTAATAAAGTACCCCGTATGTAAAGGGACTACGCGTCCAGCTCTTCCTGTGGCCAACTATTGCTATGTCCAAGTAGACTTTGGAGGGAATGTCCGAGGGCTGTAAGTATAGGACTCGGTCCCAGCACTCGCCATATTGCTGAGGAAAACCTCAGGAAAATTGCCGGGGACCAGAATCGAACCAATCACCTCCCGAATTAGGTTCTCACGTGTGACACCTATATCGGTACAAAATTCATAGTTTTAAATACTCAAAGGTGGCAGCGGTACTGACGGTTTTTGGAAAGGAAGGGGTCCCGAGTATTGTGTCCTGGAATTGCGGTAGGAGGAGCAAAAGAGGAAGACTACACAACGATGGTAGGACAGAGATGTAGGATTTTGATAGCAAGGTGGAGACTTTTGTAGAAGCCGCAGAACAGGATAATGTGAAGATGGAGATGAAAGTATTCGATATGGCAATTGAGATACTGACAAGGAAAAAGTCTTTGTTGAACTTGAAGTACTCACTCCTTGTTGAGCTTGCTGTAGAACATCCCATCCTTGTGTTTCCACAGTTGGTTCTTGCCGCCGTTGTAATTGTACATGATAATCTCCGCTCCTTGCTCCGCATTGTTGTCCTTGATGTCCACGACTAGACCGGTGCTGCGGTTCTGGATGTAAACGGTCGGCATGATGACCTGGAAGACAAACAACCACCGCTGCGTTTTGAAGACTGTGTTATTAGGAACTAATTATGTGGACACGATCACCAATTTGCCAGAGCTGGACAAAATATACTCTAAAACATTTGTATTTTAGACAATTTGTATTTTGGACGCTGAATGATGTAGGCCTACATGATGCAGGAGAGATTCGTAATCGAAATTCTAAAAGGAAATTGTATGTATCGAAATATAATGTGTGTTAGGAATAAAAATGTGATTTTCGTCTTGTAGAAAGAGGTTTTTAATTTTACTGACTGTCACTATCACAATATGCCATAATAGTAGCCGGCTGCGGGATGGCTCATGCGGTTGAAGTGGATACGTCACCTATTCCTAGGGACTTGGGTTCGAATCCCGTATAAG
The DNA here is from genome assembly GCA_945910005.1 of Isoperla grammatica. Classification (NCBI taxonomy): domain Eukaryota; kingdom Metazoa; phylum Arthropoda; class Insecta; order Plecoptera; family Perlodidae; genus Isoperla; species Isoperla grammatica. The sequence goes on from OX246739.1 coordinate 33,004,115, forward strand.
GCATGAGTTTTTTATAATTGTACTTCATCTCCATCCATAAACACTCATCGTCTCGAATAGCATGATAGTAATAATATTGTAGCACAGATAACTAATTATATACCTCGTGTGACCGTAGTTTTGTGCTCTTTTATTTCGGTTTTTACATTTTAGTACGGTTGCGCATCGATGTAAAATAACCAAATTATCTATATTGCATGCCAACTATATGTACTATTATTCTATGCTATGATCTTATAAGAAAGGTTTACCAACTATTGAAATGTAACATTCCCTACACATTACAGAATAGAATAGTTTCCTCTCCCTGCAACCGTCCTGCACCGGTATTTAATCTTTGCCTGCACAACGTTGTCATTGTCTTCTTTAATGGGCGCAAATTCCCTGGTACTAAAACTAGCACTTGCTACAAATTATAACTGCAAAATAAAAGTACTTATACTTACGTAAAGTCCCGACCTGTGTCTAGACAGTTCCGTCTGCCAGGATAATGTAATGTGTTTTGCGCTAGTGATTTGAAGGACGTACAGATATAGTTGCCCTTTCTGCCAACAGATCGAGTTAGCCAGCAGCAGTGTTTAATCACGACGTCGGTAACAGACCTGCATCTACTATTCCTACTATTACTAGGTACTTATCAAAAAGACACAATTTTCGTAGGTACTTTGGTTTTAATTTAACTACAACTACTTCATTATTATCGTTGTTCGGTTTGGGTTGTTGTGGCTGCTGCATTGTTGGTGTGTGTTCATAACTAGTTTTGTGAATGGCTGACCGATGATTTCACATTTCACAGTACAAAAATGCACAGGAAGTTGATAGCTTATTCGTGGTCCGCAATAAATTAAAATACTCCTTTGAATATGCTTTTAATATAGGTGAAATATCTGTATAAACATGAAAATTGTTTAATTTGACTGTGATTATTGATCACGTCACTTTAATATGACGGTTATGCATTGGTTTCCCGCCATAATGATGTGTGAAATTACCAGCTTACTTTTATGAATGTAAATCTTTTCTAAAATTAGTAATTTCAATATTTTTGTACTCAGAACGGTATTTATTGGTTGATAAGTATAAAAAAAAACGGAGTGTTCCCTACAGCTGTGTACAATATAAATGGATTACGTTCGTGAAGAACAGCAAAACAGGCTTAGTTTCGGCGGGGGGGGGGGGGGGGAGTACATATTTTATTCTTGTTTTTATGGCTTATGGAGATGACAGCATAATACCTAATGCGACAGATTATTTAATCCCCTATATCTAGAGCATTTCGTTATCTAGCTCAAATCAATCACACGAACAAACATTCCGACAATTAATTACATGAACTAGCATCAACCGTTACTCACATTTAAACCAATCAATATTCCTTATCGTGCCATATCTATATTCAACCTCATTCTTCTTAACCTATTTAAAGCTTATTGTGATAAATGATTATTTCATTAGTAACTATTACGCAAGGATGTATATTATACCAAACGAAAATAGCAGCCGGATCACACACTTATGATGATTACAATAATTCTAAAAGTAATTATAATTTAAATTCTTGAAATTTGGAAATTGGACTGATGATTGCGTATTGCAATTTGTTAGCTAAGAAGTATCACTTTTAATCACTTTATAATTACTTTGTATTTTAGATGAGAATGATTGTTTTGCGTTTGTTGGACCCACTTCATACTTCTTGCTTGAAAATAGCAATTTCGTTGTAATTTTTAGATTTTGTCGCCGTTTCCAGCTCTCTAGCTAGACCCTACACAAAAAACGTTGACGTCATATCCGTAATAGCGGTGTAACATCAATACGTTGTCGTCTCAAGATAATCGAAGCAATGAAATAAGATTCGAACCCTCCAATGTCGGGTCCATATCCAGCTACTCGGCGGAACCTCTGGGCCTGGATTCACAGAGATGCCAACTCTAAGTTGTCCTACATTAGGCAAATCCTAGCTAGATAAATCAAGATAAATCATCTCGGGATAGTCACATTGACAAATAAAATATTATTAGTTAAATTGTTGATATTTTACTATATTTTATCGGTATGACATTGCAGAACGACATATACGTGATTTATATCACTAAGAGTTGCCTAAACTAGGACATTTCTGTATCACAGTTTACGAGTCGAAAATATCGACTTTGGCACTGTGGGAGTTAAAATTGCTTTAAAAAATTAAAATGATTTGAAATTGTCACAATGTAACGCAAAATAATATGTCATCCTCTAGCTAGAGAATTTACTGCTCTTTTTTGTGAATGTTTCTTTGTTCCGATACAAATATTTCCGTTTTTAAAATACTCATATTAGGGCACTAGCAACACCAAAGACAACAATGGAACAAATGAATTAAACTGATGGACAAGCAATCAGCTGTCAAAATAATAAAATTGCAACCATAGAAATAAAAACATGTGTAGCAATAGTAACTGCTCGCTATGTAAAACGTTTAATGATAGACAACGACTAAGTGAAAGTTTTGTATGTGTATTTGTTTGTTTTTTGTTTTGTTTTCCAAAATCAGAAGAAATTATTTTTTGACAGCTTGTTGTTTGTCCATCGATTCAATTCATTTGTTTCATTGTTGTCTTTTGGTGTTGCTAGTGCCAGTGTGCTGCAACAACACACTGCAAAGTTAAATAAGAACATTTTGAAGCAATGAAATATCGATTGGAACGAAGAAACATTGATAAGTAAGAACAAGTACTAAATTCTTTAGACGATGACAATATTTGGTTTAGTTTTTGACATTTTTAAATACATTTTCCGGGATAGGTGGAGAAGAACCTTCGAACTATTGATGCGGTTCGTCTCCACACTAAAATAAAAAGACAACAAACAACAACAACAACCACTTATCGTCAACCAACGCTGCCGTTCACATCGCCGTTACAATGTTATATTATGTTGAGAAGGTTGGAGGACAGGAAATCCTGCAAGGTGGGAAAACAGTCAAACACTGCTCATATAAGATAGTTTGAACAATATGGTGCGGGTTTTTAATGTACATTAATGTGTGTATTAATGTGTACCCATGCACTCAGTTATAAGAACTGATTTTCGGTGAAGATTGTGTACATGTCTCGTTGGTGTGACATTATACGTATACAAAGAAAGTCACATGTTTGCTATTTGATATCTTTCGCTATATTTGGTTAGCTGAATGAGCTATAAACTTACTGTTATCGGTCAATAACTTAGAGCATTTTAAATGTGTAGTTACGGCCGATATTTCAATATTAAATCGAGCGAAATACACGTTTTAAAATGTTGATTTATATATTGAAAAGATGCAGGATATGGATACTGATTGTAACAGTTTATGGTACCGGTATCATTGTTTCCGTATATGAACAAGAAGTACTAATTAGTAACACAAAAATAAAAACCACAGTGATTATAATACTTGAAACTTTCTCATGAAATCTTTAGTTCTGACGAAACAACATCCTTCATTATTTATAATAGTTGTCAATGTGTGGATGTTGTGTAATGTTATCAATAAAACATTCATGTTGTTTCGGTTTTAGTTCGGACCGCTAGAATTACTTTTCATTTCTTAAAATATTGCATGAAATACAAGAACTACGAGATAATACGTTGTTTGTTTCTTTCAACATACTTGTAGGGATGGACATCAATACGAAATATGGGTATCGATAATCGAAGGAAAATCATCGTCATAGATCGATTATATCGAAAAAATAATTTAAAAAATTAAAATTTCGTAAGTTGGAAAAGACCAAAATTACATTTAAAAATATTTTTTCTTTAAATATTCGCAAGAAAGATTTTTTATAGGCCTCATTCGCAAGCTCTCAGCGTTATTCTGGTTACAAAAAATCGGAGACGTTCAAATTCTCAATGATTCTCAAATTACGATACAACGTAGATATTTTTCAATATCGAATAGCGATCTATAAAATTGATATTTTTGCCCATGCCTGCTGATTTGTATTTTAAATTTGCCGTTTTAATGCTGGAAAGTTTGTTAAATCACATTGATCTTTCTTATAAGGTCGGTTTACATTTAAAAAAAGTTGAATCAAGCCAAAAGCATTATAGCGTTCACATACCTTCCTAACATTAAATCGCTCTTAAATCTTAAACCTTTAATATGTGTGTAAACCGACCTTTACAAAGGTAATTGATCAAACTGGGCTGACCAACAAGTAAACAAATCAACAAGTGGCTTACCTTGGTATAGACTGTAGCTGCGTTGGAGATACGTGTTAATCAACGTCTATCTTCTCAGTGGAAACACACGCTGGTAAGAGCCGACTATAGGTGGATGAGTTACGTCACACTGTTTCACTTATCAGCTGTTATCAGGAGCCAATTGACCAATGGATCAATGAGTCATGCAGACGGCGACATCTTTATTTACCTTGAGGAAGGTACATAGAAGATTAATGTCATCTGTCAATACAGTTCACTGATAGCAATTTCGTTGAAATTTATTGCATAGAGCCCAAGATAACAAATTGGTTATGAATGGTGTATTAACAATTTAAGTAAAAATATGAAATTAGGTATACATTGAGACTTTTTTTGTAACCGACCCCTCCCCCCCCCCCCCCCCCCTCCCCACACACACTCACACACACATTTTTTGAAAATTTGATTTCATATTATTTTGATCTAATAATTAGGGCTTGGTTTTCTCCCAAATGAATTATGAATATCATGCATGCACACACACATGTGTAGGCCTAAGTCTTCAGAAAGAGAGGAATGTGTGACGGGATATAGCTATGATTTTTATTCGTGTTGTGTTGTTTCAATGTTGTTTTGTCACCTGCCCTTCCATATTCCAGACGAGGCAACCTGGGTGTTATCAAAGATTACTGAGTGGTGTTATTCTCACTTTAGCACTATATGACGACGGATATAAAATGTTGATTTCACTTTCGAGAAAGGTAGAACGAAAACGCCGGCGCTCCGCGAAATTGGCGACCAGTGACGATAACGACATTTGGGTTTTACGTCTCATATTTTGGCAACTTGCTAATCGAGACGATGAGTGGGTGAAATATGAAGATGAAGATGTTTGGAGAAATTGGGCAAGTAGAACGGCGAGGAGGAAAAGCGAAATAGGACAAAAAGGGAAAGTAGAGGAAAAGGGAAAAGGGAGAATGTGGACTGCATTTCGTCTGGCTTCTCCCCCTCGATCTGTTCGGCTAGGGTGGCCTCTTACCAGAAGCATACGCTTCCACCTGCATAGTGCATAGCACACACACGTGCCCACCACGATAAGAGCAGTCCACGTGCAAGTTGGCAACCACAGAAATAGTTCTATTATTTTGGCAACAAGTAAGACGCTGCGTACTTAATCCAAAGAGCTTGTTTGTGTATTGTACAACTTAAGTGTCCAGAGCAAATTGAGCGTCCAAGATGGCCGACTGGCGACTAGTGTAGCATGACATCATCACATTATGTATCACGACGATCTCATGAATGTAACTGAAAACTGAACACAACTCGTATAAAGGTGATAGGCGTTTTCTTCCCTACGAAGATTATATCATTACCATTCTGAAGTGAGTCTAAACGGTCTAATAACAGGGCTTTCCAGAACACATTCTTAGACAATATATGTAATGACTGATCATTGTAAGTGGGACAAGACAAGACACAAGCTGGAGGAGATAAAATTAGATAGGCGAGGTCAATTAATGTTAGGATGTTTATGAAGTGTGACACGCAAAGTTGGAACGCCCCCCTCCCCCCCCCCCCCCAATCCACCAACTCATCATCATAAAAAGTATTGTTTGACCCCGGACAGAACCCCCTCTTAAAAAAGAATTTACGACAAAACTGAACATCTTTCTTTTTCAGAAAACTAGCATATTGCGTTGGACTTGAGATTTTCTTAGTTTGACGCTCCCCTGCTGCTCCCCTCCATCGCTATGTGGCCACCCCTTACCTCCGTGGCAACCCGGCAATCATATCATATGAGTCATTTATTGCTGGGTGGTGGTAAACTAACTAAAATTATCTGCATACTAAAAACATTTAAAAACAAACATGAAAATTTGGCCCCTAGTTTTATAAAATGCATAATAACTGAGTTTAAACAAAAAAAATCATTTGATATAATATTTAATGTTTATGCAAGTAAGTACATACATTTTATTTATTTACAAATATTTATGTCACAAAATCATGAATCATGAGGGTTCGTAATCAGGAATCACAAATCACACAACATCTGTTACTCATTCATGCTGTCACCATCTCACCTGTTCTAATTACCCTATAATAGAGAGGTAAACCAATAAACAACGGAGTCTCCTTGTTTTGTCTCTGTCTGAGTCACTCATAACAACTCAAACAAAACATAATTTAAGAGTGGAAAATAACGTATTTTTTGCATCGCAAGTCAGTAAAACGGAAAAGACTGAATCACTCTTTGTTTTCGTCCCGTTAACACTTGATGTGATGTTTACATTGAATATTATTTGTATAGTTATGTCTCACCAATATCAGGTGAGATATCAGTTACCTAATCAATATCAGGTTGAAGTAGCGCTCGGAAGGAGTTTGCCAGACCGAAGACACCTCATATATCTCACTTCATGGTATAGTACCGGTATTAGAAACTAAAATAATACCAAAATCTTTTTAAATGAAAATGTGATTTATCCAAAATAATTATATTCCGGTAAGGAAATTTCATAGAATTATTTTTTACTTTTAGTAGATAATAAAAGCTACGATAACAACCCACTCCTCTGCTCAGAACTCATGCATGCACACAAGGAAATTTCATAGAATAATTTTTTACTTTTAGTAGATAATAAAAGCTACGATACCAAACCAATCCTCTGCTCAGAACTCATGCATGCACACACCCATTATAAGATTTTCAACCTTTGAAGTTTTCTCCACAACGCAAAATCCCACCAGTGGCATGATTTGAAAAAATAATGCATGCTCAAAAAACAGCGTAATACAATCGTCCCAAGGTCCAAAAATATTAATATTATACAAGCACATTGGTTGAAGAGAAGTTTCCCGTTACTTGCTTAGAAAATCTTGGTATCAAATTTGGTGCAGACCAAGCCAATGATTGTAATTTGTAACCTCTAAATTTGTAATGATGATAATATTTGGGGTTTTACGTCCCATATTTTTGCAACGAGGTTAATCGATACGATGAATAGGTGTTTATAAGGATGAAAAAACGCCACATGACATGCATGCTCAAGCCAGAATTGGAACCTGGAACGCAGAGACCGCGGTTTACTGGCTGGACCAACGCCTAATTGAAACTTTTGCTTTGTAAGAGTCAGTGCCCCCTTCAATTTACCTTGCCTCCACTAAACCCAAGTCCTTGCTACGCCATTGGACAGGGACGTCGGAAGTCTACTTTTCTATAGGGAGGAGGGGGGGAGAGGACTTTCCAGCTGTCCCATTGGGTTTGAAATCTAGGGCAAACCCAATGGCTGTACTGATAACAAATGATAGGCATTTCACACAGTTATTGATTTGGAAATATTCTCTAGGGTTGGAGGTAAGTTACTTGGGAGTGTCCGGTGTATCCAGGGCCGTCTCTTCATATTTGGGCATTATTGAAAGCACTCTTTTTAAAATACAGCGTATAGTATCAATTTCTATAAACTCAATTTTGTTTCGGGGGCGGAGGAGGGGGGGGGGGGGGTGAGAGATGATGCTCTTGTTAGGGCATGTTAGGCCCTACATATTGGTTGGGATATGCAATCTTAGGGGGGCGGGGGGCAAGCTACCCCTTTCTTTGTCACCCCTCCCCAGCTCCGACGTTGATGCAAAGAAATTAACAACCAGTGATCATAATCAAGTTTGCTGATTCCATAAGGACTCTTTTAGTCACGATTGTCTTCAAGTTACCCAACATTTGCCCGTAAATATAATGTGTATTTTAGTACTGGCAAAATATAGGGGATATAATGATTATGTATTATTGAATTATTTGTTGTTTAACGACGTACTCGACCACTTGATCATATGACATCGAGATGTATAATGAATCATTCCGTTCATTCGTCATCATGAATCATCCATCACCATGTTAATATGTTATTATTATGTTTTGTTTTAAAAGTTGAGAAACAATTTTCAAATTATATCGAAAGAACAGAGTATGAAATATGAATTGATTCCCTGAAATTTTTGTATCACCTTCGACTGATCAGTTTTGTCAATTTTATTAATCCGTGCATAGGTTTGAAATCAACAGTATCTCAATAATTATTGTCTCCTCTGTCCAGACGGTTTTTTCACGTCAACATATTGTTACAAATTACAACTTATACATTTTATAGTCTGTAGTAGGCCTATCTATTGCACGCTTGGTCTGCATCTACTGTTTTTCATACCCACTTGCCCTTCAACTATTTATTTCTTAACTTCAATTAATTCTTCACAGTAAAATGTTCATAACATTAAATTCAATATCATAATTATGTGGTTATGGAATTAATTTGCCAACGATCAAACGAGATGGTCAACAACAATATATGATTTTTATAATACATATTCTTCAAGTTTATGTTTTCAGAACCTTTACGTCCTAGGTAGTTTCACAATTTAAGTTGATTCACACAAATATAAAACTTCTTTAACTTACTTTTTTTGTAACTAAATGTTGTACTAGGCCTATTGAAATTTAAAAAGTTGATCCTTGTTTTTTCAAGGTGAACATAATATTTCGTTTTGACACCAATAATAATATTGCCAACTCGACGAGTGAAAATTGTCAAAATTCCGTAAAATCATTTCAAGTTTTACATTTCCCGCTTATAAAATCTTGCCGTCAACCTGTTGCTTCATTTAAATCTCACCAATCAACAACAGGTACCTGCACCAGCGGTCGCCTCTATTGGCAGAGATTTAGCGCGGAGGTGGCGCTCTCTTCCGACAGTTCGGCGAGTGATCGTCGCGTGAACTTCCACCGACCAGCGTTTGTTGTTATTAGTGCTCTAGCAGGCGAGGGAAGCGGTAGCGTGTACGCGTCAAGATAGTAAATATTAGTGACAGCTCTTCAATCTTCATAATAATTATTTTAATAAAAACAAAGATTATACTCAACATTTTAGTGAAAAGTGAATCTTACAAGATTTAATTGCGTTAAAAAAAAACAACAATTTATTTAGAGACACCGCGACGGTGTGGTTGTGTGTGCTACAAGTGTACATTAAGTGTAAACAACAACAACAACAGATTGTGCGTGAGTGTGTGTGTGGAGTGTGCGTACAACGTGCTCTCATGGCAGAGTCATTGTGACGGGTGGTGACAAGTGGCGCGTGTAGTGAGAGCTATTAACCCTTTGACAGGTTCCGCCGTAGCGCGCGACGCGACAATGAGGGACATCGGAAGTACGGCAGCTGTCCGAGTGTTGATCATGTTGGCCCTTGTCCATTTGGATGTGACGTTGGGGGTCATTGAGGAAAGAGGTGAGTTACTGTTCGGATGGTTGTTGTTATGTGTGCAACGCTTTTCTCACCTACTATTGTCTTAGCGCTGTCTGTATGTCTGTCCTTGTGCCCCGTTCACACGATTCGTTACTGGCAATTATTTGAACTGGTGACTTAAAAATAATAATAGAAGGTGAAATGTATTTAGCAATAAAGTAGCTAGCTAAAACGTGTTTTAGTCCACATGGTAAAGTAAAAAGTGTCTATGATTAGTGATTTTGGTTCCACTTTCATGTACCGAATCTAGTTTAATACCAGAAAATAAGTAATAATGACAACTGCAATACATAGTTTTTTTTTTTTTTTAATTTATGTTTATTTATCAATATGTGATTGTGATGGGTATTGCATATTGTACATTGTGTATTGGAACCACGGCAATCGGTACATTTATTGAGTCTTGGTTCGATGCCAGTTATCCCAACATCATTCCAGCTTTTTCCATTTTCTTCTATTGTTATTCATTCCCGAGTATCAGAGATGTTTTCCCGAATAGCTGAACGTCTCGATTGGCTTCGCTGCTAAATACGGCGTTAGGCGGGACCCACTAAAGCAAGTGGTTAATAAGTCTCGTAGTCGTAGACCTATTTACAAGAGATAGTAATTTTCTACTTCAGTAAATATGTATTTATTGTTCACTCAATAGATAAAAAGCCTTATATTGGCTGCAACGAGCAACACTACCTTACACATTCAATGGCTTCTACAACAGTTAAGTGCATATAATAATGGTAATTGAATTAGTTGAATGCAATAACACCTACACACATATAGCCTACACACTCAACGCGTCAACAATGAAAAAAAGTGAATTTATTGAAGTTCAAGTCATAAGTAATCAGATAAATAACATTGCAACGATGAGAGAAAAAAAAACTCGCCAGTTCAAATTTGTATGATATCAGCCGCATATTTCCTATTATTCATGGTAAGGGTGATTGGTACGTGGGGGGGGGGGGGGGGGGGAGATCCGGAGATGGTATCTTAATTGCTTTGACTGTCAGTATAGTAGGGCCTATACAATAAAGATGAAACATGGGGATCATTGCTGGGTTGTGAACTGTCACTGGACTCGAACCCGGGACCTTGCGTATTCGATGCAGGAACCGAACACAGAACACACCTATAATAAGTATCATGCCCTTGTCCTCGACCTATGTCCTACACTCGTTACGAAAAGTTCGCCGTGTCGTCTTTGTACGTATGCGAATGATCTCGAGGTTTTCGTAGCTTCTCCACTTTCATTGTGAGTAAGAAAATGTACTTCATGGGTGGCTGGCCACTAACTTTTTACGCAAGTGTCTGATGTCAGGGTTGTCCAGTAGTTTCAAGGGCGATCGTTTTGTACACCCTTCTTCACGCCACACTGCACTTCGCAGGCCGGACAGAATGCACGTAACATGAGCCGACTTCTTTCCCACAAGAGATTCTACATTGTGCACACACAACACAAGTCACTGTGGATACCAGGGGAACTAAGTACGATCCTACTTCTACATTGTACACAACACAAACACTATAAGAGGATACCTGGCTTGCTCAGTAACAGGGGAAACTAATAAGTACGACGCTCCTCTACATTTTTACACAACACAAGTCGCTGTGGATACCAGGGGAAACTAAGTACGGTCCTACTTCTACATTGTACACAACACAAACACTGGATAAGAGGATACCTGGCTTGCTCAGTAACAGGGGAAACTAATAAGTACGAGCTCCTCCTACATTTATACACAACATAACTCAAGGCACTGTAGCTATAGTGGATATCTGGCTCGCTGGATACAAGGGGAAACTAAGTACGTCTACATTATACACAACGCAAAACGAGTCACTGGATATCTAGTTGACTGGATACTAGGGAAACTAAGTAGCGACCCTTATTTTCCTTCTACATTGTACACACACAAAACGAGTCCGGATATCTGAACTAATAAGTAGCGACCCTTGTTGTAGGCGGCTTGCGAACCTACGCATGCCCAGAGTTGTAAATTAGAACTTGTAACTTGTACCTATATATGGCGGGCCCTCTATCAACGTCAATGCACGAACCAATCCAGCCCACGATTGTCTTCTCTTCTGTTGGCGGTCTTTTGTTTTACGTTGTTCAATATGAGCATTTATATAGGCTGTTGGTATAGGCGATACATATAATGCGTAGCTTACTTTTAAATGACGTCAATGGAATTTGGGATTTAACAACATTTCCATTTGTCATTGACTACAGCAAAAACTAGAAATACATCACATTTTAACAATAGGTCTTAAAGCAACAACCTCTTTGTAGTTGGCTTTGTTTTATGACCAACTTGCCACGAAAGTGTTAAAAGTTATAGTTACTGGGGTGTTAGATGAGCATTGAAGCTTGACGATAATAATTACTAACATGCATACCGTGTGCGTGTGCGTGTGCGTGTGCGTGTGCGTGTGCAGGATTCGAACCGACGGATCTTCGTTGCCCTCTACAGACGCATCACACTTGACGAATATGCATTATTATTTGTCGTATATTATTATCGACAAAAATTAATAAACGTCCAATACCGTATATAGTTTGTTTTTATTTTTTTTACAATTTGATATTGTTTATTTATTTTTTAATTTTCGTGTTACATTTCAATGGCCAAAACAAACAACTTTGTAAGTTCTGAAAAGTGGGCAACGATTGCTTTTCAAATACTTGTGGACCACACTGCATTGTGTTTTATATTTCACATCTTGTTGACCGCCAGTATTTCCTCACTATTGACCTGTTACGTCAAATCACCGGATGCACAATCATTATTTACATACCTGGCCATAGTGGCATAATAGAAGAATTCTTTTTATGTAAAATATATAAAACGCAATTCGAGATGGGATCTCAATAATTTGCGCCCCCTCAACTCGAAGTGTGTAGGGGTGGCTGCGGCTCCTGTGCGCTCAGACGTAAGTGCGGGGTAGGTCCGTGGGAGCGCCCCAGTCGCCCATGCAGCCCCAAGACTGATGGCGGTCATGTCAAGGGCCACAGCCACCACTAACCTATAAAATGTGGGTGCCGAGACATTCTATCCGACGCTGGCAACGCAACACATGTTTGCCACCGAATCGTGGGAAACTTAAAACCAAACATTTCTTAGACCACGCTATAACATAGCAACTCATTCGTTAACTTTCTACTGCACTACACACACAATTTAATTACCAAGTAACATAAAACCGAGTTGTGGGAATCCGTCGGCTGGCTGCCTTGCTGCAGTTAGTGATGTACAGAAGAGCTAGGATCAGGGAATCAGAATCGTGGAAGAGATAGTTGCGTGTTGGTGACATTTTGATTGGGGTCATCTCATCTGTACCGAGAATCTGTACCTAGCACGTGCGTGTATGTATATCTCATTTAGCGACGGTATTTCTCGGTCGTTGGCCCGACAAGCCATGTGATTTATTTATGACAAAGTGTGATGATAACAATCGGCACAGGTGACTCAGTAGTATTTGCACGTGCGACTAATTCGGAAAGTCCCGGGTTCGAATTGCCCCACCAGAAATCCTGATGAGATTTTTCTTAGGAATACTGGCCCAATTGGGAAACCTCAGCAAACCTGCCATTACCTCTAAACATAAGAGGATAAATAATTGTATCAGGGTCTATGGTTTGAGCAAGAGATATGATGAACCTGCTCCAACTGGGACTCGAATCCAATACCCAACATGCTGCTCTGGATTGATCTAGTGACTGTACACAATGCATATTATTTGGTTTATTTTTATAATCAATTGTATTTAACTACACTGGTTGTGGGAGTCGACTCCCACAATGTTACAATTGGCACAGCTTCAATTGAAAGAAAAAAAAATGTTTCCCTGTTACAGTATTTGTATAGATAGATAAATATCTAAAAACATTTAAAAACTTGATTTAACTTTCATATCCGGTACAACTTTTGACTACAACAGAACAGAATACCTGTATCTATTTTCTAATGTGTCTTCTGGGAGAGGAAATCAGACAGACTGTAATAGTCGTGGCCCACAACTAATGTAACTATGATATTGCATCGTCCATATTTCAGTAGATATCATTAGCTTTACGATTAGGGTCGTAAATCGATTTGAGAGATTATAGGGTTTATATCGAGCACCGATATTACCGAAATCGAATCGAAATATCGATATACAACCTCTCATAAAAACATTTCTTACTATTGTCAATACATCATCTTTACAGCACCTACCAAAGAATAATACACCAGTACCACTTACAAGTTGCAGCAACCTGTTTTTTGTCTAACCTGTTGACGACCTGTGATGTTACGTGTGACAACTCCGTGGTGACGTCACAAGGTCAAACATACAAGTACAACCGTTTAGTTCTGTATCATTCTTGATTAACGCGTATTCAATTTCTATGAAATAAAGTCATACAACCAAACATAATAATACTGGAAACATTGTCCCACTAACTGATGTGTGAGCTTGGCTTTGGAATCACCAAGATGAAAAAAGTGGTAATGAGCAAAATGATCAAATCGAAATCGTGCAAAACCGTTTCGTCCGGTTTCCTTTGGTCTGTGGAAACGATTTAGTGGGCTAATTGCAGACCCTACACTGATTGTCGTGCCCGGAAGAGGCAACTCTCTTTACCTAAATTCTCACAGGCTTCCTTCGCCCCGAGGTATGGGGGTGATTGCTTGACGGACTGTTGCGTTGCGTTGCGTTGTTTGAACACTGAATAGAGGAAAGTGGAATCCTTCACTAGAAAGAAGGTTTTATGACCTCTTCAACAGCTTCAATTGAATGGACTCGAGTTTTCGACTAATTGAGATATATTAAGAGGCTGACTTGTCACCGCCTTGTGGATTAGAGAAAAACAGCCGCCGCGTAAGGAATAAATCTTGAAGGGGTTGGCTACTGTGTAGTATACACTCAAAACTGTCTGCCAAGGGAGGTAAGCTTACATTTGAAGGCGAGAGTGCGTGCCGGTGATAATCTGCGTGGGATGAAGACGGGGCTAAAAAACTACCACCCGCCCCGCGTCTTATCACATGTCGTAAGGGACAGTCATGTACGTACGTCGCACGGGACAGTCGTGTACGTCGCAGTTTGTACGGTACGTTGTAGAAAATGCGCAAGTCTTTGTCTCGTGGGAGTGTGGGACAGTCGTGTAGGTACTTCGAAAGGGACAGCCATGTACGTCGCGGAAATGCTTAACTCTCGCGCCTTTTCACATTTCTCACGGGACAGTCTTGTAGGTACGTCACCAGGGACAGTCCTGCGCATAACAGACTGTCACTTGTAAGCCACATGGGTTACTAATCATGAATCAATCTTATATATGACATGACTGCGTAAATTAACTAGATTTCACGGTTTCCTCTCTTCCCCTCAGAAACACAACAAAAGCGTACAGCTTGGGTAGACGGCCCGATGTTGTATGTGTACACATAGTCAATGACATAGTCTAACCATAGAGTACCCCGCCCGACAGGTGTAATTAGTACAGAGAGATTCATGTGTTGAGGTGGGCAGAGAAGAGAGTGGTCTGGTCCTGATGTCTTTGTTAGCGGCCTGTCTTGGCATATATCACCGCAACAGGTTGGTACCACTGTCGCAACACGAAAAGAACACCTTCTATATGTCACACTCAACGACAATGAATTTAGTTTGATTGAAATACATAATTCCATCTTTATTCCGTCCCTATACTGTCGATTGTCTTGCTCAGCTCAGAAATAACATTGCTCATTATTATGTAAATGAATAAATTATTGCCTAAAGCCTAATTTTTCGTAGGATGTATATTTTCATAGGGCTGCCTGTTGAATGGTGCAACTCGGATTCACCCTATAGGCTATGACCCTTGACTAATCATGTGTTAGACTGTTAGAGGAAGGAAATCCCAAGGGATGTTAAATGCCAGAACTCTGTTCTAAGCTTTCACGAGTTATGAATGAGTGAGTATGACTGAAGTTGATCTTGGCCAGGTGGCGAGAGTCGAACTGGCAATGTCTCAATGTGGTATAGCTATTTGTCGGCGATATAATTAATCTCAACGATACATGTTGGGTAGTTTTGCATGGTTTTTAGTATAAAATGCCTTTGCATTATTTAGATGGGTTTACTTTAAAGTGGTTCTACAGACACCTTGTGAATGACGACGTCATAAATGAGCGAGTCGGAGCCAATCAGCGGGTGGCTTTTACAATTACTGGTATTTTGTTGGCCAAGCCTCACTCATCTATGACGTCAGTATCCACATAGGTTCTGTGGAACGACTCTACACTAAGTTTAGATCTGTTCTATTGAAGCTGATTGGTTTCATCCCTTTTTTCTGTGATAGGTCGTCAACCTCCCTCGTGTATGTCGTTGCGACTCGCGATTAGCCTTCGAAAAGCTCAAACCTCAAAGCTCGAATCAACAATTTCAAGGACAGATGTCTAATCGTTTAGACTAGTTTGTTTATTTCGTGGATAGGTATGATTTTTTGTAAATCTCTCATGGTTTTGGGCTGCCGTGCAGCTAAGAGCCCCCTGAGGGCTGATGGGAGGTACACGGAGCCAGCCTCGGTCTTCTTGGACGAGACTCTGGTCTTGTTTGCTCGTCTCACACTTTGTCTTACCTCAGCATCTGATGTTGCTGCGTCTTCCATACTTTGTCATGTACGAGCTCTGATAATATGCTGGTCTAGTGTGTCTTTGCCTTCAGACTCCAGTGCTTTCTGTCTGCTGACTCTACTGCATTTCCTTCCATGTAGACTGCAGGTTGAAGTACTCTAGTGAGTGACTATACTTCACTTACGGTTAAAGTACGTTGTGTAGGCTAGATTGACAAATCGCGTTCGTAAATCTCTGTTTCCTTTTTCACTAGGTTGCAGTTAGTTACACTAATTAGAGAGCATATTATGACGTTGAATACTACAAGATACTGCCGCTTTTAAAAACATTGACCCGTATTGTAGGACACATATAAAAGTACTAGATGCACTGCAGGGCCCCTACCTGTTCCTGAAAGTTGTCAAAATGTGACATATCTCACTTTCTTTAAGTGATATCTACGCCCTGGTAGAGCCTTAGGGTAGAGCACTAAACATAACCCCACTTTACATTGCATTTACTTAGTTCTACGTAGATATCACTTACAGTTAGTTATGTCACAAAGGGGCAACTTTCAGGAATGCGACCAGGAGTTTTCAGTCGAGTAGATGAGTTCGCAACGACAAAACAGTCGTGTATATTTTATTAAAAATTCAAATACGTATGTATGCAAGTAGAGTAGGCATTCCAGTCTTTCCACAACATCCTTCTGGATCCTGTCGTCAAAGATCAGTGAGGTATTGTCCAACCAAATGTCAGTATTTGAAGAACCCAACCGCTGATTGTAGACTCACTCACTCATAACGTCTACATTCGCAAGGTTGCTGTGTGACCACTATATCCGACAACTGTATCAGGTTTAACCCGTC
Organism: Isoperla grammatica; assembly: GCA_945910005.1. Lineage (NCBI taxonomy): Eukaryota > Metazoa > Arthropoda > Insecta > Plecoptera > Perlodidae > Isoperla > Isoperla grammatica. Next base: position 33,021,023 of record OX246739.1, read on the forward strand.
AATCATGAGGCACTTCATCAACATTACAGGAGGTGTCTCGTCACAGAATCTCAAGCTTTCATTTCTTACCTAACTAATTCCTCGCAGATTGAAGGTTGTGTATGTAAAGTACTCCAGTCTGTATTTGGGAGGGGCCCGATCACCAAGACCTAAGCCAAAGCGCGCGTACGCGTATTGTTTGCTGATGAGCTCGACAAGCCTTGTAAGTTGGCGCCAATCTGCGATACAGACCACCCAATCCAGTGCGCCCACTCTAGCCTTACGCTTACGCATGCGTACTTTAGCCAGATCATTTGCATTGCCACGGTGTGGTGTTTTACTGATCATGGATGGACTATTTATAAATTAACTTTGTTTTTACCGCGCCCTAAACCATATACTATATATTGTGAAAGGTTTCTTTATTAATTTCTATATAGGCTACCTCTTACATAGATTTTTCCATTGGGATGCTCTGTCTAAAGAGAAGGCGAATGCAGCGCAAATTTCGTTATCTGCACCCTTCTGGCTTGTGTATTACAGTTAGCAAGGAAAATCTGAGGGATTTTTGTAGGACCCGGCCAATAATTCGCTCATACTTCAAAGAAACCTTTTGTCAGGATTTCTGGTGGTGGGAACCACTGTTTCTCCTTCCCAATGAAGAGTATCATGTGCTAACGCTGAGCCACCCCCATAGGTTATGGCTTTGTTGCGATTACTCTCTATACATATATCTTGTTGATGTACATTTCTGCGCATTGCTATACGGTTACTGAAACACGACTTGATCTTTGTAAACCAGAACTCGTTTAGAGAAATAATTACCTAATATTTCGTATCAACTCAGATGCTTTCGAATTTTGTTAATTAATAATTGGTCCAAAAACGTTGATTACCTATGCCATTTTCTGGTTTATATAAAATACTTATTCATAGTTAACAATTGGGCAAAGTGTGTTTGTTGTACAACTTTCTGGCTGAAGAAGTATAGGAAAATGCCACACGCGCCTCTGTGAAGCACCAAGCCGACTTGCACCGGTCTATCAGCATTCAGCATGCATGTGAATACCTCTACTCCACGTATCAATCATGTCCACTCGAATACTCGGCAGCAAGGGAGGTCATCAACTTTCAACACGACCAACCACAAAAATCCAAACTATCGATCTGGACGTCTCAGATTTCGAATTTCAAGACACATCATCATCTGAAAACCACCAATCAACATCGCCGTGTCCAATCATGGCGGAAGGTTAGTGGTCAGTGGCCCACGTCATTAGCGCTCTGTCACGGCTGGCTGGACGCACCAATAACAACACCAGACGGGGTTCGACGTGCCGTGACGTCATTCTGTTTGCTCATGTGAGGTGAGGGCGACATCTCACGACACACGTGTTTTGATTTGTTGGCTTAGTTGGGGCGAAGGCGAAATGCAGTACACACCCTCCCCTTTCCCTTTTCCTCCCCGCCCTCCTACTTGCCCCTTCCTCAAACATCATCTTCATACTTCACCACCCGTCGTCTCGATTAACCAAGTTGCAAAAATATGGGACGTAAAACACCAATGTCGATCAATATCTAGGGTTCGATTCCCGATTCGGTCTGCTTTTTAACTTTGGAACTTGACTTTTCAGGTGTACATACGTGAACGCGGACTTTGGAGCCGTTCACAGCAACGAAGCACGTAATACATACATGGCATAAATTTCTCTCTCTGGCAATCAGTTCATGTGACTGAGTGTTTTTGTGTGTGTTTTGGTAGCATGACGTTGCAACGTGCATTCGTTGTGCAATGTGCACCTTGTATAGAATGTTTCTCGAGAAGCGTCATGGCAACGATACCACCTAAGTGCCGCCTATAATTTCATAACTACTATGCACGTTTATTGCTGTGAAATCCGTTAGTTTGGTCACTCCGACATTTTGGTGTACACCGCAAAAAAAAACATTTTTTTTGTTTACTTAAATGAATTTTTGTATCGATTTTTAGTGTTTACATAGCGTACACTTAGTCTTTCTTCCCTGGCAACATTGGCATGTCCTGGTTCTTGGAGTGAACAAGCACCTTCATCTCTACCTCAACTCCACCTTGTACGTATAGCTTCTCCATCTAGGCTACCGGCGTAGTCCCGCTAGAATCTTTATGAACGAAGTGAAGTACGATCTCTATTACTATAATCACGTCGACTACATCCGCCTTGCTGGTTTAGTTATGAAGATTATAAATAATGGGATATTATTTTGGGTGAGCACTTGAAAAAGAAAACATACTCGTAATTTTAATGTGTATCGTTTGGTACCGTATACTGTACCTTTGTTTATATTATTTCAAAGTCTTGACTCGTGGTGTAACTGTTTGTTCCTAACAAGCTTTACAATTTTGTGATCATCATACAATCAGTTATTGAAATCGAATTATGAAACTAGTATAGTGTTACAAGCTATGGATATCAAATTACAGGGTTGATCCAGCAAAGAGCTCAAATACTCTACAAGCAAATTATTGTTCTTGGTTGTTGGTTTTGTTTTAATATCGGCTCTAAAATAAGTGACTGATAGCTAATAAACACTAGTGGTATGGTTCGACATATTGCACGATGTTGGCGAACCACAAAGCGCACATGCGTGGTTAATGTTGTGTTTCGCTTTTCATGTCAATTCTCAATTACTTGTAACCGTCAATCATTTAATTTTGTGGTAAAGGTATGAACCAATCAAAACACAAAGTAAATGCGACTTGAGTGATGCTAGCTACCCACTGGGTTACCTCACGTCACGAAACTTATGGGACATGGCCTTGCCAGATACATTTTGAAAATAATAGAAATAAAATACAGTGTACGTATGTGGCTGGTTGCCAAAAGCGCCCAAGTTGATTGAAGAGTTGGTTGATGTCTTGGTTAGGTAGCTTACTATGTAAATGCCGTCTGGTTATACATAGTAGAAGCGAACCGCTAACATTTTAACGACATGTGTTTTTTATAGGTAGTACAATGTAGTGGACTGTAATCAATTCCTATGAATAACACCCCACTGAAAGATCAACATTATTTTGAAACTCCATTGCACCTCAAAGTTTGCAATAATTGTCAATGGTGTTTTTCTAGGAACACTCTTTTTGCACCATAATACCGACATTAGCGCTAATAGTTGTGCACCAACTATGACGGGACTGTGTCCCAACATAACTCAAAGATTTTTTTATAGTCTCATACCACCGCCACTTTCATTCTCCGTGTTCTAACGAAAATGAACAGATTCCTGGTATTCTTTCACTTATTCATCAGTAGAGTCTTCCTCTTAGTACAGAGTGGACAAGCCTTGTTAATAACACCCGCTTTTTTAGAAATTTACGGTTAGCCAAACTAAGGTTGTAAATTATCCCTAATGGAAATGTTTCAAGTAATGGTAGAAACTGGAGAAATAGAAAATGAAGTTGGCACTATTGGACTTGCTATTTCATAAGCATGAGACTACAACTTCACTAGAGTTGGTCCATTGGTCGGTGAGGTGCTTTTTCGTAAACATGAGGCTACAACTTCACTAGAGTTGGTCCATTGGTCGGTGAGGTAGGCTAACATGCAGCAGGTTGATTCAAACTCTAGGATAATTATTGTGTTTTTCTACCTCAAGTCCCGCCTTATTAACCAGGGCACCGAGCAAGTGAATGTCTTACAGTAACGAGCTCTCCATCTCATAGCGCAGTTTACGAGCCGGCCATGTACACTTCTCGACACACAAAATGCAGCACTCGTGGTACAGCCGCGGAAACTTGAAAGTCATCCAAAGAAACAGTTCACAAATAAATAGCTTGGAAATCGTAAGATGTATGTATGTTGGTATCTTAAAAATAACTTTCAATATCAACCTTTCGGAATTATGGGGGCTAAGCTAAGAAGAGGGCTACAGATTTACACCAAAAAAGGATTCAAATTTGATACAGTTTAAATGAAATTCGACAGTTTGAGATGTTGGTGAAGTTGTGTTATTTTCTTCTAACAGTAAACATCATCAATTAATAATGCGTGTTTAGAGAAATTCACTAAAAAAAATGTTGATAATATAATATTATACCCTGCATAGTTCCAAAATGTTAATATTGAATGCATGCGAACAATTCTGTCGAACCTGATAGCTACTAAAAGTGCTAGTGAACAGTGATTACGATTAGTTATTTTGTTTTTGTCAATGTTTCCGATAGTGGAAGAAAAGTAGATTCTTTACGTGAACGAACCAGTCACAGTTTGTGTGTATTCCTATATAGTTGGTATAGTTAGCATTGTAAATTGTATTAGGTCATTTTACAGTGTGAATTATGTTATAAAGATGGATGCATGTCCTGCAATTATTGTTAAGTTGCCCAACGTAACTTAGGTTGGAATTCATAGTCGGCCCCTACACCTAGGGGCGCCCATTGTTACCAAGGTAATAGTTGTTTCCATGTGATTTCCCATAAACAAAACAAATCCATAGCAACAATGGGTGCCCCTAAGTGTAGGGGCCTACTATGAGGGCACCCATTGTTACCAAGGTAACAGTTGTTTCCATGTGATTTCCCATAAACAAAACAAATCCATAGCAACAATGGGTGCCCCTAAGTGTAGGGGCCGACTATAAGGGCACCCTTAGTGTGCTATGGATTTGTTTTGTTTATGGGAAATAACATGGAAACAACTGTTACCTTGGTAACAATGGGCGCCCTTAGGTGTAGGGGCCGACTCATGCTTACGAAATAGCCGAGTCCACGAGTCCAATAGCAAACTGATTTCCTTCTTCTCTATACATCTGCTTGAAACAACTTCATAACGGATCATTTACGACATTACGTTGATACCTGAAACTACGTGTGTGACTGCATGACTGAAGAGCCTTGTGCACTCTATTAGCGGAAGACTGTCTTTACGAATACGTGAAAACGCTAATAACTAAAAACGCCAGTAAAGGTGCTGAGGTCAGAGGCTACTATAACGACCAAGCCCCCGGAGTTTAGTGGGTGTCGTGAGATCTCGAGACGATTGCCAACCAACTTTTCTTGAATGAAATTCTGAGCGCCAACTTCTCAGCCATGCAGAGTTTCGACAACAGATGTGTGTGCGAGTCCACGTTGCGGCTGAAGACAGTGGTGGGACCTGTTCTGCGAGAGTAGCGGATACACAGGAGGCTGCATGCTGGCTGCTACCGGGTACCGCATGCCGCACCGTGGGGTATGCGGGCAGTCGCTCGCGAGGTGAAGAGTTCATCTTCATTCAGTTTCAGAGAAAACGATAGTGACGTCACAAGCTTCGTCGCTCTCGCTGGACGGTTGTGGGTTCGATTCCGACCGTCGGCAATTATTTTCAACGTGGCTGTACAGTCTACACGCTTTGCAAATTTTTCTTCAAATGGGGTGGTCTAAATTACAACCGAACGAGGGGGGGGGGGGGGACTGGTCGTGCTCAATTTATAAGAAGCGGATTTTATCTTATTTTCATCATAATACGTGTAAAAGAGCTCTGAATTATTTAGAATAAACACAATAACTGGACCCAATCCCAAAGTCTACTTGATATACATTTGGAGCTCTTCGAGGCATCGTGGCGCTTCGAGTCCTCTTCGCCAGGAGATACGTAGTCATTGAAGGCATTAAAATAGTCCTATGTGCTGTTGATCAAGGTCTACTTGACCCCTGCCTAGCGGAGGCTCGTCGAAGTCCTAAGTCAGGTCGTAGCAGTCTTTTCCATCACTTTGGAGTTCAGAACCTCCGGATAGCGGAGATCAAATTGACTTTACTGTTAGTAATTGTGTAGTGACTAATTGTGAGGAAGGAAATGGTGGTACAGGCAGTTCTTTTCTCTTCAGGGGGGATGGTCATAAAAGTATGTACTTCATTGATCGACTGTGATCGATTGTACACGTGCTTGTTGACCTGTACAAGATGTTATATAACGCCGCCCTAACCCATCAGTTCCTCCTGTCGTCGAGTGGCCAAACCATTGGGTTTATATTTCAAGCCCAATGGCCAAACTGTGTCGCAGCATTGGGTTTGAAATTTCAAACCCAATGGTCGCAGTTTTTATTCCCGTGACGAGATACCGCGCAACGCAACGCATCGCCGTCTTGAAAGTAAACACAGTGCGGTCCTATTCATCGCAGAAATAATTATTTTGATAGCGATCTTGTTTCTAAACAGTAAACACACAACACGAGCGTGGGAGACTGGGTGATACCATCGACACTGGCCTGATTGTGACATACGATACCCTCTTGCGGCGTGAGTTGGGTTTCAAAAATGTTTTTTTTTTACAAAGCTAATGCGTGTAGTATTTATTATGACTCGTGTTTGAAAATTTATTCAAAAGATTTCGGGTGTATCTTCTTTATGCACGACGCTTTTTCTCACGAAGTTTGGTTACTGGTATCGCTCGATATGGTTTCAGATGCGGGCCTTGGTTTGAGAAAGTAAACTGACTTTAGAGTGAACGTGAAACACGTTCCGAGTGTTTTTATTGTTTTAGTTCAAGTTTTCGGAAAACCTACGTTGTGAATAAAAAATGTATTTTAATTAAAAATACTTTCATGTATATTTTAACAAAGACCCATACGTCTGTCATATCTGTCATTCTGTGTGAATAATCAGTCAATTTAATATTTAGGGCCGTTTGTACTAGCCACAACGTATAAAATGCTCAATTTATACCGAATGACCGATACTGGAGCGACCATAACGTATAAAACCATGTTTTAGGTCTTGTGGCCCATACGGGATGTACCGCTTGGTCTAAATTTTTAGGTCGAATGACGTTTCGACGCATCGTGCACAGATATTATACCTTGTGAGTTGTGACCCATCTCGTTTTTATACCGAGTGGTGTTTCGACGCTACAGTGTTTTGACGTTCAGACCCCGACCTATAAAGTTCTATAGATCCTCGGGAAAGCTTCTGATTGGTGGTTGCCAAGGACAAATAATTACATATCGAGAAGAAATCATACAATCGGGGGTTCATAGAGAGTGTATGTCGGCCAAGACGCCTTCGTTTTGCCATGATACACTTCATTCTACTAAGTGGCGATAGAGGAACTAACCATTAGGTATAAATTAGCCTGACGGTGGCTAGGGAACTGTCCCAAAATGTGCTTTGTGTGATGATGATGATAATTATGATTGTAAGTCGAGACGATGAGTGGTTGACAAATAAGAAGATGAAAACCTGAACATGTCATCTGTCGCCCAAACCAATTCCATCCTAGAACGCAAGATCCGTGGTATAAACTCGCCCCAAGACTACCTTTCCTATGCTTTCGTCACAGTCGAGGAGCTCGTAGCCAACCAGCCAACCAGCCGAGATAAACCTCCGCAAATAGCGATCGCTGATTGGCTACGAGTGAGGGCGCGTTCGTCACCTGTTTTGAAAGCAGGAGAAACGTTGCTGTTCGGCGGCCACTTGACAAGACCCACGCCTAATCGACCCGGCCACTGTGTTGCCGGTCGTCTAGATAGCTCTCGCTACTCCTGGTCTCGTGTCATCGACTCTGCCAGGTTGTACCCATGCAGCTAATGATGGCAACCGGTCTAGAAGAGAGCAACTTTTTCCTCTGATAAAAGACAATCGGCCAGCGTGAGTCATGGCGCGTTCAACATGTCATTGTCTTAAATCCGTCCGCTTTCAGTCCTAATTCGGAAGCAACGACCGTGGGATTGTATCTGGTCTACATGAGAGGAACTCGTCGAACCTGTATACCTCGGTGCATAAGCGTTTGCACAGTGCAGGTAACTTTTTAAACGAAAAAGTTCTTCTGTTTTTCTAAAGAAACTAAAAATCATTAAGTCTAGGGCTTCTAGTGATTTTTGGGTTTTGAAAATAAAATAAAATTTTGGTTTATTTTGATGACCTCCACGGTTTATAATAACTGATTACCAATGGGGGACATACTACCATTTATTATGTGGATGCTTCGTTGCTATGGCGGCTCCATGTCACCGTTTACCTAATATACCATACAGATAGCTCTAACTTATACGGATGGCCTGGATACATGCCCCGATATGTTTTTCTTATAGAAAATAGCATCTATATAAACTAATTACATAGCGATCCAGAGGGGACTATAGGGGACACCTCTGCATCTGGGCCGTATGCAGAGTCAAATCACAGTATAAGGAGTCCTTATACTGTGGTCAAATCTCAAGTCAAGTATACAGGATTTGTTCCTATGGAATGGTTTTATAACAAACTCCATAGCAACCATAAACAAATCACATGCTTACTCGACTGTACATTCCGTCCTAAGTCTATTTCCAAAATTTAAAACCTCATCCCGCACCGAGCATGGAACCCTAGACCTTCTGCATTGGAACTTGGAATAAGGAATAAACCCACTATTAGACTAGACCAACGAGCCACAATTTTTTAAGTTTTTAACTTTAATTATGTTTGGTTCCTCAGGCGCTACAATGTTTTTCACGATACAGTGCGTCTTTCTTTCACACTTGGTAATTACGAACATTACTCGGTGTCTGGTTCAGATTTGAAACACAAGGCTATCTTCAAACGGCAGACGTTGGCGGTAAGAATCACGAGGGATGCCCGAAAAGATATGCCTGAATGTATTGTCTTTGGAAATGAAAATCTACGAGTTACAACACATGTTATAATCGTATTTATTATCATATGTACGTACGTCATTCGTCATAGAATTAGGTTCTTTCTATTTTCGCGTTTGTATTGTTATGCAGTGTTTTGGATTTTACATCTCGCGTGGAACACGGATGTGTAATCATTGTATATTATGTAATATTCTAATTTATGTTTTTCAATGAATGTACGGTAATATGGCCACCAGCATTGTTAGTGACGTCACTTGAATGTAAATATGACTTAATGACGTTTCGATGGTGTCTTATTATTCTCCTCGGGAACTCCGCCATTGCGTCTCAATCTCACATCTTCATGAGTGTAAATATATGGCGATAGTTTGCTCCATCTAGGATTCATGACACATATGTAATTACATAGTTTTTTGCTTCGTTGGAATTGGAGTGCTGGTGTGAGGTAAAGATACTCTCAGGTGTGGATAGTTGGAAAGGAATGTCGGAGGGCTGTTTGCACGACGTATCCCTTTATGACTAAGGAACGTACGAAGCTATAATACTCTTCTAAGTTCTAAGTATTGTGTGAAAAGGGAATCAAACCTGCGACTTTCCGAATAATCTGCCGTGCCACTTATACGCCACCGATGCGACACCTCTATTGGTTTAGATAGATTGGATTGATTTAGGTAGACTCACATACATTTATTTCTTCTTCTTTACATTTTTACGATGATCATGATGATATTTGGGTTTTACGACCATATGTTTGTAACTTTGGCTAAACGAGAAGATGAGTGGGTGAAATATGAAGATGGTAAGACGCCACATGTCCGAATCAGATCCATTGTACATCGCGGGGGAAGTCCAGGAAGCGCGAATGTTTTTCGGAATTGCTAATAAATCAACAACTTTGTAGCATAGTTTGACCGCCTAGACGTGTTGTATGTTTTTCTTGACGATTTAAATCAATTAAAGCAAAAACCGAATTCAAAACAAGGTATGTAATAATGTAATAATTCGCACTTACATTTTACGACACACGAAAAGCATAATATAGAAAGATAGTTTGCATGCGCTCTGTGTAGTGTGTATGCAATGCATACACCAATTATCTGTTTTTGGAAAAAAGTTGTCGTTGTACAATGTGTCCTCATTCTTAAAAGGCGTTGGACTTGATTTTTTTGGATTAAACATGTTTCTGAAACTTGTTCTAACCTAAGAAGTTCGATTATGTAATACGTAGGTAGAGGGCTTGGGATTCTAAAGGAAACGGATTGTAGGCGACTCATACGCAATGTTTTACCACATGATTTAGGAGGTGTGAGGGTTTTGTTTTATTTTTTAATTTTATTAATTTGTTACGTCATATTTCTTTGTCTGCCTAGCAAGATCAAATTGTCGTTGAAATGGATGATATAGAAGAATGGACCTACATGCCCCCCCCCCCCCCCCCCCCTTACGTAATTGCACTATAGCAGAGATGGCGAACCAATGGCACGCGTGTCAAAAGTGGCACGCGAAGACTGTCTGGCGGCACGCAGAAATGTGTCAAAGATGTTGCATCAGGATGACATTGACCACACTTCACAGCCGTTTTCAATGAATTTATAGAATTTTGGATACAAAAATTTCGCCTCCAGCGCGATTTTGCCTAAATGCTGCATTACGTGGAACAATTACAACAATACAAACTGATAAAGTGGCTACTTGTTCCCTGCAAAGCACATTAATTATTCAAAAAGCTATAATAAAAATGTCATTAAAATTTGACTGTGCCTTTTTGGAGAAATTGGCACGCCTGGATAGTTTGTAGGCCTAAATAATGGGACTCAAGCTCAAAAAGGTTCGCCATCCCTGCACTATAGTGTTCTTCTTTACGTATATCATATAGATTACGACCGCCAATGTTTAGTTAGTAATTACTTATTCTACGAATAACTTATTTTCCTCGTAGCTACTGATAAAGTGGCTACTTGTTCCCTGCAAAGCACATTAATTATTCAAAAAGCTATAATAAAAATGTCATTAAAATTTGACTGTGCCTTTTTGGAGAAATTGGCACGCCTGGATAGTTGTAGGCCTAAATAATGGGACTCAAGCTCAAAAAGGTTCGCCATCCCTGCACTATAGTGTTCTTCTTTACGTATATCATATAGATTACGACCGCCAATGTTTAGTTAGTAATTACTTATTCTACGAATAACTTATTTTCGTCCCTGCACTATAGTGTTCTTCTTTACGTATATCATATAGATTACGACCGCCAATGTTTAGTTAGTAATTACTTATTCTACTTATTACTTATTACGTGGAACAATTACAACAATACAAACTGATAAAGTGGCTACTTGTTCCCTGCAAAGCACATTAATTATTCAAAAAGCTATAATAAAAATGTCATTAAAATTTGACTGTGCCTTTTTGGAGAAATTGGCACGCCTGGATAGTTTGTAGGCCTAAATAATGGGACTCAAGCTCAAAAAGGTTCGCCATCCCTGCACTATAGTGTTCTTCTTTACGTATATCATATAGATTACGACCGCCAATGTTTAGTTAGTATCATATAGATTACGACCGCCAATGTTTAGTTAGTAATTACTTATTCTACTTATTACTTATTACGTGGAACAATTACAACAATACAAACTGATAAAGTGGCTACTTCTTTACGTATATCATATAGATTACGACCGCCAATGTTTAGTTAGTAATTACTTATTCTACGAATAACTTATTTTCCTCGTAGCTACCACGAAACGGCAGTTTTGAAATGATGTAATTTTACAAAATAATAAATAGTTATTACTTGTTCATAAATCATAATACGCCCAACAATAAACAATTAAACATGTGTTGCCCTTGTTTGTGGGACCAAAGCAATGGGAGGCGGGGGGGGGGGGGGGGGGGCGAGAGTGGCGACCCCCCCCCCCCCCCCCCGACTTCTTAAATCCGTCCGCTTTCAGTCCTAATTCGGAAGCAACGACCGTGGGATTGTATCTGGTCTACATGAGAGGAACTCGTTCTGTGCTTTGCTTTGCTCTTGTCTGTCCGTTGGTCAGTCCGCCTGTCCACGCTGACCACACGTCGAACCTGTATACCTCGGTGCATAAGCGTTTGCACAGTGCAGGTAACTTTTTAAACGAAAAAGTTCTTCTGTTTTTCTAAAGAAACTAAAAATCATTAAGTCTAGGGCTTCTAGTGATTTTTGGGTTTTGAAAATAAAATAAAATTTTGGTTTATTTTGATGACCTCCACGGTTTATAATAACTGATTACCAATGGGGGACATACTACCATTTATTATGTGGATGCTTCGTTGCTATGGCGGCTCCATGTCACCGTTTACCTAATATACCATACAGATAGCTCTAACTTATACGGATGGCCTGGATACATGCCCCGATATGTTTTTCTTATAGAAAATAGCATCTATATAAACTAATTACATAGCGATCCAGAGGGGACTATAGGGGACACCTCTGCATCTGGGCCGTATGCAGAGTCAAATCACAGTATAAGGAGTCCTTATACTGTGGTCAAATCTCAAGTCAAGTATACAGGATTTGTTCCTATGGAATGGTTTTATAACAAACTCCATAGCAACCATAAACAAATCACATGCTTACTCGACTGTACATTCCGTCCTAAGTCTATTTCCAAAATTTAAAACCTCATCCCGCACCGAGCATGGAACCCTAGACCTTCTGCATTGGAACTTGGAATAAGGAATAAACCCACTATTAGACTAGACCAACGAGCCACAATTTTTTAAGTTTTTAACTTTAATTATGTTTGGTTCCTCAGGCGCTACAATGTTTTTCACGATACAGTGCGTCTTTCTTTCACACTTGGTAATTACGAACATTACTCGGTGTCTGGTTCAGATTTGAAACACAAGGCTATCTTCAAACGGCAGACGTTGGCGGTAAGAATCACGAGGGATGCCCGAAAAGATATGCCTGAATGTATTGTCTTTGGAAATGAAAATCTACGAGTTACAACACATGTTATAATCGTATTTATTATCATATGTACGTACGTCATTCGTCATAGAATTAGGTTCTTTCTATTTTCGCGTTTGTATTGTTATGCAGTGTTTTGGATTTTACATCTCGCGTGGAACACGGATGTGTAATCATTGTATATTATGTAATATTCTAATTTATGTTTTTCAATGAATGTACGGTAATATGGCCACCAGCATTGTTAGTGACGTCACTTGAATGTAAATATGACTTAATGACGTTTCGATGGTGTCTTATTATTCTCCTCGGGAACTCCGCCATTGCGTCTCAATCTCACATCTTCATGAGTGTAAATATATGGCGATAGTTTGCTCCATCTAGGATTCATGACACATATGTAATTACATAGTTTTTTGCTTCGTTGGAATTGGAGTGCTGGTGTGAGGTAAAGATACTCTCAGGTGTGGATAGTTGGAAAGGAATGTCGGAGGGCTGTTTGCACGACGTATCCCTTTATGACTAAGGAACGTACGAAGCTATAATACTCTTCTAAGTTCTAAGTATTGTGTGAAAAGGGAATCAAACCTGCGACTTTCCGAATAATCTGCCGTGCCACTTATACGCCACCGATGCGACACCTCTATTGGTTTAGATAGATTGGATTGATTTAGGTAGACTCACATACATTTATTTCTTCTTCTTTACATTTTTACGATGATCATGATGATATTTGGGTTTTACGACCATATGTTTGTAACTTTGGCTAAACGAGAAGATGAGTGGGTGAAATATGAAGATGGTAAGACGCCACATGTCCGAATCAGATCCATTGTACATCGCGGGGGAAGTCCAGGAAGGGAGGCCAGGGCCAAGTGGGAGGATACATCTTTAGTGGGACATTGGGGCGAAAAGGTCAGGCAGGGTCTCCTTTCGCCGCCTCTTACGACTAGCAAGTCATTCTGGGACATATTCTAATTCTACCATGGACCCAGACGAATCTTACGAATGTGTGAAACACGTTTCTCACAATAATTTACACCCACAGAAACGTAGTTAAAACTATTTCACCAATGTACACTGAATTTCAATAGTAACCAAAGTCGTCCCGAAACAACCTTACATTTGCTTACGTCATAGACAAGTGATTCGCGACCAACCAGCGAGCACCAATTTCAAATACCGATCGCTGATTGGTTACGAGTCATGCCCATGACGAACGCATTGTTTCGGAACAAATATACCTTATTTACTTTATGCTAGTAAAAAATTAATTCCAAATACGGCTGGTGTTGCCTAATCACGTGTCAAATAGTTGGAATATTTAACCAGTGTCGTGCGCGGACGTTAGCCGTGAGATAATTGCCAACGATGGATGTGTGAGTTGTCTTCGGCTTCTGTTTCCCGAGGGGGGACAGAGAATGCGGGCCCGACATCTTCGCAGGGCCAAGAGGACCATTAGTGAGAGGTATTTGTAGGCGTGTCGGTGTGCCCGGGGCCCGGGGCTCGACTCCCGGGCAACTAGCACTCAATGACACGCTGACGCTCTTGAGTATAACTACCAAACCATTAGTACAGTTGATCGTCTATTTCTTGTGCATTGGCAATAGATAAAAAAATAAATTACCCCGCCTACGATTACCCTCCTGCAATCATAATATTCCAAATTTCATAATTTCAATATTTTTTTGTTTTTGTACGATGTGCGAAATGAAGGGTAGGAGAGAACACGTAAAAATTTACTCTAACAACTCTTGGACTTATATTTTATTCGATATAGTTACTGGTCGTTATTATCATCAACCTATGTTGCCTATTGACAAAGATTACTCAGTAATCTTTGCTATGGATTCGTAAATTAGATTGAGCCAGAAATAGTAGGGTAAGTGCAGGAGTGTGCTATAATCCGTATAATATAGGGACTTAGGAAAAATCGATATTAACTATTGGCAATCAATATTTATTTTGATATTAGGATAGGCCTATATCGATCGATAATCGCAATACTATCAACACTCGAAAATCGATCAAAATACTTCGTTACTTACATTTTTATTGAGCGCGTAGTGCGGTCGGTCTCGGTAAACATGTAAACTTCATTACATCGATGGTGTGGGTTCGACTCCCGCAACACTCTCGTGACGGAAAGGCTACTGCAGCGGTCCTAGCGGCCGTGACATCAACCACTCTCATCTCCCTGGCCATCTCAACATCGAACTCGTTGATTCACAGCTCACGAGGCTCAGCTTCCCCTCTATGTAACAATATGTACTCGTGATCGACGCAAGTGTCCTTCGTGGCCTTGTGTTCTCTTTAGGGCGATCCCCTCAAGTGGGGAGGGGGTGGGGGTGGGGGGGGGGTTGTATAGACAAGAAAGTAGATCTCTGTGACATCGCGATTTTCACCCCCTTGTGCTTACTTCTCCATATCGACCTCAGATCCTTATCTACAGCCCATTTCACATGCACGCTGGTTCAACGAAAAACAACCGATTCCTGGCGTTTTTCACACATTCGTAAAGCCAGTCTTCCGCTTAGTAGAGTGTACAAGCCTCATTGGTCACGACCGCTGTGTTTGGAATTTGCAGGCAACCAACCAAAGGTCGTAAATTATCCCTTATGTATCTGTTTCAAGTAAATGGTAGCAACTCGAGAGTAGAAAATTAATTTGTTGCTGTTAGACTCGGATATTTTGTAAGCATGAGACGTTGGGCCAACTTTTACTCTGTTCTTTGACGTTCACTGGAATGTAATTTACATTCTTGCGTGACGTCACGACCCTCTGGTTCTTTAAGTACAACAATTAAAAATGTAAATCAACCTTGACACGTCAATGAACTTTGTGGTACGTCAGTGTCAGTAGCCAGGGAAATATTATAATATTACGAATATGAACGGCCCCAGATCCAATTTAATAAACTAAATTGAATACAATCGACTCGTAGATTTGCATCTACATGCATGAATCTCGTATCGTTTGAAAGAACAATTGGAATAAGTAAGGAAATATTACAACATAATGAGAAATCAATTATACTGACAATCAGCCAATCAAAAAGTTTCACCCATAAATCTCGACTCACTTCCATTATAATATGTAATGGTAGTTTACACCACAAAGAACCCCCGGCAGATATGGGGGGACGGACAACGTAGAACATTCCTCAACTAACCACCCAAAAAAGGACAACATAAAAAACTTCCAAAAATGGCGTCACTTCTGTAGTAGATCATTAAAATAAATCAAATAACCCCCTAGAAGTAGCTATGACACCGCTTCTCCTAATAATAGCGGCGCGATGAGTGTGACTGCAACGCGGGGGTGTAGTTTCCACGGCAGCTGCTGCGGCTTGTGATACAAACCTGTGCTGGGGGAGGGGGGGGGGGGGGGGGGGGGGGGGGTTGATCTTGTTTACATTCAGCTCTGAGACGCGTTGTTGAGAGTCACAGGGCGTAAAGGCCGTGGCCGGTATCTGATTGTGTTGATAGCGGTGGACACATTCCGCACTTGCGGTGGCGGTTCCCTCTGTGTTGGACCAGTGTAAGGTTTGGACCTGTGTAAGGTTCTCGTGAGGAGTGTATTTTATTTATAAAGACTAATTTAAAAAGGAGGACAAACTGGACAATAAACTAAACTAAATAATTTACTATGAAATAATAGGATGAAATAGCAACAACAAAACATATAACAACAAGAGAAAGTATTAAAAAAAAGAGAACCTGAACCTGAAGAATTGATCAGAAAACTGATACTTTTATAAATTTAAAATGATATAACAGTAATTAATAAAGAAAAATTAAATTGTCATAGAATTACACATTAAACCTTAAAAAGCACAAAAATGGAGAGTGGAGAAAAATAGAAACAGATGTATTTTCGCGTAAATGAGTCTACACGTCGACGCCAAAAAAGCATATATTTTTTACGTAGGTTGCGTCACATTTTAGGACTAGAAGAGAAAAATAAAATAAATTATTATTTTAATCATCCAGTAATATATTACAATTGAATTGCAAATATTTTCCCTCCAGGTCATCAAATTTTATTGACACAGGAGTCACGAACTGTGTATTGAATTCATTTCAATGTATAACAAGTTCGACTTCAGACAGAATTAATTTCAAGTTATTCACGAAAAAGTTACAGAATAGGTCCTTATGCTCGGTGTCTTGTCTGGAGGGAGTGTGGCCACCCTTGGCACTCCAGCGCCCCTATCGCTCACAGCCCGCATCCCGCCGCACACGTGACTCGTGGAAATAAAATACACACTCCAATAATTGTTGCGACACCCCGAAACAGCCAGACACTCCACTCGACCGGTGCAGACGTGACGTACATACAGACACAGACACACAGACACATAGACAGATAGACACACAGACAGATAGACAGACAGACAGACGGACACACAGACAGACACACAGACACCCGGTCGGTAACACATTTTGACTTTTGGAACTTTAAAAACGGGATGGGCATTCTATGCAGCAGTGTTGAATTCAGAGTTTTGTCCCCGGGGGGGCTATTTCAAATCCCGGGGGTGTAGACATCGAATGAGCGGGGAGGGGGAGTGGGGGGGCAAATTTTCAAAACCACTGCTGCTTCCACATCACTTTTATTAATAAACTGTCCAAGTGGTCTGATACAAAAACACTACCTACTTAAAACACTCTTTACACAAAAATATATGTTCAACAAACAAATTGATGCCCAGTTGAATTTGAGACGAAGTTTAGATAATCCTGGCCCTTCTCTGTTTTTTTCTGCTTGTTTCAGCTCTCTTGTCACATACTTTTGTGACACACAGAAAAATGTATTTACTTATTAAACCTTCAACGCAATATTTCCGTGCCATTTCAAAATTAAGTAATATATAGAGCTTGTAGCCAATTCATTCCCGAGGGGGCTTTGCCCCCCTGGGATCATAGCTGAATTCAACACTGCTATGCAGTGTTTACTATACATAAATCATAAAATGTTTTTCGGAAATGCTAATCAATCGACAGCTTTGTAGCACAGTTTGACCGCCTAGACATGTTTTATGTTTTTCTTGTAGATTTAAATTAACTTGTCAGAAATATCATTTAAATCAAGGTAATAATTCGCACTTACATTTTACGACATACGAAAAGCATAATATGAAAAGATGGTTTGCATGCGCTCTGTGTAGTGTGTATACCAAGGAGGTTATATAAAGCACTGGAGGGGCGGAGGCCTATGTTTACCTGGCTGTTGCAGTGAAGCCAGTTTTGCGGCGCGCGGCCGAGCGGCGGCCATATTGAGACTGGAAGGATTTCAATGCATGCATCTTTCCCCGCCCCCTCGGCGGCCCCCCGCACGTGACTTTTTCCACGATGTGTCGCTACAGTTTTCGGCGCCCGGCCTTTGGCTACTCGTGGGTATTTTTTTCGACTTTCCACCCCCACCCCTTCACCCCCTCACGACGTGTTTTATCTCGTCAGGTGTGCGATTTCGGCGCTCTCGTTTTGCGGTAGAAATTGTAAAAAACTCAAATGTTTTTTGGGGAATTTTTCGGATGCTTTTGATCGCAAGTCAATTGATTGGCGCATCTTTTTGTAAGAATTTTATGAATTTTAATGGTCTCTTTTAAAAGTTACGGGCACTTAAACTCGAAAAATTTGCGAAATTTGGATTTGACGGATCTGGTACGTTTTTAACGCGTCACATTCAAACGGCTCTGCCCGTCGAACCAAACGAGATATAACGTTCGTTTTTGTTTCGTTACTGACGCTTACCATCTATGTAACTGGAATTTGGAAATTTTTTGGATTCGTCCCAGAACTTTCGTCAATCAAATTGTGTACATTTGGTAAAGTGCGTTTTTAAAAAGCGCGTGTAACACTTTTTTTCCACATTTTTTCTTTGAAAATTTTCTCGAATTTTTCATTTTGATAAATAACCACTAATCTTGATTATGAACGATGCGATTTTTTAATTTCGTCCCGGATGCTTAGTTATGGGCACTTTTCCATTAATTCTACACGGTTTCAGTTTTGATTTTTTTGCGTCAAGTTGGTACTTGCGAAATGGGGTTTTCTTCTTTAGGCCGATGCTGAACCCTTGCCCGTACAGGGGCATGAAAACGCATTTTCGAAAAGTCACCCCTTTACCGAATGACAGATGTTCCCGCAACGCACTTTTCACGGCGTTAAGAAAACACGCATACAAAAGTTTTGTTTTTGTATATTAAAAGGGATTTTAATATGCCATCCACATACATTTGTGATTAGTATTATTAAATGCACATTTGTCTATCCGAAAACGTTACGTTAAAAAATTAGACTTTACGGGTGTCCGAGTTACGGTGCTTTAACGGATTTCACGCGTAGCCGTTTTTTGTCGGAATTTGTCTTTGGGAATTTTTCAAAGTCTTAAAAAAGCATGTTGGAATTTTTTCTAATTATCGTTTTCCGTTTTACCGTGTCCTAGACTATTTTTGACATATTGAATGTACCCGGACGTACCGGGCACGTACCGTCTTCGTATTTTTGTAATTTTA
Organism: Isoperla grammatica; assembly: GCA_945910005.1. Lineage (NCBI taxonomy): Eukaryota > Metazoa > Arthropoda > Insecta > Plecoptera > Perlodidae > Isoperla > Isoperla grammatica. Next base: position 33,040,054 of record OX246739.1, read on the forward strand.
ATTTTCAGTTTTGAACGTCCCCCAAATGTCCCGTTTTGAAATTGGACAACCCGTTTTGGGATCATTAAAAAGAGCGTTCCAATACCTTTCAGTACATGTGCAGTTTGTTGACGTCACACTTACCGGGACGTACCGGAAAGCTTTTGTACGTGCAAAATTCAACTTTTTTGTTTTTGACCACCCAAATTACGAATTTGTTATGAGTTTTTTCGGAATTTTTCGTCGGAATAACTTTTCTCTATTCTATATTAAATATGTTTAGTTTTTAATTTATCGAAAAAGCTCAAAACACGACGACGGGGGAGTGCCGTATACATTGATGTAATCTGAAGATAATCAATTTCGACACTCACATTTGTCTTTGATGGCTTATTGTGGGTGTCGTAGATACTTGAGTGAAGAAAGAAACTTGAAAATTGTGTGATTTTGAAAAAAGAAAAAAGAATAAGTGTACAAAAAGTACATGTACCATGTAAAACTGTCGTGGATACTTGAGTAAAGAAAGAAACTTGAAAATTGTTGGATTCGAATCGCTGACCCATATCGCACTGGACGCTTGAACTCGATATACTATGCTACAACATTGGGCAATTTATTCGTTAAGTATCGTGTAACACGGGCGCGTATAAAAAGTCCGGGTTGATCTTTTTTGGTGAATTAAAGATCTCGTATATTTAATATTGAATCACGCTTTCTAAAAAAGTTGACACGAAGTCTGTAAGTCATATTGGTCGCCCACAATAAGCCATCAAAGACAAATGTGAGAATCGAAATTGATTATCTTCAGATTACATTAATGTATACGGCACCCCCCCGTCGTCGTGTTTTGAGCTTTTTCGATAAATTAAAAACTAAACATATTTAATAAAGAATAGAGAAAAGTTATTCCGACGAAAAATTCAGAAAAAACTCATAACAAATTCGTAATTTGGGTGGTCAAAAACAAAAAAGTTGAATTTTGCACGTACAAAAGCTTTCCGGTACGTCCCGGTAAGTGTGACGTCAACAAACTGCACATGTACTGAAAGGTATTGGAACGCTCTTTTTAATGAAACCAAAACGGGTTGTCCGATTTCAAAACGGGACTTTTGGGGGACGTTCAAAACTGAAAATTAAAATTACAAAAATACGAAGACGGTACGTGCCCGGTACGTCCGGGTACATTCAATATGTCAAAAATAGTCTCGGACACGGTAAAACGGAAAACGATAATTAGAAAAAATTCCAACATGCTTTTTTAAGACTTTGAAAAATTCCCAAAGACAAATTCCGACAAAAAACGGCTACGCGTGAAATCCGTTAAAGCACCGTAACTCGGACACCCGTAAAGTCTAATTTTTTAACGTTACGTTTTCGGATAGACAAATGTGAATTTAATAATACTAATCACAAATGTATGTTGGATGGCATATTAAAATCCCTTTTAATATACAAAAACAAAACTTTTGTATGCGTGTTTTCTTAACGCCGTGAAAAGTGCGTTGCGGGAACATCTGTCATTCGGTAAAGGGGTGACTTTTCGAAAATGTTTTTTCATGCCCCTCTACGGGCAACGGGTTCAGCATCGGCCTAAAGAAGAAAAACCCATTTCGGAAGTACCAACTTGACGCAAAAAAATCAAAACTGAAACCGTGTAGAATTAATGGAAAAGTGCCCATAACTAAGCATCCGGGACGAAATTAAAAAATCGCTTCGTTAATAATCAAGATTAGTGGTTATTTATCAAAATGAAAAATTCGAGAAAATTTTCAAAGAAAAAATGTGGAAAAAAAGTGTTACACGCGCTTTTTAAAAACGCACTTTACCAAATGTACACAATTTGATTGACGAAAGTTCTGGGATGAATCCAAAAAATTTCCAAATTCCAGTTACCCAGATGGTAAGCGTCAGTAACGAAACAAAAACGAACGTTATATCTCGTTTGGTTCGACGGGCAGAGCCGTTTGAATGTGACGCGTTAAAAACGTACCAGATCCGTCAAATCCAAATTTCGCAAATTTTTCGAGTTTAAGTGCCCGTAACTTTTAAAAGGGACCATTAAAATTCATAAAATTCTTACAAAAAGATGCGCCAATCAATTGACTTGCGATCAAAAGCATCCGAAAAATTCCCAAAAAAACATTTGAATTTTTTACAATTTTTACCGCAAAACAAGAGCGCCGAAATCGCACACTTGACGAGATAAAACACGTCGTGAGGGGGTGAAGGGGTGGGGGTGGAAAGTCGAAACAAATACCCACGAGTAGCCAAAGGCCGGGCGCCGAAAACTGTAACGACACATCGTGGAAAAAGTCACGTGCGGGGGGCCACCGAGGGGGCGGGGAAAGATGCATGCATTGAAATCCTTCCAGTCTCAATATGGCCGCCGCTCGGCCGCGCGCCGCAAAACTGGCTTCACTGCAACAGAGGCCAGCGCCCCTCCAGTGCTTTATATAACCTCCTTGGTGTATACATACACCAATTATCTGTTTTTGGAAAAAAGTTGTCGTTGTATTGTTGTGTCCTCATTTTTAAAAGGCGTTGGACTTGATTTTTTTTGGATTGAACATGTTCCTGAAACTTGTTCTAACCTAAGAAGTTCGATTATGTAGTACGAAGGTAGATGGCTTGGGATTCTGAAGGAAACGGATTGTAGGCGACTCATACGCAATGTTTTACCACATGATTTAGGAGGTGTGAGGGTTTTGTTTAATTTTTAATTTTATTAATTTGTTACGTCGTATTTCTTTGTCTGTCTAGCAAGATCAAATTGTCGTTGAAATGGATGATATAGAAGAATGGACCTACATTGTCCCCCCTCCTGACGTAATTGCACTATAGTGTTCTTCTTTACGTATCATATAGATTACGACCGCCAATGTTTAGTTAGTAATTACTTATTCTACGAATAACTTATTTTCCTCGTAGCTACCACGAAACGGCAGTTTTGAAATGATGTAATTATACAAAATAATAAATAGTTATTACTTGTTCATAAATCATAATACGCCCAACAATAAACAATTAAACATGTGTTGCCCTTGTTTGTGGGACCAAAGCAATGGGGGGCGGAGGGGGGGGGGGGCGACAGTGGCGAACCCCCCCGACTAAAGTGGCAATGTATCTCGGTCCATGGTCGAGATCTTGTTTGTAACTCTTGTCGCGTGACCAAGCCGAAGGTTAAGAGAATTTTACTAATTGTCGTAATACGCTCAGCGGGCCAAAAAAACCTAGCCCCATTTTTAACGTTGTCAAGAAAATGCGAGAGGAGTTAATCTCTGCGGTCTGTGGATCCGCACCCATATGACGTCAGAAGCGATGCCAACGTATGAAAATCTCGGAAGCCAACGTTTTTTACAACCCCGGGATAAATTTGTTATATGAAACGTTTGTGTCCCTCATTTTTTAGTTGCAAATGCTCTTTCTACACTTGAAAATTAACTATTGTGCCAATTAACGATCTACTCGTCAACTGATGTCTACAACAATCGTACACAATAATAATAATAATAATAATAATAATAATAATTATTATTATTATAATTATTATTATTATTATTATTATTATTATTATTATTATTATTATTATTATTATTATTATTATTATATTATTATTATTATTATTATTATTATTATTATTATTATTATTATTATTATTATTATTATTATTATTATTATTATTATTGTTGTTGTTGGGTTTGTTGTATATTGTCCCTTCTACCCTTCTCAGTACACTATAATAATATTTGTGTGCCATCTTTATGTAATTGTGCTTGCATGTACATGCATGTAGTGCAATAAGAACTAAAGACTCCCCTTCTCAGTGCATATAATAATATTTGTGCGCATTGTCGTAGAGGAGAGACGCTCTGCGGGGGCCTTGCGGGCCACTTCACGCTCAATGCGCGGCTTGTTTGCACTCTTGACGCCGGATTACCTGCTGCACCCCCACAACGAGCAGCCTTTGTGTGGGAACACAGGGTTTATGGTCCACCCTAGGTTTAATCGACTCCCAAGCCTGAAGGTATTTTTACCTTGAGGCGTCTTTGAGAAAGGAAAAAATCGATCGCGGAAAAGAGACGAGCGAAATGGCTGAGGGAAGCGACGTAAACACCGTGAGAATATGTTATGTAACGTGTGGGCGCGTAAACTTACTAAACGGTTTTATGATGGTTGTTTCCTTTTGGACTATATTTTATTGTTTTTTGATCAAACAAACTCCAGCATTTCTGGTATTATGTATATAACATATAGATTTAAAAGATGTTAACTGAAAGTAAACAAAACGCACTGTACCATTACCATACCTAATAATTCGTGTAAAATATTTATACTTTTTTACAAATTATGATAGTGATTCTTTTTCCAAATTTTATGATTTTAATTTGCAATGGACACAATAGATAGATTATATCAAATCTTAAAATCTGCAATTTATTACTAACATTCACAGCACTCTTTTTCGTGGATTATTATTTAGTCAATATTTGCATTGACCTATTTGATGAATGACGGGGGAAGAAGAGTGGAGAGGAAACCTGATACCGGCTCGTAGTCTACTCTTTCCTGCCTAACTCCACTATCTTGTATCCTCCCATCACAATCAGTTGTCTGTGCTCCCACGACACATGACTGTTTAGGTCCAAAACCACCGTTACACTCCATCAACAAGTCATTGATAGACATTCTCCTACCGTTTCCACGGACCGGCTACCGTTGCCATTTTACTCATTCACAAAATACCTTCCTGATGACCCCCAACAAGAAACGTCCGTCTAATTGATGTAATAACGCAGAGTAGCGGCCGTAAATTGTTGGCTGGAGTGATTATTACATGGGATGGAAACAGAACAGAACAGGTTATCTTCTCCTTCATCAGATGTGAATGAAACTCGATGTCCGTCCGTCGTGGAGCGGACCTCACTAGCGCGCCGAGCGGCCTCGACCCGAACCTGCGCGCGTATCAATGAGTCTTCATTTTCACTGAGTCGGTTCATGATGACTTTTTAATCGGATTGTTCTTCAACCCCTACTTGATTGCATGATTTGTGATTCATGATTGATTTTATGAAATTTGAAAAAGGTGTAGATTGCCCGACAGATGACGATGACTGACTATGCTGACAATGACTGATGAATGATGTCAATGACGTCGATGACGATGAATATGACTATGAGGATGATGATGACCGACTATGAATATGGCTGTGACTGTCTATGTTGATAAATGACTATGGATATAATATGACGATGGTGATTACTAGACTATGTCGATGACGATGAACAATGACTATGTGAGGATGGCGAAATAAAAAATCATTATTTTGTCTTTACTTCTACATTATTGTAATCTTGCTATTCGAGAGGATATTGAATCAGATGAAAAAAAGAAACATGAAAATAAACCATATGTAATTAATATTAATATTCCGCTTTATTTTGATATTGTTGTTTCTAACCTCCCGAAACTTTTTTTTTTTTTTTTGAACATGCAACTTCAAGAAAGTAAAGGATTTAAACCCAAAGATTCATTTGAAACACAAGTCCGTGTCGGTATTCCGAAACCAATGCAAGCTTCATCGGTTGCAACGAGAGCAGAAAGTAGTCACAGTACAATTTTCAAAAAGGACAGTTTAATTTTTCCGCCACATATCACACATACCATCTCTCATCGGATCTCTTTGCGATATTTTCACCTATTGTCCCGCCTGAGCCTGCCTGATACGCTTTGCCTGATTCAAGCTGTCTGCTTTTTGTCGCTGAGCCATCTCCTTGCTTTACTTCTCATGAGTTGCTTTGCGTGTGACGGCGGCCCCAGCCCTGGGGGTAATGTGATACGGGAGCTCTCATGCCAGGCCCGCAGGGGTGTCCAGCCCGCCGGCCTTGAGAGTACCAGGGGTCTCCAAACAGTCGGGCCAAGCATCTCATGAGTGCGTTGCGTGTGAGGGCGGCCCAGCCTGGGGGTAATGTGATACGGGAGCTCTCATGCCAGGCCCGCAGGGGTGTCCAGCCCGCCGGCCTTGAGAGTACCAGGGGTCTCCAAACAGTCGGGCCCTGAAGTCTGGATTACACAGAAAGCTAGATAAATTTCCCAAGGGATCTTGATGTATATTCCCTTTTTGGCGTCATAGAATATGAAATAGTGAAATTATATATGTGACGAACTGACGATCTGACGAATACACTTGGTCCAAGACTACCTTACACATGCTATTGTCACAGGCGAGGCACTCGCAGCCAACCAGCGAACCGCCCGAGACACCCGCGCAGAGAAGTCTCACGAAATGCAATCCACATCCCTCTGTTTCTTTCCCTTTTCCTTTTCCTTTTCCTCCCCTTCCACTTTTCCTCCCTGCTCTCCTCCTTGTCCCTGTCCTCTAACCATCTTCATCTTCATATTTCACCTACCCATCGTCTCGATTAGCCAAGTTGCAAAAATATGGGACTTAAAACTCAAATATCGCTTATCGAACAGACACCTAGAGACACCCGAAGGACGGTGCTTCTGCCTGGGACGAGCGCACTCGCTCGCTCACACGCAAACCACATTTGTTTTTGCGACGCGGATCTTGTTTCGGAAATCTTAATTTATAATTTCATACATTAAATCGTAAATCTCGCGTTTCCTACATAAAAATCTACCTTAATTTGGCCGCATAATTAACTTAAGCTGGTGTTTTTTGCTTCGCTGGTTCTACTATCACGCATGAAAGATTTGAATATATTGAAATAACATGTTAAAAATAAGTCAAAATCGAATCAAAATATTATAAACAAATTAATATTTGCATCTTATGTTATCGTTGGTTTTTATTTTTGTATAATTTAATTTCTCGTTTGAATTTATTGCATTTAAAATTTAAACGGTTAATAAAGTGATTGGCCACAATGTCGGTGTCTTCCTTGGCCAAGTAAACAAAGCGGTAACAGCTACGTCACATGTCAGCTACCTTGTATACTTGTGTGGTGAGATTCGAACCCACACCCAGTCAGTGTCAAGGACAGGAGTTCGTTAGATAAAGGTAAGCGTGCGTCCTGAATATGTGAACCAACTGTTCCAAAATAGACTAGATGCATTCTGGTGGCCAGAAAATAAACTAATATGAAGAGTTGAACTGTCCAACAATGACGCTATAAGGAGGTTGCTTAGCAGCGCTATCTAATAAATAGGGTACGCACAACACCGAAACACAACAATGAAACAAATGAATTGAACCGATGGACAAGCAAGCTGTCAAAAAATAAATATGAAGTTCTGAAGTTGGAAAAAACAAACGTTCAGAACGTTTACACACTTTCAGATAGTTGCTGTCCATTACTTAACATAAATTTTAACTGGCGAGCAGTTACTATCGTTACAACTAACTGTTTCTCCTCATTATTTGCAAAGATATTACTTTGACGGCTTGTTGTTTGTCCACCAGTTCAATTCATTTATTCCATTGTTGTAGTTCGGCTGTTACGTCATATGTGCGTACCCTATATCCAACACATTATTCACATTATTAATTTTACTTCTTCACAAAACATCAAACACCGAATCATCAACTTCGCTGATGTAAGTCTACAGTGTTGCTGATCGCGTCGATGAGTCTCGTTGATAACTAGAGTGTATCAAAGAGTTGTTCAAGGCTGCCGGGGCTCGCGTGTCTTCTCCTCAGGATACGAACCTACGCCCCGCGGCCTCGAGTCATTATATCGCTCCGCAGGTTGTTGTTGATAAACTCAAGAACGCTAGCAGGTAACCACGGGTCCAGGGAGCTACGCATCAACAGCCTGGGGCTAATGTATGATCGCTCCAATTACTTTGATTGCACCGAGTCAAATGGTATCTGCAAAAAATACACCAAAGATTGTCCTAGAATGATATTACTCACTGGGCGCAAAAACATTTTTTTTTTTTTTTTTATCTCGGAGGGGTTTACTTGAGTTAACAATTTTTGGCCTGCGTATTCTTCTACGATAAGTATTGAGGACTCGAACCAACTCACAGACAGATCTGCTAAGCAACCTCCTTGTAGCGCCATTGACGACTCAACAACAATGAACAATTGACAGCTAAAAACTCCGATTTAATAAACTCGGTTAGGTAACCATAGCAGTCGCCATGCTTGTTCGTAGAGAATCTCCGCTTACCAGCTAATCAGAGTTGAAAAAGTTGGTGAAACTGGCCCATAAAAGTGTATTTTCTTGCCACCAGCCAGAATGCATCTAGTTATTTTGAGTGGTCAATAGTCAGCCAGATGTACTTGCGAACATACAACACAAGCATACATTTGTCAATGTGGGAGTCGAATTACTTTGGTAAAATAATGCTATCTAATATCTATCTATACTTCACGTTGTGGCGCGTGTTTTTTTTTTAATTTTTATAGTGTAAAACAAAAATAATTAAGAATAATTTATGAGGCGTCAGCACTTGTAGGATCGTAGAAGTGAGGCTTGGGTATACATCGGTTTCAGAGGCATAGAGGCACTGCCCTAGAACGTTTTAGGAAGGCCCCGGTCCGGTCCCGTCTCTCCTCCTCGCAGTGAGAAGTGAGGCTTGGGTATACATACATCGGTTTTAGAGGCACTGCCCTAGAACGTTTTAGGAAGGCCCCGGTCCGGTCCCGTCTCTCCTCCTCGCAGTGAGAAGTGAGGCTTGGGTATACATACATCGGTTTTAGAGGCACTGCCCTAGAACGTTTTAGGAAGGCCCCGGACCGGTCCCGTCTCTCCTCCTCGCAGTGAGAAGTGAGGCTTGGGTATACATACATCGGTTTTAGAGGCACTGCCCTAGAACGTTTTAGGAAGGCCCCGGTCCGGGCCCGTCTCTCCTCCTCGCAGTGAGAAGTGAGGCTTGGGCTTACATACATCGGTTTTAAAGGCACTGCCCTAAAACGTTTTAGGAAGGCCCCGGTCCGGTCCCGTCTCTCCTCCTCGCAGTGAGAAGTGAGGCTTGGGTATACATACATCGGTTTTAGAGGCACTGCTCTAGAACGTTTTAGGAAGGCCCCGGACCGGTCCCGTCTCTCCTCCTCGCAGTGAGAAGTGAGGCTTGGGCTTACATACATCGGTTTTAAAGGCACTGCCCTAAAACGTTTTAGGAAGGCCCCGGTCCGGTCCCGTCTCTCCTCCTCGCAGTGAGAAGTGAGGCTTGGGTATACATACATCGGTTTTAGAGGCACTGCTCTAGAACGTTTTAGGAAGGCCCCGGACCGGTCCCGTCTCTCCTCCTCGCAGTGAGAAGTGAGGCTTGGGTATACATACATCGGTTTTAGAGGCACTGCCCTAGAACGTTTTAGGAAGGCCCCGGTCCGGTCCCGTCTCTCCTCCTCGCAGTGAGAAGTGAGGCTTGGGTATACATACATCGGTTTTAGAGGTACTGCTCTAGAACGTTTTAGGAAGGCCCCGGACCGGTCCCGTCTCTCCTCCTCGCAGTGAGAAGTGAGGCTTGGGTATACATACATCGGTTTTAGAGGCACTGCCCTAGAACGTTTTAGGAAGGCCCCGGTCCGGTCCCGTCTCTCCTCCTCGCAGTGAGAAGTGAGGCTTGGGTATACATACATCGGTTTTAGAGGCACTGCCCTAGAACGTTTTAGGAAGGCCCCGGTCCGGTCCCGTCTCTCCTCCTCGCAGTGAGAAGTGAGGCTTGGGTATACATACATCGGTTTTAGAGGCACTGCCCTAGAACGTTTTAGGAAGGCCCCGGTCCGGTCCCGTCTCTCCTCCTCGCAGTGAGAAGTGAGGCTTGGGTATACATACATCGGTTTTAGAGGCACTGCCCTAGAACGTTTTAGGAAGGCCCCGGTCCGGGCCCGTCTCTCCTCCTCGCAGTGAGAAGTGAGGCTTGGGTATACATACATCGGTTTTAGAAGCACTGCCCTAGAACGTTTTAGGAAGGCCCCGGACCGGTCGAGTCTTCAACAAGTTGTTGGCCGTGATGACGTCACTGATAACACGTTCCTCCCACGTCGTGTTCGTACACCTTGTGAGATGACCCGACCTGCCCGCCCACGCTACAGCTCGGGTCAGCTGCGCGCGTTATCCACCGCCTTGTCAACACCAGATGCCAGTCCGCACGCTTCGTCTTGTCTTTGAGTAGTCTCTCTTTGAGTAGTCTCGACTTAGGCCAGGATTGGTGACACTACGCCAACGTATGAAACCTAGAATTGCGCCCAATTTTTGATTCATGAGACCGACTGGAGCTATAACCAGAGCCAATAACCGTACTAACTTTCGTGGGCAATCCTCAACCTGATCCCCTAACCTAACCGAATTTCGTGGGATGTCAGGTAGCTGGGCAAAGTCACTTTGATTCAGTGTCACTCATCCTGGCCTTATCCGACTCCCATCTTTGAGTGGGCGGTGTGAGACGTATATTACCAATGATATTCAACAGCTATAGTAGGCTAGATCACCAGTCCCCCAACCTTTCACTCAGTAGCGAGCGTGGCAATTTGGAGCTTTCAGTACTGCGAGCGGCAGAAAGTCGCGTTTGAGACTCCCATTCCCGCCTGTAGTAATTGCCCAATTCAAGATGGCTTCTAATTGACACGCCTGTGGCTGCTAGGTTGCGCATCTTGCCTACTATAGCTGTTGAATATCATTGTATATTACATAGACATGTATTGTTACGTAACTTCAATAGAGAGGTCCAACGACCTATGATCGTTCCTCGATGCCCGCCATGTTGTACCGTAGCTTCTTTGTTTAGTTGTATGTGATGTATGTATTCTTATAATATTCACGTGACGTCACTGACATTGTTTGCGGCCATACTCCCGTACATTAGGTGGTTTTGTAGTTCCTGCACTTAGCGGCCATCATCCCGTACACTGAGAGTCAAATGCATAGTTGTTCCTCACGTGCTTCTCCTCAACTCAGCCTTTCCTCAGACTCGCCTAGCCACCAATCACAGAGCAGCGTTGCATGTGTACCGCTCTGTGATTGGTGGTTCTGAGGAAAGGCTGAGTTGAGGAGCACGTGAGGAACAACTATGCATTTGACCCTAAGTCATTGTTGTAGGCAAAGAAATGAGCATATTGCGTACCAAGATTTGGACATAAAATAGTATTTTAAATATAAAAATAAAATAAAAAATAATGATTTCTAGCGGTGCAATATGGCCAACGTTCCGAGAATAATCCATTGTTGACCACTCGAAAGAGGAAAGTTTTTGTACTTCTAGAATATAGCAGTGAGTTTTGAGTAAGGTATCTCGGTAACGACTTTGAGACGCCAAAGAGCGCAGAACGTCGAACGAAACCTCAACGAACCAATCAGAATGAAGCTGCGTTCGAACAGCACATACTCTGATTGGTTCGTTGATCTGCGTTCGACACTCTGAGCTCATTGAAGTACAGGTCGGGAATCCACCATGAAATAAAGCAAATCTGTCAATCCCTTCCCGTAGTTTTTGTTACTTAGAACTTCTTTAGACAAGAGGGATATACTGTATTTGAACTGCATGTGGTTTTATAATGGCTGTCTTGGTATTATATTAATTTAATTGGTTGCATCACATCAATATTGTGACCTCTTGGCAGTATTGTATTGTAGCTATACATTGTGTTGTCTTGCATATCACTGTGTGAATACCTTGCATTGTCGATTGTATTCTGTAATATAATGCTGTGTTTACACGACAAAATAGCTAGCTCGTTAGAGGATAGAATAGGTATGTCTTTATAAGCAACGGGACAGCGGTAATAACAACGCACGCATTTCTCGTAAACCGCTTATTGCTTACTTCTCTGACATGACTTGACGAGTGTCCACTGTCAGGTTATTGACATTGCCTCGTATCAGCGAGATTCATGTATTGGACAGCAGATCCTATAGTTGCATATTACGATCCAACAATTAATAAACACGTTGTTTGTTACATACAGCACGTCCCATTATTCACAGAAATGTCGTCAATATATAAAAATATACAACAAAATAGCAATACGTAGATAAACAATAGGGCACTAGCAACACCAAAAGACAACAATGGAACAAATGAATTGAACTGATGGACAAACCATCAGCTGTCAAAATAATAAAAGTGCAACGAAAGAAATAAAAACAAGTGTAGCAATTGTAACTGCTCGCCATTTAAAACTTGTAATGATATACAACGACTAAGTGAAAGTTTTGTATGTGTATTTGTTTGTTTTTTGTTTTGTTTTCCAAATTCAGAAGAAATTATTTTTTGACAGCTTGTTGTTTGTCCATCGATTCAATTCATTTGTTCCATTGTTGTATTTTGGTGTTGCTAGTGCCCTATAGAAAGGTCCTACAAAATAAAAAAATCTTGTTTTTAAAATGTGTTTTCTGAATGAAAAAATTCTATCGGAAGAAAGATCTCGATCATTGTTGTGAGGGAGGAAACCAATAATTGTGTGCCCTGATAACATTGATTCAGGTTCCGATTCCGATCAGTTTAAAACAATGGTTGGCGTTATCGGAACGCAAAATAAAGACAAGTTTACAACAGAACCCAAGAGGTCGTGACGTCATATATCAATGAGTGGAGTAATGATAATGAATGACCGTTTAGGGGGGACCTGCCACTGTCACCCACGATGCGTATTGGGGGAAGGAAGGAAGGTAAACTAATTATACTATCAGGTTAAAATTACTGTTATTTGTGTGAAAAGGCCCAAAACGTGAAGGTCATTGGCCAGTGTGAAGTAATTTAAAGGTTGGGTGACAAACATTGCGAGCCGTGACATATAATACCTCTGTGTTGAACCACCTGTCAAGTGTCAACGTATCGGATGATGATTGCGCAAGAGGGGGGGGGGGGGGGAGAGTTGAGAGTTGAGGACAAGGAGGTATTTTGTTACATATACATTATGAACACGTCCTCGCTGATGTGAGCTTTACGAGTAGTTGCTAAATAATACCCGTAGATAGTGCTAGATCTGCACAACCGGAGTTGGAAACTTTACAACCGAGTTCCATAATCTGCTAAACTAGCGGGATAAATATCGATGTCAATCGCAAATTAAATCAAAATTAAATGAAACAGTCGACTAGGATCAATCTTGTACAAGTCCTAAGAGCATTCCACCAGAGGACGTGGGTTCGAATCCCGCATAAATCATGGGTTCCTGGTATCCTGCATCTTCATGTATCACCCCTCATAGTCTCGAATAGCATGATTTCAACAAATAGCATACGCAAAGCAATAAGAATCATCATCAACTACAAACTATCCATCTTCGGCCATCTAGAAGACATTCCATGGGGTATTCCGCTCATCACGTTCCTGACACTCTTCACCAGGCTTTGCCAGAACAATAGCAGCGTGGAATGTCCAAGCTGTGACACAAGTTCGTGGAACGTCTACAACAACATTCCTCAATACTTAACGTGTCGGGAGTTGATAGTTCAAGTGTGCACGTCACGGGCTTGCAGCTCTTGTTTGACAGCAGCTGGACATGTGACGTAGCCACATCGATCTGAGCCAATCATCAGTTAACTGGTGACGTCACCGCGACCCAACCCTGACCTGGGTCAGCGGTCAGGTCATGCTGTGTGATTCACGGCGGTGGAAATAGGGTGCTGACTGCTGACGAATAATACGGACACACTGAGACGATTTTATACTCACGATTTTATACTCACTATACGATTACTTACGATTGTGGTCCGAATTCAGCGGTCCAAAATCCCACCAGATTTCTGACTGGTCTGGTGGACTTTGGACTGGGGAATTGTCTACCAGATGCCATCTTTGTTCGGGCCCTGAGTGATGTGTTGGGACCGTAGAAGTCAGAAATAATTGATATTTTCTATTTTTTCAGGTGGTAACAAGACGTTTCGGTTTTCTTTCGTTAGTTTGTTTCTAGTTGTAGCCGTTTTGCTCTTATCAACACTGTGTAAGCATTACTTACAAAAATTATCAAAGTGCGTATAAAGGCTGGTCCACACAGATTTTTTAAGCATAAGATTTAAGGTTTAACGCGTAGTCGTAAAGTTGGATCATAGGAAACACGTACTGGCGTTCACACAAAGTTTTAGTTTTAAGACGTTGTTTTCATTGTTGTATTTAAAACAACGTCTTAAAACCTTAAATCTTATGCGTAAAAAATCTGTGTGGACCAGCCTTAACCATGTCAAAAACTGTTATACTTGCCCCGAAACAAAAAATGTTGCTGTTGCCCTGAAACAAACTTACCGATGCGCTTGTGATCGAAGAGTGGTTCGTAGCCAATAAAATAATAATAGAATTATTATTAATAATATGAATAAAGTGCTGGGTATTTGAAATAGGAGCTTGCCGTTTGGCCACCAATCGAAAATTTTAAATTTATGACGGAAGGATCTGTAAGATAGTTTTGGGACATGTGTAGGTCAAATTTTTCCCCTTTCTAAACGCTGCCGTTTTGATCCAATGGATCAATTCTTCTTTGAATATTATTTGTGTCACGTTCAGTAGGACACAGTTGCTAATACAATATTGCCCCCCCCCCCCCCCCTCCCCTTCCCGCCCACTTGTTGCCAGCAAATGTTGCGTTTCGTAGAATATTGGTTGCATATCCGCGAGATGATTATTATGTTTATGTGTTGTAAAACTGAAGCCCCCCCTAAATGTATTTGTTCCTTCAAGGGGGCCGTAGCCTACCATATGGCTCCCCAACTGGCCGGGGCCGCCCGCCCCTCACTTAAAAAGATAATCATAACCTGACCCTTATAAACTAGTATATATTTAAACAATCTATTGTCGATTTAAAAACTCTAAAACAAATGTTTGTGTGTTTGGACTTTTGGTTAAAAGACGCCGCCACTCGCCATGTATATTTACTTTGCTCTAAGTCTCCGCGACAAACTATTTGACTTGTATACGCTACATCGGCAGCTTGTTCTATTTACATCGACATTTTTTTAGTAAACAAATTTCAGTCTACGGTTTTGTAAATAAATCGAAAACAGTTAATTTTTTTAATTCGCAGGACGAAAACTGCTTTACTAATTGTCCTTGAAAATTAATTAAAATTAATTTGAATGTATGAAGTTAATTTGCTAGCGTGCAGTTCAAAGCTTTATTCTGGCGTTTTGTATTCGTCCTTCACAGTCACCTACTATCCATTTTGTGTCGTTAATATTGGAAAATTTTCTGTATAAATATCGTGGCGTGTACCTATTTAATAATAATCTTCAATAATAATCTTTATTTGTCAGAATGAGCTTCCGCTCTTTACATCGACAGATTACGATTACACTAGACTAAACTAAAGTAATCTAATCTAAACTAAACTAAAAAAACAACAATAGGAAATAAGTACTTCTTATTTCAAACACTCATTGTGGTAGTAACTAGAAAAGGCATTGTGACAGTAACTAGAAAAGGGTTCCGCATCCGGGTATACTAAAACCTTTGAACTAGAAACTAAAACTAGAAAATTTAAAATGAATACATTTGAAACTAGAAAATTACTCCAACTAAATGTTATGTTTAAAAAGATTAAAAACAAAAAACTAAAAATTGGAAGTTTTAGAAACTGGTAACAAAAAAGTTAATAATAACGCCTTTTATGAATGGATCGTTTTCTTGTGTTTTTATTCGCGCGATAGTTCTGTTTTCTTGGGCCCGCTATGGCCGTGGGAGACCAGCTGACAGTGGCCTGTGCACCTGCCTGGCCATCCTAGTCTCTTCAGAGAACCATCTTCAAACAGCATCAATACGGTCTGTAATCTGACACGACGGGCCTTTTCGATCGTGAGAATATTTCAAGAAACCCCAGCCTCGATAACCGATCGAATTGATCAGCTTCCTTTCTCACTCCCTACATTTATCAGGGGCGCCTCCTTCAGGAAGCTTCAGGGATACCAGCTGTTATAGACGATGAGCAACAAGTTTCGTATGCGCTGCCTTGTAGCAAGTAGTTATACCCTACCCAACGGGAGCAGTTGTTCTCAATGTGAACAAATTAAAAATATGATAAACAAAAGTTTTAGATCATGTTGCGTTCTAGCCAGTGTATATCTCGTATGGTAGGCAGATTGGTTATTTCACCTGTATAAGTTGTATTCACAATTCCTATCTAAAATCTCGCGCGTCAAGAAACATCAGGTATGGACGGACCTACGTCCGATTGATTGATTGATATTTGGGTTTTACGTTTCATATTGTTGCAACTTGGCTAATCGAGACGATGATTGGGTAAAATATGTAGATGAAATCGGGGGGTGTTTGGAGGAAAGGGACAATAGAACGTAATGGGGAGGAAACGGGAAAGTGGAGGTCCGAGGAGAGGAGTCCAGTCTTTGGTGTTCTTATAGTTATCTGGAATAAAGTACGACAAAAACAACAACCTCGCGCATAAAATTCCACAAAAACATTGATAACCTTGCAAAATAGCAAGAAGAGTATAATAATAGCAATGCTGAACTGAAGACCTATTTGCATGTAATCAACTTTCGAGAATGCCAATTCAAATGTTGTCACTTATCACTTTCCCAGAAGCATAAAACACTTTCAAATACAATCGACATGTTGAGTTGTTGACTAATACAATTTCAAGAATAATCACCACGATTGCAATTGATCGAGTGAGCCTTTGATTATACGACTAGTTGATGGAGTTAACTAGTGTAACAATCAAGTAATGGCATGATGTACACTAGATAAGTTCTACTGGCCTTGATGTTTACGCTGTAAAATACGTATTTAGCTTATTAGCTATTTTTAGAATACCTAGCTTATTACTGGATGCTTTCAAGCTTATCGAGACGATTCAAGTGGGTAATTATGATTGAGGAAAGTAAATCTCGTGAGAGGCACGTAGCCTATCCCTGTAGAGACGTATAATTGACATGGCTCCTTCGCCAACCCCATCAGAACTCCATCAACGGAAGACGGAAGCCACCACGAGACATTTGTCATTCTTCGCTCACTCGTCGATGGTATTCGGAGCCTACAGCCTATACAGGGCTGGTTTAGTCGCTTTAAATTAAAGTCCCCCTCTGAAAATCAGTTCCGTTACTGAGTAGGTGACTCTAAATGTGAATTTATTTATTTTTATTTTATTTTTCAGTACTCCTCCTATGTTGTTGTGGAGGAGAGGAGAGTGAAACTATAACACGGTTCCCAAACGTAAAATTAGGGCCAATAGATGAACTTTCTATACTTCAATGAATCTTGTTGTTTCTGCGGGTGGGTTATATAGTAGTGGCTGGCGGGTATACAATCTAGAATTCATTTTTTTTATGAAGTAAGTCTCCAGTTTACCGGCAATACGTGTACGTGTTTACACTTCCTTGTGTCATAAACTATATATGGATCGCTTTTGATATGAACATTTCAATTGAAATTCTTTCCGGTTGCTACAAATATATTGAGGTAGAGTTTTCGAAAGTAAATCAGGAATAACATTTTAACTATGTACAGTCTTGAAAAGCCACAGTCAACGTAGAAGTCAGGAACAGTTGATCATTCATTCAGATAAAGTAAAACGGGCGATGAGTTTCCCCCAAATAACATAAGTGATTTATTAATAATATAAAACAACATAATTGTTATGCAAGGCTAACTTTAGATATAATATTTATTGCATTCAATGATCACGTACACACAATCAAACCGGACATTAGTTAACCAGTTTGACCAACTTCTGTCATGTTTCCACACTTTGAATGCCGGAGAATGTGACATATTTTTGCTTGACTCTTGCATGCACAATTATGTTTAATTACTGCAAATGACGCAACAAGTTACTTGAAACTGGGCCGTGTCTACTCGAACTACTCTGCAAACCTCTGTGATTGTGATGACGTGATCGAGGTGCGCTCTTCAATGAATGTTGACGGTTACACACACACGGCTCAAAGGGTTCCACCCCGACCCGTTAGGTTTCCCACATGCTCGATCCCTTTCAATCTTTGTTGAAATAGAAATACTACTACATCAGTTTTTCAATCTGTTTGCTGCTTGTAAGTTATGTGGGAAGACTCGGGTTGTGTTTGCAAGATAGAAGAGGCCTTGGATTGTGAGAAAAAACTAGATGAGTTTTTAAATCACGCACTAGTGCCAGATGTTCCCATGCGCCATAACAGACTGGAGGCTTTCGGGCTTTCCCACCGGCCCTAGCTCTGCGTGGGCGTACAAGACAAGGCCCTTCTTTGTTCTAGGGCCGCCACACTGGGGCCTGATAGCAGGCCGGACAGGCCCCACCGGCCCTAGCTCTGCGTGGGCATACAAGACAAGGCCCTTCTTTGTTCTAGGGCCGCCACACTGGGGCCTGATAGCAGGTCTGACGGGCCCCACCGGCCCTAGCCCTGCGTGGGCGTACAAGACAAGGCCCTTCTTTGTTCTAGGGCCGCCACACCGGGGCCTGATGGCAGGTCTGTCAGGCCCTACCGGCCCTAGCACTGCGTGGGCGTACAAGACAAGGCCCTTCTTTGTTCTAGGGCCGCCACACTGGGGCCTGATAGCAGGTCTGACAGGCCCCACCGGCCCTAGCCCTGCGTGGGCGTACAAGACAAGGCCCTTCTTTGTTCTAGGGCCGCCACACTGGGGCCTGATAGCAGGTCTGACGGGCCCCACCGGCCCTAGCACTGCGTGGGCGTACAAGACAAGGCCCTTCTTTGTTCTAGGGCCGCCACACCGGGGCCTGAACCCAGGACTAAGGTTTTGAGGAGTCTAGGACAGTCCCCCTTCTTTGTCATTGGTCCTATTTCCACTAGCGACTCCACAGCGTACGGTGTTCATACACACAACAACATCATTTCCCACTCTTCACTTTTCTGAAAGACAATTGTAAATAAACTCAAAAAACATAAACTGAAACACTACGTTTTTATTATGTTGTGAGTTCTGAGTTTATTTGCTTAGTTCTTTTCTGTTTAAACATAACGAGTGGTGAATATCCTCTTTTTATGTCTTATTCCACAAACATAGTTCTCCCCTTGACAATCTGCTCCCGCGCTTGATAGTACGACACCGCACCGCCGCACCACGTTGGCGCAAGTGGTCGTTGCAGGACCCACGTGTGTGACAGGGGCCCGAACCCAGACACCACTAGCTAGCACACTTTGCTCATATTGGGCGGGTACTCTCCGAAGACCGTTAGCAGATATTAACATACTGGCCGTGGTGGTACCGCCTCCTAATCTGAAACCTGCTACCCACCCCTCGTGTGCCCTCTTGTTTTCTGTTTAAATGGAGACCTCGTTGAAATGGAATAATATCTATCCAACGACCGTTCCTCGACTAATGATGGGGTGCAACATGTGTTTCTCGGGAGATGCAAATGTGGGCTGGTCTGCATGGGCAGGTGCGGGTAGGTAGCTGAAATATCAGCTGTTGCAGTTGGAGTGAGATGTATTTTAACACAAATTACGCCTCCATTGGAGTGAGTACTCGGGGCAGTTTTACCTGACGTACGAGGAGACTATAGTAAAAGAGCTGACGACATTATGCAGTGTGGACAGTTTTTAAATCAAATTAAACATTCACTATCACTGGTCGTTAAAGGATCAAATTACAATTGCATAAATAATTTTAAATAATGTTTGGCCACAAATTCGAAAAAAAATAGCTTGATGAGATTTAAAGCTGTTGTTATTTGGGTGTTATGCCGTACTAGAAAACCTACCCGGTGTTTTAGAAGCACACTAGAGAAACTTATACAAGCATTGTAAGTATGATCAAAAAGTTAACGTGTTCTACACAATTTGTAAAATTGTGTAACCTTGCCAACCATAACTGACAAACACACAACCCATCTCTCTCTTTATAACTGAGATGCGTTTGCATAATTTCATGTGATGCGCATTTATACTCTAATTCAGCGTTCATTTTTTAAAACACGTTATTATTTGCAAATAGACCTTTTAAATTTCTAATCGTTTCGCAGATTGGTTTTCTGAAATAGGGTTTTAGGATGTAGACTTTCGTTTTCCTCCTCGAAATGTCACTCAACCATTGTCGGCGTGTCTAAGATTGGGATTGGCTGAATGCGTGCCCATGCGTGACATCTCAGGGTGTGTGGATGTGGACTGGAGACGGCGTGCTCCACTTCCGCGAGACTAATAATATTTCCTGTCTTGTCTTCTCGACCGCGTCGTGTCGTGACGCCATCTTGATTTGATTACTTCTCTTATAAGATGGTCGCGATTTTCGATCTATTGAGTGTTTGGTTGAACTATCTAACAAGTTTGACTATTTCAAAATGTCTAATGCTCGGCGTTGAAAAAACTGTTTTAAAATGGGATTTGCCTTATAGCAGTGTTTCAATCTATCAAATTTTCAGTCATTTATTGAAATATATGTGAGGAAATAATTGAGCATCAACGAAACTTCATTCTTGGCGACAAAAGTAGGACAAGGACAACACATACATCGGACCGATGTATAGGGTTTGTCAGGATACTTTTGTCGCCAAGAAGGAAGTTTTGTTGATGCTCATTTCCTATATTTCGATAAATGACTGAACATCGGATGTATTGTATTGTATATTGTATTCAGCGGTATGTAAACTTGGGAAGTTGTTAACATTCCCTTGATTCTACAAGCACACACACTTTTCTTGATATTATGGAATGCTCCAAAGTGACTCAAATCGATACAACTATGTCGTGCACTGCGTAATTTTCATTAGAATACAGTTATCACTAGTTTCAAACTAAATGTCCACCCCACACAACTTCCTACCAGACGTTTACAATCTTTTACAAAGAAGTCACTAACCTCTCTTTGAGCTTACGTTCTGTCGGGGTATTAGTTATGATACCAGCTAAAGCGGTTCATGTCGTATTATTAGAAATATGCTCTTTGCCCTTCCTTCTGGAATGTGCGTGTCTGCGACAATTGTGTACAACAGTACATCAGACATCACGTGCGTACATGTGTCTGTCTTGGGAGCTGTTTTTATAGAAAACAAAACACATGATGCTGTGTATAAACTTCATGAAATGTTTACAAAACTAAATTTATCAAAACTAACAACACTTCTATAAAGCCACAGGTCATACGTGCCCCGAAACTATACCTTGCCAAGGCGTTCGTCACGAGTGGCTCGTGGCCAATCAGCAATCGGTATTTGACAGTGGGGCTCGCTGGTTGGTCATCTATGATGAAAGCATCCGTACGTTTGTTTCGGGACAAGTTTATTAACAAAATAACATTGTTACTAGGAGAAAATAGTTGTTGCCATGGTAACTGCTCTTCGATTCAATCGTGTGACGTCATACGCATAAATGTCGCCTCTGTGCCTTCTCAAACATGTACATTCCAAGAAGAACAAAGGCGGTGTGTGTGATAAGGAGACTTGATCTGAGCTAAGTCAACAAACGGTATCTACTTCGTGTTGTCCACGTGATTGCTTAGGTTGCTTGCTGAGAAACCTGTCTGTTGTTTACCCGCTTAATAAATCAACAGGTGTGTAGACAGTTTCGGTAACTGAGAAGCTGAGGTATATCTTGATTAAGTTTGGAATTGAATGATCACCACGTTCACGTGCCGAGGTGGTCAGATACTGTCTGCATGGTTGGACCATCTTTGGGCTTTGCAACACTATAACCTTGTGGATACTGACGTCATAGACGAGTCAGACATTGGCCAATTTGAAGAAACAAAACCACCCGCGCTGATTGGCTCCGATTCTTTCATCGATGACGTCAGCATCCACAAGGTTGCTGTGGAACTACTTTATAAAAGTTTGTAAATGTGACTCAGATCTTAATTTTATTATTGCAAAATATTTATCAATTACAAATTACTCGAATAAAATTGAGATTTCGAACCGGAACCATATTTTTAAACCCTTGTTTAGTTCTACTCGAACCCGAAAATAATTTTGTTTAGCTCGTCTGGAAGAGAAGCGTTACTGCTGCGGGCGTAGGAGTTTCTTACTCGCTTCATTTGATATGCGGTACCGATAAGACTGAAGTAACGTAACATACACCATGCCAACACAACACAACATAACACAGCACGGACGTCTGTACGTGTGCCGGGCTAGGAGCCGAGCTGTGTGCATTCACAAGAGATGCTCACTTGAAGGGATTTCAGGAAAGTGAAACATTATGTTGTACGTGGTGGGATTATCAAGTGTGGTGAATACCCTCACATACGCTCGCACCTATTGGTGGCCCAGGGTGTGTTGGATTGGGTGCCAAACATATATATTGGAAGTAACGATTTAGTTAATTATAACTATACCAATTTATTATTTTATTATATATTTTGTTGTTTTACGACTTACTTGACAGAGGTCAGAACTCTTTAAAGGGATAGTCGGGTGAAAAACTAAAGAACTACCATTTGTAGATGTCCACCTTTAAATATAAAAAACATGACTAAAAGATACCATACTTTAAAAGCAGGCGGTTAAAAAATTAAAGAAAACGCGATTATTTGGTTTGGTGCTACCAAGTAGCACCGAGCAACTTTTCCCATGGTAATTCCCATATAAAAAAAATGTTGACTTGAGAAAGTAAAACCACCGCTAAAATAGGACACTGATCAAAAATCGATCAGGAGGTTTAATGTGCATCGTTTCTCTACCGATAACATTCTTCTTAGTACGAACGTTTTCTTCTACTACATACCCTGCAATTAATTTATTTGTTACATGATGTGTAGAAAAGTTGCAATCTGTTTTGAGCGGTACTGTCTGCAGTCGCCGAGCGTTTCGCGGAGCGCGGGCTGGTCTCGTATAACACGGGCTGGTCTCGTGTAACACAATGAGTCCTCTGTCTATCGGGAAGGCGCCAGCGACCTCAGAACCGATACAGTTACACTACGCTTTAGAAGAAAAATGCAGCAAGAGCTGCCGAAGGGAATCTAGTAGAATAGCTAATTGTTCACTATTTTTTTTCTTGCATTGAAGCAACCTATATCAATTGTATTTTACACATAACTGAATTTCATGGACTAATGACTAATTGGTGATTTTTTAGTTCTTCATCTGACTATCCCTTTAAAGACATCGGATGCAAAATTGTGATGAACTGGTCAAATTAGGAGTGACTCTTTTCGGGGTTTATATGACATTTACCAATTTCGAGGGCTTAGAGTTCCGACAGTGAGAGAAGCGGGTAATCGGGCATCGAAGACTTTCGACGGGTCAATTCTATTTTTTTGTTTCATTTTATATGTGCATTTATATCATGGTAATTTGTTAGTTTTGAATTGGCCAATTACAACAGCAATATTTTCTCCAATGCCCCGTGTGTGTGTATATATAAGGTTTTCATTCGATTTTATATGTGAAAAGTAAAACTAATGTAGAAACTTTTATGACTAGACAGTTTTGTTTGCGTGAGTATATCAAACAGGATGAACGTTGTGTTGTTTTCTACGTGCTTAATTAGGTAAACAATTAATTAGCTGCTTCAAAGATAGAATCATATTTGTATTACAGTTATTGCTCGTATCCTGCGACGTGGTTCCGTGATCATAACATGTATGAGATTGAGAGATTGTTAGTATAGAAAGAGAGAAACAGTGGCCATAGTTACCGGTTAGATCTTGTAGTGTAGACAACATCTCTATTTGAGCTGTGAGTTATACACAGAAACAGAAACTCGTGTCTCTGCTACACAATCAAATGCATAATGAAGTCGCTCACATAAATCTCGATTTAATTTAATTTACAAAGCATTGTTTTCACTTAGGCAACACGACTCTTGATCGAAATCTCAAAGCTCATGAATACAAAATGTAAAGGTATAAATAAAATGAATTAGGGCTAGGCGCAAAAACCGAGAGCACCCGTTGGGCCGTTTTCAAGGATTCAAATAGAATAAGAGTGCATTCAATTCAACTCATTCGATTATATTATAATGTGCTAGTTGAAGTGGTAAAAACAGATCCACAAAACAAGGTAGGTAGGTAGCCGGAGGGCTGGACAACACTGCGCAGTGTTCACCTGCTCTGCTCATCTTACGACTGCGACTCCAGTTTTTTGAGATGGTCGTCGACTCTTCTGGCAGATGTTGGACGCGGAAATCAGCAGCCATTGTTGACAATCAACACCAGTGACGTAGCCAGGAATATTTGAGGGGGGAGGGGGGCGCATAGCATCGCTGTTAAACATTTTTATAAACATTCCTACAATTCAGTGTTCATTATAATTTAGAATTTTAGGACGTAGTCGGTCATATGACGTCAGCCGAACCATATCCAAAACAACTCCGGGGTCGTCATAAGGGGAGTCCGGTTAGGGGGTTGGTGGGCGTTCAGACCATTCAGTGTAATATGGTCTTGCATTGCTCCGGACGAACTTCAATAAAAACGTCTATTATATAACGTACCAACATTAGTTAATTAAAAATGCATTAGCGACCGACGCAAATGTGCAACGTTTTATTAAAACAAGTAATTAACGGCCGTCATTACGTTTGCAGCCTACCTTGTCCTCAATCATACGAGTGTTGATCAGTTTCTCTCTTACTGATGAATATATATCTTGTCAGACAATCTACTGTGGCTGTACATGAACACACTGCTGCAGTACACTGTCTAGACCGACCCCGGAGGCCAAACAATGCTCCAGCACTGGATTGTTTACTCTACATTGAGTAGTGGTGTAAAGTGTTTTAGAGTGGAAGCTCAAACACATGGATAGTTTGATTGAATGTGTTTGCACTCAGTGAAGCCTAACTTGAGTTGATGCCTGAGTGACTGTTAACTAGTGATACACGTAATGAATGAAGATGAAAGACTGATCACAAACAATTGTGGGAATTGGAGGCTAATGAAATCGTTTTTAGTGCAAGCGTCCGATTCTATTACTCAGCAATGCCAGTTTAAACTTTTTTCTCAATCTCAAGATATAATTTTGTCATTAATTTTCAATTGTTATTATTAAAACAATGGTATTGTCTGTTTAGAATTATGTTTGTTTCTTTCTAAAAAAAAAAAGTGGAATTGCCTGTGTTTCGGTTCTTTAAAACACACTATTTTGAATGGACACGTGTAAAGAGAAAAGTAACGATACTGATCTCTGGTGTTAAAAATAGCCACGTCGGCTCACTTTCATCACTGGACACAGTCATGCACGATTATCGGATTAGTGTTGTTTGCTTGCACTCAGTGAATCACATGATCTAATAAGATATAGCTGGGGCCAATAATCTTCTTGGATCATAAGTGAATCATAACTTAAGCTGAGGACTTTAATGTAAGCTCCAACCTCTTCATGTGGGTGGCACAAGAGTCTTTACATTTATAACACACTAACTAGTCTCATACCGACCTGAGATCCTTATTCCCTTTCGTACACTCTGTTTCAACAAATATCAACAGATTCCTTGAGTTCCTCCACTCATTGGTAAAGGCAGTCTTCCGCTTAGTAGAACGCACAAGCCTCATTAGCTACGCCCGCTGTATTATAGGAATTTGTAGATACCCATGCAACTCATAGGTCATAATTATCCCATATCATCTGTTTTTTAATAAATGGTTGGAGAATTAGAAAATTAAGTTGTTACTACTGAATTCAGCTACTTCATAAGCATGAGTATCGGGCAACTCTTGGTGGTGGTACCACTAAAAGTGATTTCAGGCCCAGATGCTGAGATGTCCCTTAGGAAAGTTGGATGTTGTGGAGTTATGCATAAGAGAAACAAATATTTTTAACAATCAATTAACTTCACGTGTGAACCCTTTCCTCTCGATTCAATGTATGATTGCGACTGTACTCGGTGTCCTAACTAACCAAGACGGCCAACCAGAGACCTTTAGCATTGCAGCGAGTGCGAGGCTAGGCCATAAGATCGGGCTGGCCCTGAAGTGTCGCTCATCGCGCAAAGTGAGGGCGTCTCCGCTATTGGGACCGGTTCAAACATTAACATACGTCGGTCCATCCTATCCTATCCTCTCCTCTCCTCTCCTCTACTTGCAGACCTCTTCTCTGCAGACTCTTAGTTTACATCCGGTCAATTTCTCGTGACTCCGCAACTGTTTCACCTCGAGAGCTGCTTTCGACGTGAAAATGTCGTCATATCCGTAGCTTTTCTTGCCGCATAGATGCTGCACCCAATATAATGTCACCCATGTGGAACAGAACTCACTCAACTAACTACCTTCGTTTGTGAAAACACCCTAGGACACGGCTGTAACGTGTATTAGAAATAGAATGTCAACGGTGGACCATTGCAACCAGTGACATCGAAACAACTTCAAGATTGTGAGGAAGCCGTCCGTGGTGGCTCATATGCGGTTAGGGAGCAGGTCTTCAAAGTATGAGACCTATAAACGTTGGTTCGAATACTGCACAATCATGGGTGATTTTTAATTGTTCTTCACCTTCGTCTATCATCCCTCATCGTCTCGAATAGTGATTGCAATTGAAGAGACGTAAAGCAAAATCATTCAAGATTCTGTGGTTGCGTTACACTTGTGGATGACAAATGACAACACTGAGTGTGATAACCACATCGTAGAGTCGATTTTGACCCTCTGCCACCAGAACCGCCTATCCTGAGGACACAATCCTTGCTCCTTCTCCTTTCGTAGGGACACTTCTTACTCGTACCCCTTTTATATTATAATGTTTTGTGAATAAGTAGGTGCGATAACAAACTTAAAACAATGTTTTCTTGAAATACTGAATTTCTGCTTGGTGCTAATGGAAAAAAATATTCAAAAGGCAAATGATACCGTCCGAAATGAATGATACCGTCTCAAATTTACCGTTTTTTCTTTATTTTCCACTTGACAAATTAATGAAAACTTGAACGTTTACTTCATTTTATTGGGGTTTTATTTCACAGTGACATAATATCTACGAGTTTAGCTTTTATACAAAGGAAATGGAATCGAGTTCACCCAAAAGTAACTAAATTGTAATATAATTTCGAACATCATGTAGGCATTGATAATAATGCCATTGTTATCTCGTTAAGGAAGAATAAATTTAGATTTACAAGAATTCATATGAAGTGTTGATTTATGTGTTTGTTGATAAGAACATCTGCTCGATATGAAATAGAACTGAACACATTACCACACTTTCCCAGTATTGGTTCATGTGTATAAAGGTTGGTATTTATCTATAACAAGTACGAACATCATTTTTTTTAATAATGCAAAGTTCAAATAAACTGCGAGTGAATTTAACTTGTAATAGTGCAATGTACAAAATTGGCATTCTTCTGATCCATAATCTCAATGGAAACGACCTAAGAGTATGACATGACATGTTTGTAAATGTTCGTTTTATGAATGAATGTATGATTAGTCATCATTTTCAGCAATCGCCCGATAATCGATATGAAGTTCTAATAACACATAGGTCAAGTGTTGTCGATACTTCAGACATTTCCAATTTTAGAAACATCTGATTCAGATATGCTTGTTTCAGAGAGTGTGTTTGAAGAAAGATAATTACTTTGGTGGATTGGTGGATAAGTGATGGAATCACGTACACGTTATCCTCCATTTGTACTCCACAAAATATGTTTATGAAACACTCAACCTACTTTTATTAGCAAACTAAACAATAGTTCTGAAACATTATTACCTCTACCATTTACCAATAACATTCACGTAAAACTCGCCTCAAATGTACCTATTATCTCCGTGCTGTTAAGGCGATGCTCCATTTTTCGCTACCCATACTTATTTTTTTCTCAATTCATGGAGAGGCCATCACTGTGAACGAGGAGCACAACCTCAACTACTCAACGAAACATCTCAAAGATCATCCGGAACATATTCAGTTTGTGAAGACTCATTGCAAGTACAGTGTTGTACATTAACAATGTGGTGTGTACAATACTTTACGTTTCACAAATCTTGAGAAGGACCAGCGCCAAAATCTCCGGTTCAGCTTGGAACGAGAGACGTGATAATAACGGAGGAAATTAGTGACAATTACCATCTGCATACCAGAGCGTTCGTTTGTTTCTTCGACTCTCTCAAGGCCAAGTAAGCATGAGACTCACTCATTCCACACACTTCCTTGTACTCATTGTATGGTATTGGTTGCGTGAAGAAAGAGTCTTGAGTCCAGGTGCGCTCGGGGTTTCAATCCTCCCCCGTACTGAGGTGTACAGGTGGGCGCAGGAAGAATGCAACACGATCAGAAGGTGTTTCGCTAGCGAGGGGCGAGAGCAAAGATAGTAAGATGGGCGAGAGTCTGATTTAGTCACCTCAGTCAGGACATAGAGCAGTTGTCTCCTTCAGCAGACCCCCTACGGTAAACGTGTTTACTTATTTTTGTGACAGCAGAAAAGTTAGTCAGTTATCTGCCCTACAAGCTACTTTCGACCTCTTTTCCATTTTTATTAATAGTGGTTTTTATATTTCAGCCTCCAGAAACTGTTTAATTCATTTATTTTTTCTGTGGCATCTAATTTTTATAAATTATTGTAGTAAATTAAGTGCGATAATAATAAGGATAAAATTTGTGAAACTTGATAACAAACTAGAACTGATTTACTGGAGACACTCGATGTATAATTTCATATCGATATCGTCATTTTTATGTCGATATAATCTCTGATGTGAATCGATATTTTCCCGATGCGATGCCTATATTTTATTGATAATTAATCGAAATCTTCAGTCGATATTGAACGGTAACCTACGGCAAGTGTCGGAGCGTTTGTTTGCGTTATGCAGTCACGTGGCGTGCAGGTGCTGCACACACCGTGCACGCGACTGTACTTGTCGTGCATGGACATTCCTCAGCCTCGCTATTGATATCTCATTGTTGTGAGGAGATGAATGACGTAGGGTCGGGGGACGCTCTGTTACGTAAACATGTAAGTTGTAAGCCACTTGATGCCTAAGAAGTTGATCAGAGTCTGACTCCGTCTGATCGCGCACGTGCGCGTGCGCATCCCGCACACTCTTCTGTCTTCGTCACCAATAGCAATAAATTAGTAAAGTTACCCCATGCTTACGAAATAGCTGAGTCCAATGGGGCCCCCTCCGGAGTCCCAAAGACCTCATCAAACAAGTAAATATTCGAATTTCTCGTATTGTATAAACAAAACGAAGTTCATATTACGCACTTGTTATCAGTTTTAACTGTGCTGATCCGGCGCATATGTCGGTACCTCAACGTTGTTTCATCCAGAATCGGCAACCTGCAACCCAACCTCACAACTGGCGTCCCCTTGCAGTACAATCTAGTAAATCTACAGTAAAATCTTGGCTACGCCAGTGTGAGATTGACGTACCGAAAAACACCACTTTGAATCCTGTGTTTGAGGAGCTTCTGCACACTGGAGATCGCGGGTTCGAGTCCCCCGCCAAGAGGATTCTAGTGCGCGTGCGCCTGAAGAGCATCTGTCGACCAATTAGCAACATAACTCGGTTAGAGCGAGGTGTGGGATGTTATTATGTCACCCCAAGGCCACCGCCCGAACAATGCGAAGAACCGACTTGGAAGAGCGAGCTCGAGTGTTGTGTTTACATTTCGTAAGATAAGGGGAATTATTCAAACTCCTTGTTGACAAATGGATGTTTGTTGTCTTCGTTCGTTTCCTCTTTCCCCTCCACTCTTGGATCTATCGGCGGTCGAGGAAGAGGTGTTGTCATCACCTCAAATAGGTGCGAGACCACGTGTGCCCCCCCCCCCCCCCCCCATATAAGCTCGGCAACCCTATAATAGTTTTATAGTAACAAGTAACAACATCAACCCTTTTGAATTATAAAATATAATTTCTCCCTCGATTTCTCCTATCCGTTTTCCGGGCTTTTCAAATGTAAAATGTCAATAAGCCTTCGTAGAATTTCGCATCCTCGAATGGCTGGGACTCTGCCCCAGGCCCCGGCTTTTTTGATATACCTACCACTAATCGACATCTGACCTATCACTGGTAAACCACTGACAAAGCTACTCGCATGATGCGCCACTACAACCATGCATGCAGACTCGAGATAGCTTAAACGACTCTGGTGGAATCGAACGAATATTTTAAGTCTTATTTTAATGGATAGATGGCATGACAAATTGCATTGATGAAATCTGGCTCGATACACATGCTGATACGTTATACATGACGTCATGAATATTGTTGGCCAATTACATCACACATACCAGTTAACACTTGAGGTTACACTGAGGCACGTCTGTTTCGTAGAATGTTTCCAAACAAATAATACTTGTGAAAAATAATAGTGGGTATGTTGATGGTGCCTTGTGGTGTCAGTCTGAGGCTTGTACGAAAAAATTGCAAATGAATTCCAAACAAACATGTTTATGGTGGGGCGTTCTCACTGTTGGGACGTTGAACATCACTTAGTTTCATAGATCACCAAGCGTTATATAACTGATTGGTCTCACGATCTTGCCTTACGCCCGAATCTAATGTACTTTTCTTTTCGTTTTCAGGTAAGTTGGAGATATGGTTGCTGGAAGTTCAGTCACTGCGATATCAGACGTACGAGGAAGGAGTAAGTAGGCCTACCGATATGTAGAAGGGGAAAATAAGTGTCCCCCCCCCACACCCCTTAATCTGGAACTTGGGTCCAAAACCGTCGGCTATCATGCACCCGATGAGCTTCGCAAGTGAGTATCCAAAAACAGTCTGCAATTTATTCTCGCCCCTGGTAGGTCTATTGCCACAAACAGGTCCTGGGCTCGAGTGCCGGTTGGATAAACTTCTATCACACGCTACTACAATAACTTTCATTATTATTGTTGTTATTCATTTGTACACGAACTGCACGAAACGACGATCGTGCCCTGAAAAGATTCATATTCTCCTAGTTGTATTGTTCGGTCAACGTTTTATGTTAACCTTGTTTTGTTATTTGCGACGGTCATAATATGTAAATACGACTTGTTATCGTCAGACTGTTTTCGTTTAATAAACGCCTAGTCATAGTTGTCACGTGCAGCGATAGCACATTGGATTGGCGAGACCCTGACGACGATCGAACCTCGACACCGAAACAGAAGACTTGTCCTCGTTCTTGACAAACGGAGTTGTTTCAAAAACACATTCACAAAGAAGTGTAGCGTGACATCGCCACTCTTTCACTTGAGGTGAACGTTTACGTGCGTACGTGCGTAATTTTTTATGCGTAACACTAGTTGCCAAAGTGCGGCGATAGTCCCGTTTACGTGGTAGGAGTGAGATTGGGATAGAGTTGATATAATTGAACTCATTCTACACTAGCGTTTACGTGTCGTTGGATTTAATTCTTGTACAGTGCTTGCATCTTGTCACTGCTGTAGAACCCAGAGTTTGGGGTACCAATCCCGTCATGTTCGGTTATGTTTACATGAAGAAATCATTTGGGATTGAATCAAATCAACTTACTTTCGACTCGCTCCTGCATTTTGTGGGAGTACATTGAACGAATCCGATCCTTTCATGGGAAGTGTTTGTATGAGGAGTGAACTGGGATTGGCTCTGTAAGATCCTACTCTTGCCCGAACTGAATCCTCCATGTAACCGGGGCTGTACATGTGTGGTATGTGAGAATACCCCAACGTGGAGTTTTGCACTTCGTAGAACAGCCATACCTTGGTAATGGCAGGTCACTGAGACATGTAAGGAATACAGAGACAGTCAAGGGACATACGACACAAGTACCAGTTGTCAAGTAGACGAAATAGAGACATACATGCCAGATAAGACCGGTCACTGAGACATGTAGGGAATACAGAGACAGTCAAGAGACATACGACAAAAATACCAGTAAAGAAACATGGAGAAATCAGATACAGGTAACTGAGACTGAGAGATGAGTAATTTAAAGTCAAGCATACAGCGCTAACAAAGAAGAACGTTTTTGCTGACTGTACTGGCAGCCATTGAAACTGTTATTTCAACTGATAGTAAATACGTCGGACATATAGACAGAAGACAAGAGACAGACAGACAGACATAGAGAGGCCGCCTCATGCAACTCATCTCAAGTGCCCAGACATGGCTCAGACGTGGTGGAGTGGTACAGCACACAACACAACATTCCATCGAGTTGCGTCTCCCCTAATTCCAGCCAATCAGAGCATCGGATTCATTCCTTGGACTGTTGACCTCACAATGTCAAGCCCGCCACGCCGCCATTATCATTCTTGTAATATATAGATATAGTCACCATTGTTGCACTGCATCGAAACCTGTAATCGACTGGCATTGTTCTCCTCTGCCGAGATTCAAATACTCGAAGACGTTCGCTGGTCGCAGCATCGCATACTAACTAACACGTAGCTAGCTGTAACCCACCACTGAAGGTCCAACTGTAAACAATGTTAATACAATAAGTTACATTATTCCTCGATGTTATTTTTAGATATTACACGGGTGTGCCGTACGTGTCTAGTGTTTATTACCTAGAGAGAGATTATGTTTTGATACCTTGTCTTCGCGCTGTCCTGGCGTATGGGTGTCAGTCAGCCGTTGTCTTATACACCATTCACATGTAAGAAACATCCTAAGCGTGCAGGTGCGGGAGTGAAGTAGCCGATGTCAGTCATTTAGATATTTAATAAATATTTTGTTCAACTAAAATCTCGTTTCTTGCTATTAGAAGTTCCTACTTCCTGGTGTTTATTTTATTAAAGAAGTTTCATGTACAAATTATAAAAATATGCACGTTGATCTATAGTTCACTGAACTATTCCATATTAATATATGATTCGGCCTTCAATTTGCCATCACGGCAACTCCAATGCATCTTCTAGAAGCTATAGTTTAGACTCGACCTACTATAGCACTATATGCCAAGATATTTATGTGAAACCAAGAGACATGGCGTTGAATCTCGCGTATGGGTAGGACACGTAACATTTATTTATCCAATCTTCTCGAGTATATCGCAACAAGAAGTGGTGTCGTGCACGCGTCATTGACTCAAGTGTTGAGAAATGAGGAACGTCCAAGGGATATACATTTCATGCGATAACGTTGTTGTAGTCATGGTATTCCCATAGATATTTAAAATATATATATATGTGTGTTTGTAAAATTAAAACATGTCGGGTTATTACGCCACGTCGGCCACACTCACCTAAAACCATTTTGACGCGTTTCGAGACTGCTCTGAGTCCCCTCGTCAGAACGACTGATTGAATAGAAAATTGAAGTTTTTTAAAACATATCGTCATAAAATTTTAGTTGCATGGTGAGTTGCTATCAAAAGCAAAAACGTGATATTTACAATGTCTGTTGAAGCTTACACATTAACAAGGGCCACGAAAGCCGCCGTATTTTAATATATATATATATATATATATATATATATATATTTGAAGCTGCAAATGAGAACTGTACTTATTTACTTATCATGCACCACTTTAAATTGAAGAAAGGAGAGGTTTAGTAGAAATATTACGCGTCTTGTTTGTAACACGACACGAGTGTGCGTTCAACTGTAGCCTGACATCTACGAACATCTACAACGTGTTGTCTTCTTAGTATGGAAGTATATTGAAAACATGTTCTTCTAATTTTTGCTCGATTCCATTAAAACAGCTCCAAATATGGGAGATCAAGTAGAAATCTTTTATTTTAGCCCAGTCGTATGAGCCGAGTTTTCCATTAAAGTATAACCTGTTTGAATATTCATACTCTTGCCTAATTAGGCCTGAAGTGATTCGTTGTTCGTTTCTTCGCCGCTATTTTCGGGTGGTTTTGTTGTGATTTTACGATTTTATCGTTATTAGTTTTTTAAAACATGATCGTCATAAAATTTTAGATTCATGCAATCAAAAGTAAAAACGTGAGATTTACAACGTCTGCGAGGCCTACAAGGAGACTTGGTTGTAATTATACCTCAGGTTTCGGTTATTAAGCGAGCGAAGCGAGCGTTTCCACTTGACTCTTATGGCACTTCGTTCTGTTTTTTTTTTTTTTTTTTTTATGTCCGTCGATAGCGGTCAAACGGAAAGTCAGATCAACTTGAAATTTGGACCATCCACAAGCCTCGATGTGGATTGAAGGTGTATAGTTTTGAGGCAAAATCGTTCGAAAAGTTACAAAGTTACACCATAGTTACTGCAAAATATTTTTCTGAAACAAAATGGCGGCAAAATGTGAGATAGCCAGATTTTTCTACAGATTTTTCCGGTCACGAATATGTTAATGTAAAGGCGATCTGATAAATATTGGCAAAGTTACACGAAAGTTACTCGAAAATATTTTTCTAAAACGCAGTAACGGCAAAATGTGAGGTGGCTATCTTATAGTAAATTTTGGTCCGGTCACGAATATACTAATGTAAACGCGATCAAATACGTATTAGAGGCAGAAATTACATTTCTATTGCTGTCAATAAGTGTTAGTAACGGTGGCGGACCGTGTTGAAAACATGACCACGAAAATTCTTAGCAACGCACATTGCACTGCATACAACAATGTCGGAAAGTATAATAGCCATGGAAATAAGAACAATTTTTGCAATGCGCATTCTTGAATTGTTGTTAATTGTTGTTTGTATTAGCATTAAAATCTTTTCGCCAGAAAGTTCGTAGATATTGACGCGCTCGCTTATCAACGCGTCAAACAGAGCGTTTTCCTAGTAGCCCTAACACGACTGGGGTTTTCTGTTCACATTGCTACACAAGTCGACTGTGAACAGACAATCTGAACAGAAGGCTGTGTTCGATATAGGTAGAGTTGCCCCCTAACGTTATACTTGTATCCTCCTTATACTGTGCTTGTATCAAGCTTACTAAATAACCTAGTACAACTACCAACTTAATCTGTTACTTCTCTAGTTCCTACAATGCACTTGCACTTGAAACGGGTGCTTTAGGGATAATTTACGCCTTTTGGTTGGATATCTGGAAATTTCTAGCAGCGGGCTTGACTAATGAAGTTTGTGCACTGTACCAAGCGGAGGACTGCCTTTGCGATTTTATAAAAAAAACAAAAAAAAACGCCAAGAACCCATGTTGATTTTCATTGAAACGGAATGCATGAACGGGGGCAGTAGATAAGATAAGATAGATAAGAGAAGATAGATCTGAGGTCGGTATGCGACTAGTTACTTTGGGGGGGGGGGGGGCTAGTATATCAGCCGCAAATGTCGTTTTCAAAGTTTTTTGCATCCAAGCAAAACAAAAACAAAATAATTTACAACAAAACTAAAATGTTTTTTTTTTTTTTTTTTTTTTTTTTTTATGTTTGGTGTTATGTTTTATGTTTGGTATTATAAGTGAAGTCACTTGGTTCCCCTCATTGTTGTATAAAACCTCATAGTCATAGACTACTAATAACGTTGTTGAATGTCCAGCGAGTCATGTGAATGGTCGCACACGCACACGCACGCGTGTCATGCCGCCCCTCTTG
The DNA here is from genome assembly GCA_945910005.1 of Isoperla grammatica. Classification (NCBI taxonomy): domain Eukaryota; kingdom Metazoa; phylum Arthropoda; class Insecta; order Plecoptera; family Perlodidae; genus Isoperla; species Isoperla grammatica. Next base: position 33,075,217 of record OX246739.1, read on the forward strand.
ACTCAAGACGTTGTATTCATATTGAGCAACGAGAGATGGTAAACAATGGTGGCCAACAAACAAATGTGCCCCCGTGTCATCAGCTGTTGTTTGAGTGATTGGTGCTCGACAGTCCGACATGACCTGTGGAATCAGGGATCAGGACTCAGGGGTGTAACTTGTCAACATGTATGACGAGTGTCGACATCACTGTATTCTGAGTACTGTATGATTGCATTTGTTTGGTACACAATTAAAATACAAATATTGATTTGAGGACTTCCGACTTAGTCATGGAATGAACATCTCAGAACTGAAATAGATAAACAACACACACCGGACATTGTGTTGATAATAAATTGATTTTAACGTAACATGTCTCATGCAGACCACAAATCATAGTATCTACAGCTCCTTTCACAAAAATCAATACATTTTTGGAATTCTTTCATAAAGGCGGTCTTCCACTTGGTAGAATTACAAAACCTCATTAGCTAACCTTATTGCGTTTGAGGTTTTCAGCTAACCAAAATCCGGACGAAAATATTCACTAATGGGCCCATTTCAAGTAAGCTATTTCGTTTTGAGTGAGTTGATGTACAGATTCATTTTTGCCGGAATACTCCAGTTTTTTTAAAAAGAGGAATCCGCTATCCAGTGTTCCTTAGTAATGCAGATTGCAGAATGGAGATACGACTTTAGTTCATATATTTAGAAAAAAATAATACCTGTATTTTGTTTTCTTTGTTTGTAAGAAAGAATAATTTTTTATTATCCGCGCACACTAAAAAAAGTGCGATTATGTTATTTCCCAATTGAAAGTGAAGCCCTGAGAGTAGGGATGAGTGTTGAGCAAGCGATACATATATCAGATTACAATAATAGGCCTAATAATATAGCGCAAAGCATGTGTATGTGTGCGTATTTGTTCTTTTTTCAATGACTGCGTGAAGTGTTGTTTTACACATAAGTTTAGTCCCGGGTTACATTACATAATGTATGCACGACCAGAAGGTTTGGAACCCCTGGCCTCAGTTGTTTTTGCTTTGTGCAACCAACAACAAGTGTCTCAAATTCAGTGGTTGACTTTTGACATAAGATTCCCCCTCCCCTCTGTTTCCCCTCCCGCGCGGCAGATGTCGGCAGCTGCGCCGCCTGGCGAGTGGCCACCCCACTGAGTGCGACTGCGCCGCGACCCACGCGGAGAAACAAGATGGCGCCCGGCGCAATATTCGCACAAGTCAAGTGTGCACGGGTGTTTGTACGCAACGTATCTAATGGACCAATGGTACTTACTGAGATGAGGAGTTGATTGTTGTTCACTTCTTGTTCATACATAGACGGCCTGTTTAGCGTCACACTCGGCGAATGTAACTCGGAAGTTTGCCAGTTCGATTCACGAAAACCGATCCGTTCGTCATAGACGAGTGACGCGTGGCCAATCAGCGATCGCCATTTGGAATTGGGTCTGCTGATTGGCCACGAATTCCTCGTCTATGACGATGTTTGTTTCCGGAGAAGTATACCAGTGGAAATGAGTAAATATCCTGAATGTCCAATCCAATTAATTGACAGAAGCAATTATCTCTTTCGGCCAATTTTGCGCTTATCAGATCTTTCAATTCGCCCCAACTGTCTACCACATTTGGAGTGCTGAACAATACAAATACCCCAAGGCAGTGCCCAGTCGGAGTTGGAGTTGTATACGTTGTTAAATCAATCTAATCTGAAGTCTTAGGGAAAGAGAATTTCTGTAACAAAAGAAAATTAATCTTCTCTGATATGTTAATAACATTTTCTTGGAACTCCGGTTCAATATGGTGTGATGATTGAAAGTTTGAAGGCGTTTATCTCCGTTTTCTTTCTGGCATTGTTGCGGTTTTACCCCAATTAGGAAGAAGATGCCAGCCAAGGCTACGAGACACATTGACCCTTAATTGAGAACAAAGGTATAAATACTTCGCACTCCAGGAATGTGTATTTACTAAATTACCCAGAATTGTGACCCTTATTAGCCGACAATAGAAGTGGAAGCTTGACCAATATCTCAGACTTCTATCATCATCATAAGCGCATTTCCTGTAATTGAACTTGACTCAATCATAAATATATTCAAATGCGTTTTGGATTTTAACGAACACAAGGGCGCATTCCGTATCTAAAAGCCACGCTCCGTCGGATATTCCGAAACTTGCAAGTAGTCACGCTCTCCCGAGTGTTACCCCCAAAACTCGCTGACGGAGCATTCGCATCACGCTCCGAACTATATGTAGGTTTATTTCACAATCAAAGCGGCATTTTCAAAATTCAGTTATTAAAAAGCTCGTCAAACACTTCAGGGACGATCGAATTACCCATATATTCATTTACTTACACCCGGTCTTATAGGATTTTAATATCTTTTATAAATTACTACTCTACGCTTGTATTTATGGATAGCGATTGGAATATTATTTGTTAATTATAAATTTGTGCGCGAATTTCCGCTCCCCCCATCTTTTCGCTTGACTTGTTCCGGAACACGATGATGCTACAACCATTTAGCATTGTCAGTCAGGAGGTTTTGGAATGCAGCCGGTTGGTGGACAATGATGAGGGGCGGGGGGCGACTAATTATTCCTTGCCCGAATACCACTAGCCGAGTGCAAGTGCAGTGTACCGATGCCGTCATAGCGTCCAGAATGCAAACAGGCAGGCTTGGTGGCAATTAAACACCTGCACTCTGATAATATGCAAAGTAAGCCGGACTCATTGTGTACGGCGGGGAGGGCAGGCAGTGTAAGACTACACGTGTATACATGCGGTTTCGGAGTCGATCGTGACTTGTCCACCGGTCACTCCCACTATTCGGCAGACGGTGTGGGCGATGCACGCCCGTAGGTTCCTCCACCAGCCTGGAGTGGTGGTGAAATCCATTTACGCTATAGAGAGGAACTTTAACCGACAAATTAGCTTGAGCTGGAATTTTTTTATTTATTTTGAACAATGTTTGTCTAAAAAAAAAACATTGTTGCTGTGAAAATAAAGATATATATATATATATATATATATATATATTATTAAGCGAGCGAAGCGAGCGTTTCCACTTGACTCTTATGGCACTTCGTTCTGTTTTTTGTTTGTTTTTTTTTTTTTTTTTTTTGTTTTTATGTCCGTCGATAGCGGTCAAACGGAAAGTCAGATCAACTTGAAATTTGGACCATCCACAAGCCTCGATGTGGATTGAAGGTGTATAGTTTTGAGGCAAAATCGTTCGAAAAGTTACAAAGTTACACCATAGTTACTGCAAAATATTTTTCTGAAACAAAATGGCGGCAAAATGTGAGATAGCCAGATTTTTCTACAGATTTTTCCGGTCACGAATATGTTAATGTAAAGGCGATCTGATAAATATTGGCAAAGTTACACGAAAGTTACTCGAAAATATTTTTCTAAAACGCAGTAACGGCAAAATGTGAGGTGGCTATCTTATAGTAAATTTTGGTCCGGTCACGAATATACTAATGTAAACGCGATCAAATACGTATTAGAGGCAGAAATTACATTTCTATTGCTGTCAATAAGTGTTAGTAACGGTGGCGGACCGTGTTGAAAACATGACCACGAAAATTCTTAGCAACGCACATTGCACTGCATACAACAATGTCGGAAAGTATAATAGCCATGGAAATAAGAACAATTTTTGCAATGCGCATTCTTGAATTGTTGTTAATTGTTGTTTGTATTAGCATTAAAATCTTTTCGCCAGAAAGTTCGTAGATATTGACGCGCTCGCTTATCAACGCGTCAAACAGAGCGTTTTCCTAGTATATATAAACACAATTGAATACAATTTCCAAATCAATTCTTTCGAATACATTATTCTGCTTTTATTATTATTCACTGATTGACTCTGCTTTTATTAAGCGAGCGAAGCGAGCGTTTCCACGAGACTCTTATGGCACTTCGTTCTGTTTTTTTTTTTTTTTTGTTTGTTTTTTGTTTTTTTTGTTTTTATGTCTGTCGATAGCGGTCGAACGGAAAGTCCGATCAACTTGAAATTTGGACCATCCACAAGCCTCGATGTGGATTGAAGGTGTATAGTTTTGAGGCAAAATCGTTCGAAAAGTTACAAAGTTACACCATAGTTACTGCAAAATATTTTTCTGAAACAAAATGGCGGCAAAATGTGAGATAGCCAGATTTTTCTACAGATTTTTCCGGTCACGAATATGTTAATGTAATGGCGATCTGATAAGTATTGGCAAAGTTACACGAAAGTTACTCGAAAATATTTTTCTAAAACGCAGTTACAGCAAAATTTGAGGTGGCTATCTTATAGTAATTTTTTGTCTGGTCACGAATATACTAATGTAAACGCGATCTGATACATATTAGAGGCAGAAATTACATTTCTATTGCTGTCAATAACTGTTAGTAACGGTGGCGGACCGCGGCGAAAACATGACAGCGAAAATTCTTAGCCAATGCACATTGCACTGCATCGAACAATGTCGGGAAGTATAATAGCTATGGAAATTAGAAAAATTGTTGCAATGCGCATTCTTGAATTGTTGTTTGTATTAGCATTGAAATCTTTTCGCCAGAAAGTTCGTAGATATTGACGCGCTCGCTTATCAACGCGTCAAACAGAGCGTTTTCCTAGTTAGTAACATTACCGCTTTTATGGGATTTATATTGTGTGTATTTTTATGTCATGACTTATGTGTGAAAATTTTATGTGTGATGTATGTGTTGGGAACAAAATGTATTTCTGAAGAGCCTTTTTGATAATCTGTCTGTAATTTATGTAAAAAACACTATTTTTCCATTTTTCATTTTTCGTTTTTGTATGTCACATTTGTTTGTAAACAAATGGGCAAAGACGCGTCCGGCTTACACGCCTCACGTGCGTGGGTGCCCACGAAGCTACTCTTACTCCTTTGCGCAGGAGGTGTAGTAGCGTTGCCTCTAACTTACCGACCGTTCACCTTGACAATTTGCTCAACCCACGCGAAATATAACAAGTGCTTTTTGGACCCTGGTAACAATGGGAGGTCTTAGCCTGGCTGGTTTATTATCTATTATTTATCACGAACGTAGATAGAGATATTGTCCAAGGCTCTACCGTGAATAAAATGAATACAATTAAAATAATAAAAGAGAAAAGCCGCAGTTTGAGATACTGAAACATGAACAGGCGGTCATATAATCGAACTGTGCGGTACATTTTTTGGTGGAAATATATGGGGATCTTGGGCAGACTGGGGTACATCGAAGAATTTGGACGGGTAAATTACCTACAAGTACCTTTTTTAACACGCAGGATTGTATGTACCGACATTCAGTCAAGTTCAAGCAAGACTAGCACAGAAACTCTCCAGTCATATTCATATACTCTTCTCCAAACAAACCCCACTTTTTTTTTTTTTTTTTTTATTTTATTAATTTTTTTTTTACAAAGAGTGTTCTCAACGTTTAGTGAGAGCTGACTGAAGTAATTAGAAAATCTTTATTTACTTCAAAATCTTTTTTATTTCAGTCCAGAGTTTTTTTCACCAATCACATACATTTCTCTGGATTAGCTTCTTATGAAAATAAATGGGCATTATCCTCCCCCCCCCCCCCCCCCCCCCCCTCGGGTCCTCTTGCACATGCTAATTGCAATGTGTCACAACAATTACAACAAGTATGATATATGATACGTAATCACGGTATTGATAGAAATAGGTAAAACGCAATACAATTTCAACATTGCTGGCTAAAGTATGAGCTAAAATAACACCTGCATTTACTGGGTGATAACAGTGTTATCTCAATCTTTAATTGCTTACCATGGTATGGTTTCACAATGGAGATTGCTATTTATAATGCATAAAAGCAAGTAGTAAGTCGTTGTGTCTAGCGGTTGCAGAACCCATGGTAGCACCACGAGTAGGTTCGTGTGGTAGAACCATCCGCCGATAAAAGCAAGCAGTTCCGAAGAGCGACGTTGGATGCTGCAGTGCAATCTATCGTGGACCGAAGGCACCTTGAAACTGTCGGTATAGAAGGTTCCCACTTTCCATTCGAATCTTGCGCGCGGTTACTGACTTTCATCATGGACTAACGAAGTTACTATTATAAATCCATGCTTTCATAACAGCATCTTGAGCGCAGCAATTTTATACTGAAGAACGTAGTTTACAAAATACAAATCGAGTGTTTGTTACTACCGTGTTCTATACGTAGTAGCGGTCAGATGCGTCATTCGAAATTGCTTGGTTGATTGTTCTATTCCTGCCACCGACAAAAAACTGATGAGGTGTTGAAACAGTCAATGCGTATGTTCCGAACTACCCAAAATCCACTGAAAACTTTATAATAAATTATTTTACTTTTGTAATATTAAAAATTTACTATAATAGTAATTACTATATAAATTACTTCCTTACTATAATATAATTCATTATAGCTACTATATAAATCAATTATCATCTTTTTAACACTGAATGTCAACATTTTAATTACGTTTAATACTTGGGGGGGTTGTACAGCGGTGAATTTTCTTGGAATCACAGCAAACAATATCTGATAAAAAAAAATATATGGCGATAAGTTCCGCGTCAAATAGTTCGTTTTTTTGGGCTACTAACATGAAAAGAGTACACCAGAGCTCGCGGTGTGGGATAAACACATTTATGCCGTGTTTTTGTTTTATGTGTGTTGATACACAGTCAACAGTCAACACAGTCAATATCATGAGACCGATCAACATGTCCCAGACATTCCTTTCTATCACGTGTCATGTCACATGTCATGCCGGTAACACAGGTGTCTGCTGGCGTTGCGACTTTCTTGGTTTTTATTTCCTGTTCTATTACAACATGCGCGCGTTCAACTTGATTACTAGATACATTGTTTTCCAGCGTCGTAATGTCCTAGTTGTTGGTCACTCAACATTTACTTGCACGTGTTCATGTTTCGGTTCCGAAAATTGCAAATTACTTCTTCGGTAGCCTTGGCAAATTTCCGTGTACCGTGTACGGTATCCTAGTGCAATGCTTCAACCCTATCTGAATAATGGGAACACTGCGATATATTCGCGACTCGGTCCCGTTAGAGGGTAGCACCTTCGTATCTTTTCTAATGCAATTTTTCTTCTGTTTTCGTTTTGCAATGCAAAATTTAAAGAATCAAGAATATTGGCAAGGTTGATATAAACAAGGAACATGTTCCACAGTGAGATGACAATTTTTCTTCGTATGACCTGTTTGAGTCACAATGGTATAAACAAGTAAATGCATATATAACGTCACTGTACGCATTTGTTCCAAGTGAATGACCGTCTAAAAATATGTATACTGATTATGTACGAGACAAGTTGTCCACCTGTGACAGCGATTGATCTTTAAACCATTGAATCCTCCCTCTCCCCAGCAGCTTTTAAATGTCTGGCTCAACGTAATCCAGGACTAAAGACAGGAACTGCTCGCATACAAGTGGTTCTGAAGCGTGCTCACTTCCGCTTCGTTCTTTGGAAAACACTAAACATGTCTGGAAAAAGTGAGCAACAGATCCGGGCTACAGAATGATCGCAGAGGGTTGTAGAGCATGATTGCAGGGACGCAGAGGGTTGTCCTTATAGTACTCGTGCACAGTATAGTTGCCCCAACGAAAGTATTCTGAAATCTGAATTCTAATGCTTAGGCCTACGACACAGCCGAGTCCAAGGTGACAACTTAATTTTCTACTTCGATCGGGCCTTCTAATCTAAACAGGTCCATTTGGGGACAATTTAAAACCTTCCGTTGGTTACCCGTAACGGCGGGTGTGGCCAAACCGTCTGTGCACTCGACTAAGCCGAATCGTGCATTTACGAATGTATGAAAGAAGGCCATGGCCTATCTGTTGATTTTCTTTCAATTGGCGCGGTTGAAAGGGGAAGTAGACAAAGACCTGAGATTGTTATGCGAATACTTTCGTTGGGACTAAGTATATACTAAGTTTAGGCCAACACCGACCACAGATCCTTAGCTACTGCCCCTTTCATGCACGCGATTTCAACGAAAGTCTACAGATGCTTCGCGTTTTTTCACACTTGATTGTGCACAGTGCACAATTCTCGTTAGTCACGCATGCTATGTTAGGAATTTGCAGGTATACAACCTACAGGGGCGTAAATGTTTCAAGTAAATTATATGAACTATAGTAGAAAATGTAATTGGTATAGTAATCGTACAACAACTTCGGTAATGCTTCCGCCACGGGTGGGTGAGCGGCAGCCAACCAGCGGCCGTGGCTAATTCAGATACCTGTTCGGGTTGGCCGAGGCCGTAAACACGTCATTGATTGATGACGAAAGCATTACCGAAGTTACTGTAAGACGACTTTACTATTGGACTCAATTTCGGAAGCATAACACTAAATTAAATTATTAATACGTTGGGGTAATTTGAACAGAATTTGTTTGCTATGATCACTTACATATTCCCAAGAAACTTAACCAATGTAGACACCCCCGAATTTACAAAATTAAAAAAAAAAAATTAAAATTAATTAATGCTAGTGTAAAAAAGATTTTCCAAAAATGTGGTTGAAAACACGTTTAAAAAAACATACATAATATTTGAAACTCGATCAAAGTACGTAAATCCAGAAATAAACCATTTAATAATATGCTGTCACCACTGCGTGCTCCAAACGCTGACTCAACGCAGAGCTAGCAAGGGTCCTAACTGTTGGGCGGGATACTTCCAACAACTTCCAAGTCTGCCCACGAGATCTCGCGCGCATCGTGGGACGTCGTCAAGTGACGCGGTTCACTTCACGTGTCAATAAACGTCGTCTCCACATGTGAGCGCCGTAATAACAACGCGTGCACTGACACCGTTTAGATTCCCACGGTCATAGCAATGAGAACTATCTAGGTAGGAGGCTCTTCCCTTACGCATTTATTAATTTATATTCTATACAGTTATATAACTGATTTACAAAAGGATTTTTTAAATGATTATACAACCACTTATACAAAAAAATACAACACAAAGCAGTATGATACTATAAGTATAGTGGTGTCTTGCAATGAACCGTTTACCTAACTTGTTTCACTAAGCAAAGTTGTTCGTAATTACAGTAATGTGACCGTGTGATCTCAAAGATAGTAACTAATATCTAATATTTAAATATATTTTCTTATTGTTAAGTATAAAAATATCCTTTTCCCACTCTCCCCCCCCCCCCCCACATCCCATTTCCCTATTTCCCATCCAATGGTGTATATTTGAAACCATGTACGAGCACGCAGCGTTCTTCCGTCGAAAATTACCAATGGGACTATTTACTTTACGTTCTATCTGCAAGCAAGGTATACGACCAGAAGCTTTGGTGCATAACTTTGACCAGTCATGTATAGGTTCCTTCACTAACCTAACAAAATTGTTACACAACCAAAACAACACTCTAATCTGCTCTAACCAACGGAACGGGAACTAACTATTCAGAGGAGAGCGGTCACCCTTTCGCATCATGATCTAGCCCAATTCTACTTAACTTCAACGTTCTTATGGGAACTACCTAAGCGAATGCGTTGGGCAACAAGTATTGCATTTTTTTGTATGTTTAAAATATGAATAAATTGCCAGGTGAAAGAGAAATATAGGTCATATTTTACATTATTTTATTACTACGAAAGCAAATGGTTTACCGTAGCCCACGTGGTCCGTATCCGAGGAGGGTTGGCTCTCTCACGCCCGCACCCCCCTGCGCCCACGACCCCAGAGGGGCGCAAGTCCCGCGACGCCTTCCTTCCGCTGAGCCCCTGCTTCCGGTACCCCCCCCCCCCCCCCTTGTACCCGCGGATCCGGGCTGCTCGAGTGCCCCGCTTACTCGAAAGTAAAACACTGTTTTTTACAAGCGGAAGTAAATGGCACATTTATCTTGGCCCTGCTAGAGACATGATTTCGATTCATTTTTGTTTTTTAACAGTTTAAAACTGTAGGTATTACTCAGCACCTTGTTAACAGTGAATTTTATAATTACAAAAACACGGTGTTTCGAATCACTTTTCAAATATTGTACCATAACCATACCATACGTTGGCGACGTCGCGACGGTACAGTATTTGTTACAAAACTCGTACACGTATATATGACAATTCCTAATTATTGCTTTCTTACTTTCTTTCTTTCTTTCTTTCTTTCTTTCTTTCTTTCTTTCTTTCTTTCTTTCTTTCTTTCTTTCTTTCTTTCTTTCTTTCTTTCTTTCTTTCTTTCTTTCTTTCTTTCTTTCTTTCTTTCTTTCTTTCTTTCTTTCTTTCTTTCTTTCTTTCTTTCTTTCTTTCTTTCTTTCTTTCTTTCTTTCTTTCTTTCTTGAATGGGTATCCTATTCAGTTATGAAACTGATGTAGGCCTACATGTAGTTTACGTCGTATGAGCTGTAACAATATAGGTTGAATACAATTTCAAAAGAAGCAATACGTTTTACACATTAAATTTGTCTCCTGCCCTTGATAATATTTAGTTCCGCTATAGTTACAAAATATTGGATTTGTCTTAAAAATTTCAATAAAAAAACATTCAGCTGTAATAAATTTATCTAAGAAAACTGAAATCAAAAGAGATGATGTCTGGGTTATTCCATATTAAATTAATTACTTTCGAATATATAATCTAAAATATTCCGTGTACTATATTTGCCCAATCTCCGTTGGACCCGGAATAAAATGCGCTGAAACCCTCAGAGAGCCAGCCAACCCTAATGGATTTATGCGGCGTGTCACTACCGCGCATGGCTTGCACAAGGCTCGAAGACGTACTTACAACGTACTGAGAGACGTACTAGACAGAGGTACGAGGTACGTACTAGAAAGACACATGAACAGCTGAGCAAGCCTCTCGTCTCGCCTCTACTTCCGGTTGCCGAAATCACCCCGGTATTTTTTAAATAAAAAAGTGTTCTTTGGTTGCCGGAAGTGACTACGTGACCCACCCCAATGTCAGTGACGCTTCTTCCGGGCTGAGCCTCACGTGTGGTGGACAGATCCCTCGTGGAGAGAAGCTTGGTTGTAGTGGATAAGGTGGTGATTGACAGTTGGAATGCATCTTGCAAGTTGCATTGCCAAAGCGGGATTCGAACGTAAACGCACAGGAACCACGGTGGCCAGTACAATGTCTTATACCTTACAAGTACTAATACCATAAAAATGAGTAAATTAGCAGCTAGATGGAGGTAAGTGTTGATTTGTTGTGGGCACGTCGATGTGTGTCATTGTATGTCATTTGAGAGGTAGGGTAATGATAGCTCGCCTCTTCCTCCATGTCAAGAAAATACGGGTAAAGGTGTAACTTCAAATCATTGCAGGACCCTTCTATTACTGAAACTTCCCAAAATTCAGTGTGATACGTATTCCACATCTACACTTAGTAATAATTCGTTTACTAGTAGTTGCTAAATCCAGCCTACATTATTAATTTTCCAGTAATAATTTACAGTCAAATGTATTCTGCCAGCAGCTGCCTAAAGGTAATTTTCAATCGTCAGCAACATATCCATCACTTCTGTACTTAGTACTAATGCTTTCATACTACGGACCTTGTCAGGTCGAGAAGTAAAAGGAAATAGTGCTCTATTGCCACCATCCAAACGTCCAAAAAGCTACGTCAGTGAAATGTATGTATCACGAAGATGCTCAACTCCTAATTTGTTAGTTTAGCAAATTTTAGTGATGTAAAATTGTAAATCATACCTATGCCGTTCTGCAAAACTTACGAAGATAAAGAACAGTCAAATACCAACAATGCAATTGTATAGTTATTGATTTGTGAATGTGTGTTCCTAGAAGTGTTAGGCCTCACATCGCCGATGTTGATTCAGCGAAACAGCGAGTTGCGCTTACGTCAGTGCTAAATTACACAATCACGAGTTTTTTTCACGCAGATTGTTTCCGAGTAAGAAGAGATGCTTGAGCTGTTGTGCGGAGCTTTGTGCTGCTCTCGCAAGAAATTATCTCGATCGATATATCGATAATAACTGTAAACGATACTTTGGTTTGGTTTAGGCTTATTCCCTTATTTGCCTGTCTGCCAATCCTTGTGACTGTCCCTGACTGTCTAACAGTCGGTATTGTTGTCTGTCTGTCAATCCTTATGACTGTCCCTGATTGTCTAACAGTCGGTGTTGCTGTCTGTCTGCCAATCCTTGTGACTGTCCCTGACTGTCTATCAGTCGGTGTTGCTGTCTGTCTGCCAATCCTTGTGACTGTCCCTGACTGTCTAACAGTCGGTGTTGCTGTCTGTCTGCCAATCCTTGTGACTGTCCCCGACCGTCTAACAGTCGGTATTGTTGTCTGTCTGTCCAATATAACCAACACAAATAAAACGTACCGAATACGTGGGCGCCTTTCAGAAATGTACACCACTGTGGTGATGTGGTGAGCCCCTGAGCCCCCCCCCCCACAAAAAAAGAAAGATTTCCCAATCGACCCCATTGTTACATCGAGGTTCATTCTTATACTTGCACGTTAGGATGTATGGGTCACATAGGAGTCACATACATGTCCGGTCCTGTCCATTGTCCCGTATGGGAATGTCACCTCCTCAGACTGATTGACCCCGGTGTCGTATTGTAATGTAACCTGTATGTTCGCATTGAACTGGAGCACTAGTAGAACAGTAGCCTGCTCTATTACATACTGGCTATTTACAAACGTACACTGCGGAAATCCCTATTTCTCTATGTTGAAATTGTTTAAAATTGTCTGCTTTAAAAATTTTAAATTTTAATTTAAAATTTTAAAATTGTTTGCTTTAAATTATTGTCAACAGGTAAACCAAAATAATATGTCATAGTTATCCCCTAGACTAGAGAATTTAGTGAGGTTTCTTATGAATGTTTCTGTGTTCCAGAAGGTTCTTTCTGCTGTTCGGCGCTGTTATTATTGTATCTTGCATTGTCACTGCTCTAATCAGTGTGTCGTAATTATTACGTTGTTACATCGTTTTGCTCGCAAGTTGTTCTAGACGAAGTCTTTATAGTTGGGAATAAAAGTTACGTGATCATTGACAGTGTTTTATAAAGTAGTAATTGTGCTAGGTTAGCATTTTGATTGATTTGATCTTTGCTGGAACTGTTGGCTTGATGCCATTTATGCTCGGGAATTCTTATATTTAGAGATGCAAGTTTTTCGCAATGAGCGATAAAACGCAAAGTGTAACAAAACACTCTAGAGTGCTGGTTTCAACATTTCTTTACGTTATGCGTCACTGGGATTCAGATTCAAATCGCGAAATAACACCATAAAATGCTTATAAAACGAATTATGAGTTTATTTGCGATATAACACCAAAATTGTCACTTTCTAGCAAAATAACACCATTATTAACAGTAATTCGTAATTTTGTATTCCCTTCCGTTCAAATCTTCACAAGAAGTACGAGCTAAAAAGCGAAAATAAGCAGTCCGCATCATCACCACTTACTTCTCTGCAGTCTAATCTAATCTTTGACGCCCATCACTATGTAGGCTATATACATTTAGGGCCATACACTTATAATAGTTTAGAAAATGTAACCTTTTTTAGTTTTATCAATGATTTTATGTAAAAACATGATTTTCGACTAAAAAAAACAATAACACCACAAAACACCATAATTCTCAATTTCTCAAACGAAAAGTGAAGAAAAATAAAACCATTTTCTTGCATCTCTACTTATATTCTTATTCTTACCAATGTAGTAATTTGCAAGTTCAACGTCGTTATCACTTGACAATGTTGTAATATAAATAATGTAATAATATGTAACTATCCCACTACACTATATCAAGATGTGATTCTATCTCTGCTGGAACTGCTCCCATAGCATTCATTTCTAATTTGCTTTTTATTAGAACTATAAATTAAAATTATCCGATATAGGTGCGATAGCAGCAGAACTCAAGGTTCTAATTCAGAAATTGTGAGCTCAATTCTCTCGGCTGGCAATCCTGACTGAGGAGCTTACCAAATTACTCCCCCCAACAATCACACTATCCAAATGGGGTGAAACGTTGTAATCAACTCTACGAGGAAACGTGAAACAAAATTTGAAAGTGTAGATGGCGTTGTTCCAGTTTCGAATTCTAGTTTGGGGGCATGGATGTCATATTGTGGCGTTTCTCAACTTTAAAATCTCCCATTTATCATCTCATATGAGACATAAATACCAAATATCTTTAGCAAACTTGAACAAGAGGACAGTTACCAATAATTATACCATGGTGCCTATTCTACCTTTTGTATCGTCCTCTAGCCCAATTAGTTTGTTTTGATGATTATAGAAGAGTTGATCAATGTCAGTAGAACTATTTTGGAAAGAGTTAGGTTGTGGGACAGCGGTAAATTAACACTAATCACCTGGTCGCGATATCGGATTTCCTCTAACTCTAACGGCCAAGCAAGCAGCGAACTGGGTCTCAAGATGTTTGCGCCGCATGAGGCGGACGTTGCTAATGTGGGAACCGGAACGGAACAATCGATCGTTTTAGTCGAACCGTTACAAGTGTCGCCCTTGTCTTGGTGTAGCGGCCACTTAGTGCAGTCGTACCCGTGACCGAAGGGTGTACGTCTTGCGGTGCAGCGAGGCTTATCGAGAAGGGAGTGTTGCCTAAACGTAATGCTATAAAACCGGGTGTTTTTTTTATTCGGGACTTTCGTGCATACCTCACAAACTAATTAATTTTTATTGTTCGTTGTTCATGTTTTTTTTTCAATAACAGTTTGTTTCGTTGTAATCTTTTGCTATTTATTTGTTTCAGTGTGTTTCTTATTGTTTCATTGTAATTATACAGTTTTGTTTATTATGCTCCTTTGTACATCCTCCTTTGTGTTATAAGTCAAAAATAGAATAGACATTAAATAAATAAATTTCATCTCTTGAACTGCGAAATCACTTTTATTTTGCAATGATTTCACCTCTCATTTAAATGTATGTATTATGTGTTTGTTTTTTGTTTTGTTTTTGTTTTGTTGCTCTTCGTTGAAAATGAATGATATCAGTTTAAATATGCATTTGCACCGATCAAGATTAAATACCTTAGTAAGACTATCTGAGATCAATCTTAATTCACAATTGTCGTCTCGATTAGCTTAGTGGCCAAAATACGAGACGGTTTTGTCATCTTTATTCATAAATTATTAGTAATTACTAGATGCAGCAAAGGAATTTATAAATTCTTATGACATTAGGACGTGTACTGCACATTCATTACGGAGTAAATCCGTGTACGGACTGCAAACACAACACTAATCTATTTTCAAGTTCACTTTCCGATTCTAAAAACATTAACCCACAATTACTATACTCAACATTTCGAAACAAATTTTTTTAAATGCGTAGAAAAACTTAAATTCCCACGAAGTTTGCTCACCGTGTGTGTGTGTTAGTGCTAATGACCGTCTTACCGGACGCTAACGGAGACTGACACAATTCAGTAGGGCATGGCTTGCTTCTGTGTTAGACAACTAAACAGCTTCAAGAATCAATACATTTCCAACTGTGTTCATATCCGATTGTTCTAAAGGGCGTTTCTACCATGCAAATAATGTCAACAGTCCGAGTAATTGATAATATGACACAACCATAAGTGATATACGATTGGTTTCTTCCTGAAGTTGCATCAGCACAACGTGAAACATGGGCGATGTGAGATGTTATCACAAGTATCCAGGCAAGGCCATCTTTTGCCTCGTCGACACTCGACAGCCACATACAAAGATAAGCTTACGTGATGATCATAACTTCTTATAGTTAACTTGCCGCGTAGAAGTGATGCACAGCGATTATTCTAAGGTATATATTTTAAACGTTTGTGTAGATCGCAGCCACCGATAATTGTGTTCGTTTCAGATACAAAAATTCGAGTTTATTTTCTGTATCTTACATACTGATAAGCACTGAAACCACTGCCAAAACTCACTAAGATGACCAACTAAACTAAACTAAACTGACAAAACTGAAGTGTTATATTTTTCCTTTTTATCATAAAATGTTTACCTTGATCGCAACGGAAGTAATGTTTAGAATTAAGATGTCGTATACATGAAATAAACGTCTTATGTCTAAATCGAGATAATAAAAGAATAATAGAAAATAATAGATGTAACCTTATATCGTATCTTTGTTGAAGAAAGAAGCGCCATCTTGACTACTTGAGTACGTCATGACTCATATAGGAACACCAGAACCCGTCTTCGGGTAACTTTTGACTGCAAAATATCAATACATATTATTCCTCAACACAATGATAGCAAGCAACATTATTTTCAATAAGGTGTTTCGATGATACTTTCTCATGTCTTCGTTTCAGTCTCCACTCTTTCAGTAGCCAACTCACATAAAACTACTGTTGTAACTGTGCCAAGCAAGCAAGACCAGTAATTGCTTAAAATATGATAAAAATGTGTTGTTAATATTCCAGCAACCTCCCTCGAGGTGTGTGCGGTGTGTCAAGCAGTCAAATGGTATTATTATACTTCGCTTGTGTTGTCCTCGCACGCAAAACTATTCTTAGGGTACACAGACGTATATCACTCACATGGCAGCCCTTTATCTCAGTCACATGACAGTCACAGGACTGTCCTATACCTCACCCATCACATCCCTTTTCTTAGTCACTCGACAGTGACAGTCAATTATCAACTCAACCACATGACGGTCACTAACCACATATTCCCATCACAGGGTCTCATCTCAATCAGGACTCTCCCTTATCACTTACTTATGACATCTCATTGTCTCAACAACATTGGCATGATCACATCTCACTGATTTGTCAATCCTAATTATTTCACAAGATAATCTCTTACGTAATAATCTGCATAGGCCAACTATTCGGGAGGAGAAGGGACTGCAATATTATGGTAAATCGCGAAAGGTTCGTTATCTGTTGTCCACTCATTTTGAGACGGTTGCTCATCTTATAACTCAGTCGCGTGTCGCGCGCATGGGTGTACGTACAGTGTACACCGAGTGTACAGTATTGACTACGGTTATGTCTTGTAAAGTTAGTGTATTGTCGAATATGCGGAAGGGAAATACGATATTTCAATTAGGTAACTGCAATGCGTCGCTTGCAAAAAGGGAAAACTTTGCCGGACAAGTCGGTAACAAAATTTAAATGAGTTTTCATTGATAGAAAGGTCCGAAGGTTCGGAAAACCATAATTGAGAGTTCGATAAGCTCCCGCTAGGGGATTTATAGACCTTGCCACTCAGCGCTGATGCCAGTTTGAACATCAGAAAGATTCCTCCATAGTCAGTGGAGCGACCTGACGACGGTAACCTGTACTATTACTTTCTCCGTTTACCCGATAGATAGCACGCAAGCCGCCGCGCAGACTCAAGCTACCATCGACTGTCGCTAGATCGCGCGCGGGTTCTACGTTCCTAGAATTCAAATCGCCCACAGGCATTTGAAATGGAATGCGGTATTGTGACTTCTGATAAAAAAAATCTCGGATTTTCTCTACTCTCATGCTCAAATACAAGAAGGAACGTACATTTAAAATAATAACGAATGTTTGTTAGAGTTTCGTAATTTTCTATACGATGGTTTCGAATGTTTGAAGTTTCTCGGAGTATCGGTAGATAGTCGGTCCATTGACATGCATGAAGTCAAGGTTGCCTTGTACCGTTGCGTTGCGTCTGGGTAGCGCAGGTCGAACCCAACTTCTCACGTCTTACCCGTCCACACTGGACAAAGCCCCAATATCACAACACATACTTTAATTACGCCTAATTCTGCTGACTCATTTTCAGAACAATACAATCTTGAAATTGCTAAGAAATATCCATTAAAAATACTATTCCTCTGGCGATTATTATAGAACGATACAACAAAAGAAGGGGTTTCAGGATAGACTGCAAAGCGCTGTGCTCGCGGACGTTAAAAAGTTTGTTGTGAGTCAAGGTACCTTATAAGGCGATATTGCTGCCTGGGACTAACTCGTTGGCAATGGCGGGAAACTCGGATATTCTATTTAGCTTATTCTATCTATCGCACAGTTCCGTGACCCTTCGTCTGGTCTAATCTGTCGTGCGTGGGAGGTGATGTGTCACCATCTCTGACCGCTCGTCGTCTAGATTAGCGTCCTTGCCAAAATACTAATACCGTCCGGGTACTCGGATTTCAAATATATTATTCTAGTTGCTCATCGAAGCATATTCTAGCTAGCTTTTAGGTTTTAATTCGCTGACTTTTTTAGAATCCAGGTTATATCATCAATGTAATATTAATTTGCATTTTTCGATTTCTAAAAAAAAATAAATGAAAACATTGCATTTTTGCTCGGTTGTATGTTAACGTCTTGTTATTTTTTGTTTTATCGGGAAAACAAATTGGAAAAATAGTTTGCCCACTTGTATATGACTTATATTCACATGATTTTGTTGCACACATATTTTATGTTGAAATGGTATAAAAACAGCATACTTGCGGTAAATAAAAATAACCGCATCTCTAATCTTACACAATTTAATAATATTTTAAGTTACAATATTTATGGTCAGGTGCACAGTCGAGTTAAGTATATGATTTGCTTAGTGTTGCTATAGAGTTTGTTTTTCTTATGGAAAATATCGTGTAATAAAACAATTTTATAGTAACAAATACCATACTTGACAACTGTGCACCTACCTGGCCCTACACTGGATCCATCTTGTTTTCAAAGTACACTTTTGTACACATTTCTTTTTTTTGTTTAGACCGAATATCCTAGCTCTACTTATCACAAACACGCCAGTCTTCGTCTAGATTATCCTCGTTTGAAATCGACCTCGCTATCCAGCCAAATACTGCGCCTCTGGGTCCGCAGCGCAAAGTCTTTCGGACCCCCAATTTGTTATGCTAATAGTTACTAGTCGGTCGCAACTGCGTCCTCCTCCATCCATGAGTACCAAGACGCAGCCCTGGAGCACTGGCCGTCCGTTATTATCGTCCAGGCGATCGTAAAAAAATCAAAACACTTTCTTGGAAGTATCTAGCAAAATAAAGTGTCGGTAAATTATATACAAATAAAAACAACAGCGTATGAGCTTTTCAAACCTCAAGGACCTAGTTTAGTAACTAATTGCGCATTAACAAGTTCAGACGCTGAAATTGTAATTCCTCGTTTGACAAAATATTTTATGCTTACATACAAAAATATGCTCTACAGTGAATTTGAAAAGGTCTAGAATTTAAAATGTGTTTTCTTATCTTTAGAAACAACATTAATTTGAAATTATACTGCACGAAATATTATGTATGCTCTTCGATAGTCTCAAAAAGAAAGCGTGGTACATATTACGTAATGTTCGGTTAAAATCCGCCAAATTATTGGATGTTATACTATTGAAATAATGATCTAATTTGGTCTAAACCTAATATTTGTCATTAGTTTGCGTTCTGTCCTACACACACCTCTGCAATAAGCAGAAATAGGTCTTTGTAAAGTAGGGACGCCACCCGATTATCAATGTTTATTATTAATCGATGTTCTGTCGAGTGATTCAATATGAAACGTAAAATAATACGATTTTTATCGACCTTTTACGTTGCAATCGATTGTGATTCTATTCAGTTAATTAACTTAAAACTTATTTTAATTTAGCGACTGCCAATGAAACAACCGAGCTATGCAAGAGTTAAGTTTACTGACGAAAAATGCATCCAAAGAAAATTTCAGATAATCTTTCTCATAAAATAAAATGCATTTTAATCGATTGATGATCGATATCCATTAAATGTTATAAAACAAATCGATTATACTCTATTCGATATCGAGCAAACATTATTAATCGTAAATAATAATTTTTTTCAATTTTGTAAGAACTAATGTTAGAATGTTGGTCAGATCAGAATAACTGTACGGATGTAGTCATGTGCGCAGCGGCTCTAACAAACATATTGTTAATCATCTCCGCTTTGTGCGGTCAGGCCGACCACCCAGACTCAGCAAGCCGACCTCCATTAGAAAATGTGGAAACAAATATCATAATCGAGGAACGTGACGAAAACAGATTCAAATTAGCCGCCGTGACTGTGCAGTGTGCGTCGGTACTCGACTCGGTGTCGGTAGTTACAATCACGCATCGTGCGTGCTCACGTTATGGTGGTAGCAGGGGGGGGGGGGGGGGGGGGGCCTTTAGATAGGACAGGAAAATAGCTGAAGTGTCAACTTAACCGGGTATTCAGACAAAAAAATCTATTTTATATCCATGTCAAATGCTGATCTATAGTAAGTGTAATAAGTTCCCATTTCAAATAGGAATTAGGGAAAAACTAAAGAAATCGCATAATTTTGGGCTATTGCTCAAGAATTATTTTCTTATGAGAAATACAGGTCATTTTCACCCCTGAACAATAATAGAAAGAAAAGTCAATGGAATAATAATTATGCCGAATTTCTTTCTCTTGCCAAAAATGAAATGTGTGTTGAAATATTGCAGTGCTCGAGCAGCCAAACACTCGAAGAGGCTCAGATGTCTAGGTACGGCAGTTTTAATCAATAACTCGACGTTCTCATCAGGTTCGGACGTAAAACAGGTTCAAATTTCAATATTTTGTTCTCCCGTTGTATTGACCAATAAGGCTTGTCATTTGCTCATTACAAACTTTGTTTTTTGCATGGCCTTCTCTTTAAATTAATTAATTAACCAAATTTTAAAGAAAATATAACTAATTTGCTCTAATGAACGTATTTCGGGGGTCTCTTGGGCGGGGGTAGGGGAGGCTAGGGGGGGGGGGTTGCTTGCTTGCTGTTACTATGTTATCAACAATCTCTCGACAATCAATCTCATAATGTGGATGATACTCGAGTTGTAGAAAATACTACTTATTTCACAATGACCTCTTGTCAAAACAGTGCTAAAAGTAGACGTGTTAGTAAATAACAGTTTACAAACGGAGTCTCTTGTAATATTTATACCGAATCTACTTTTGTGCATGCAGAATTGTTATTTACACGGTCTCATATTGCACAACTGACAGTATACTCACATGAGTCATCTCTAATGATAGTTATGTAAATGCATGTGCACATTTATTCCATCTGCATACTTGTGATATAAACACATCATTTTATGACCCTCTGTACTAAAACACATATTTGTTATAATGCGCATATTCATCAATGCAGTGCATGTATTGTGGTTTCACAGATTTGTATGAACATTGTTGTCAAGTGACGTTAAGCACGTGTGCCTCAACTGTAAAGCGAACCCAGGTCCTCCGGCTTTCTTGCTACCCAACTCAATCGGTGCCTCAAGATACTCTTTGTACATTGCTATTAAAAGTACATTAAACACCTCAATCAGTCATTTCTCATTGTGTCCTCTTACAACCTACACATTCCGATCTCCGCTCTATGAAATATAGTCAGGTCTACCAACCAACATAATCGTTGCTCACCCAACTGTTACCAACAAAAGAAACAACAAGTAATTAATGTATTTGTAAACTAACGAACTTACAATCGTATAGTCATGTACGTTGGCCGCGTGACTGGTCGAAGCGGGTACCCGCTGTTTCCACTGGATGAGATGAAGACTGCAAGACACAGTGTCGACGTGGCAACATCGCAACAGGGGGTTCCCCGTAGATAATGACCTTGACAACACTAGCGTACATGGGCGGCTTGATGCGTAACTAGAAGGGGTGGGTCGTCTTGGATTCATGCAAAGTGGGGAGCTAAAGTAGAAATGAAATTACCATTCTGAAATGATGATTGCGTATACTATCATTAGTGCTATAGATACCTATATATTGTAATAATGTGTTTCTTCTATATTGATTAAAATCAGAAAAATTTAGATGTTATGGAAATAGACCTTTTCAGAATTCATCTAGGAGCCTTAGATAGAGCTAATCACGGCTCTCTAGATCAATTCAGAAAATCATGTATTGACTTTATCCCTTCCAAACGTAGGGACGTTTGGAAGGGTATGTACAGGGTAGTTCTTACGTGTCGTACGATAGATGGCTGAAATTAAAGTAGAAGTTCTCATAATTTGTATGAACACTCTCAAGTCCTATTCCATCAATATGGTACTGGATGGGATACACTGTGTTTTTACCATGACTTTGGAACATAATATGTTTGTATTTGATGACCCCGCCGTGATCAGTTTCTATGACTGATATTGAGTGTAGGGAGACCATAAATATATATTTTGTATTAATTTATATAACATACATAAGTGCATTGCAATGTAATGTATTGTTTGCCAAAAATTCCATGTATTCAATCTTTCATATTTCAATAATCTACCCCAATGCTAAATTGCAATCGAAATCCAAAATTTGCATTTTTTATGTTTTTGGATAAATAACTATACGTAATGATAACTGTAATAATAACAATCGAACAACATACAGCCCCGTGTTTAGAAGGTGTGCTTGTAATGGAAGGGAAGGGTGAACCAAGAACGTGCTTGACGCGCAGGCGCAACCCCGCGCGGCCATTACAGCGATGGCACTTGTTGATGGCGCAACCTGTTGCTCGGCGTGACTTGCAATATCGCAGCCTCGATGCACGACTTGGCTTCGTGAAACCACTCCGAGTGGAAATACCTCGACGGGGATTGGACCCAGGTCTACCGCGTTGTTTGCGCTATTCAGTCACGCTCAACTAACTTCTAATAATAAGGATGCTCAACGTTTTAAATATATTTATACCGATAGAAACTTACCGATGCGTTTGTTATAGACGTGGGGTTCGTGGCCAATCAGCGATGGGTATTTTGAAATTGGGGCTCGCCGTTTGGTCCCTGATTTATGGCGAAATCATCTGTAAAGTAGTTTCGGGATAAGCATATCTATTTTTTTTTTTTTTATCCTTTAGACCTGCACATTTGGCTGATTTATAAGTTTAACTTTATATAGGCATACCATACAATTATTTTCGTAGAAGAACGTCATCATATAGTTTTTCATGCATGGGAGAACATACTGTTCTGAAGTTATGTATAACATGACCAACAATAAATGAACTATGAACTGCGCAAACACTGAACGTGGTGATTACCAAGGAAAGAGATCTAGGGTTCAAATCCTAGTCAGATACAAGTGTATTGCTCAATGTGAATAATATGTCATAGTTTCGATACCTGCCATTCAAACCTTATTGTAGCCCCCATGTTAACATTTCTAAAAATACATTCATATTTTAATGTTCGCCAACGCATGAGAAAATTCCATCTACCCAATTCCCCCGTTTCCATTTTATCGCCTCGTGTTTTTATTACTTGGTCAGGACTGTTGTTGCCACGAGCGTTACATGTATCACGTGGTTAGAACGTTGGCCACATTATTGACGTTCATAGCTAAACCCGGCAATATCAGTGATTTATGTAATAATGTGTCCTCGACGCTTTGTTGATAGTGTTCTCTTCTCTTTCCAGGTAAGCTTAATATGAATCTTCAGTCAGAACCGGTACAGAACGTCTCGGAGGTACAAGTACAAGGTAAGGCGGTCGGTATTGCAGCCGACTTCTAGGTCCACGGCATAGAATCCTGATGACAGTGGATTTACCCTTAGGAAGGTTTTAGAGAACCTTTGTTGGCCAAACTTAGACTAGGCACCTCTATCTTTGCATCGTGTATATTAGATCTGTAGGTGGGTCTTGGGTCCAGTATTAAAATCGTGAGAAATCATATTTTTATGGTCATTATTTCCATGACAGCCACGCAAGATCGGATACCTTTATTATCAGTTATCACTACATACTATATGCAAAAATATATGTAAGGTTATAATCAATAGGGTTACTATTTTGATAACTGATTGATTATGGATTCAATAAACAAAATAACTATCCCATACTGATTATAATATTAACAATATTGCTTGCGTGATAATGTGGAGAATTCTTGAGATGGTAATTTCGATGGTTTTAATACTGGGAGAGGACTTTATAGTTATACTAAAATATACAAATGTACAAATGTACATACATGTACTTAAGCTTAACCGATTTAAATCCGAGATACTTAAGTTCATAGCATCTTACATATGGACTACTACGGTACATGGTCTAGACTAAAGGTAGGCAATAATGCCAGACATATTATTATCTTTGCATCGTGTACACACAGCAAGCGTATCCTGGTCCTAGAGACCAATAGGACCATTCATTATTCATCTTGCATCCTGTACACAAACAAATCACTTTTGTTTTATCTTCCAAACTCTCAAACAGTCGACACATTTCCAATCGAAAAGGTGTGACATTTCACTTTCGACGAGACGATACGTCTGCCGTATTGTAAACCCTGACTCGCGTAATGGGTCAACCATGCAACGCGCAACAGCAACTAACATCTAACACGAAGTGGGTGGGTTCCCCAGACGTATATACAACTGTTTAGTATGCGATGCGTGTACGCGTGCGTGACTTCCATTGATGTCACCTTGTCGTACGAGTGCGTGTCTTGTGCGTGTATCGGATCAAATGCATACGTCAATACAGCATCCACCCTTCCATCTCTTGAGCTTTGTTCATTAAAACGGCAACCCCACTTTTCACTTGGTAAGGAATATTCTATTCCTCATTATTATTATTCTATTATTTGTTCTTGATTTTTATTTTATATAGTACAGTAGTTTGTTTTGTTTTTGTTTTTATTGTTATTTTTGATGTTATCATTATTAATTGTTTACCTAGCCTAGTTTTATTTAAGGTCCTCCTTTGTAAATCAGTTTTTATAACTGAATATAGGATAGACATTAAATAAATAAATAAATTCCACAAGCCATCGTCTACAATCACCGGCTACATACTTGTTTGCTAACTGAATACTCATGGTATGATTTTTATATAATTATTTATATTTTTGTATTCAGAAAGTAGTCAATAATTTGTTAACGGTCGATTTGTGAAAAAATTGTGCACAACAATCCACGTAATTGACAGGGGCAATATAAGTGACATTACTTGTGCATTCCATTTCATATAGGCAATATTAGGTTTAAAATGGGGTGCAGTTTACAGTGACAATATTAATGACGAAGTTGTGCACAAAGATCCAGTTGATAGGGGAAGTGTTTTTAACGCTACATTTCATTCCAGTTGATGGGGGTATTATTTTTGTCAAAGTTGTGCAAGAAGGTCCATTAGATACCAACTAGGCCTATTTTAGTGACAAAATTGTGCACAACGGTCCAGTTGATAGGGCCAGTATTTTTAACAGATCAGTCCAGTTGATAGGGACATGACTTGTGTCAATCTAGTCGATAGGGTAAAACTTTGTGGTGTACATATTATCATTATAGATAAATTTACCAGACATTTTTTTTAAATAAAAATTTTCGACTTTGCACTGAATACAAGACTGTAGATATGACTGTCTTGTATCAATACCGACCCTTTATAGAGTACAGTCATAGTGTTATCAGTCACCTGGCTACAAGTACAACCACGGCTTGGTACGATACCACTTGTTGACACACGCTGCAGCGATAGCGCACAAGACCTGATAACCGACAAGGTTTATTTTCCTTCTTGTGAGAAAGCGTTGTATTGTGTAGGAGCCAGGGGTGGTAAGAGTGTAACATGTCAGCAGTGTAGTGTCAGCGTTGTATTGTGTAGGAACCAGGTATGGTAAGAGTGTAATATGTCAGCAGTGTAGTGTCAGCGTTGTATTGTGTAGGAACCAGGGGTGGTAAGAGTGTAATATGTCAGCAGTGTAGTGTCAGCGTTGTATTGTGTATGGACCTGGGGTGGTAAGAGTGTAATATGTCAGCAGTGTAGTGTCAGCGTTGTATTGTGTATGAACCAGGGGTGGTAAGAGTGTAATATGTCAGCAGTGTAGTGTCAGCGTTGTATTGTGTATGAACCAGGGGTGGTAAGAGTGTAATATGTCAGCAGTGTAGTGTCAGCGTTGTATTGTGTATGAACCAGGGGTGGTAAGAGTGTAATATGTCAGCAGTGTTACTCGTAAACCTTTGTAGCCAAGCATCACTATATAAGTGCTGACGCCTTACAATGTTTCAGTATTATCGCAATAGCAATAAAATCGCAACACAGGACTAAAACATTTTGTGTTCACAAGTGCTGACTGATGAATGAGTAGTTCACTCATTGTGGAATGTTATTAGCAGACCGAAAATTGTTAACAACAATAAGTAAATCCCTGTAAGATAAAACGAAATTAAAGAAGTGTTGACACCTCACTTGTGTTTCATTCGATCTACTTTCATGGCATAAACTCTCCAGAGATAATTAGAGTCTTTGTCATTCAGTGAATAATATATTATACTCTTGCTAGAGACAAAGGGGTGGTAAAGTTGAAAAAAATAATAAAAAGAAATAAAAATAAAATAAATAATAGATGGGCTACTCTAGCTAGAGGCAAAGGGGTGGTAAAGTTGCCCCAAGGTAAGTAGTCTCATGTTTATGAAATAGCTGAGTCCCTCCTATCAACTTAATTTTCTACTTGTTTAGTTCCTACCATCTACTTGAAATAGGTCCATGTTAGGGATACTTTCCGACCTTTGGTTGGTTACCGGAAAATTCGTAACAGCTGATATCGTGCAGTCAGTGTGCGCGGAAGACAGCCTGAAAGAACGCCAGTATTCTGTTAATTTTCGTTGAAACAGGGCAATTATCTGAGGTCGGCATGAGACTAGTACGTGGCTGACTATGATTGGACATCCCTGCCGTGTGTAGTATAGTATAGTGCTCTGCTCCAGCCAGCGTGTCTAGGCGCACGGCTTAGCACGGCAGTGCTAGCCAGCCAGCCAGGATAAGCAAAACAACGCGACCCTGTGTTTTGGTCTTGGTTCCCTGTGAGTGGCACGTGTTAGGCCACTTGTTCCCTCGAACACCTGTTGGCTGGTGACAACTCGTGGGAGACAGAACGTGCGACATCAACACCCGTGGGCACAAAACTCGTTGGCTGGCTACAACAACGAATCAAAACAATTAATTACTCACACTGAATGTGGTGTTTGAACGTGAACATCTGTGGATGTCATCTTGAACCGTTAGGTGAAAAAACACTCCTTCGTGTTTGGTAAAGTTAGTTTTCGGTCAACTTCCTTGCTGCTTGGTGGCGGTCGGTGGGTATTTCCTTGTCCGGAGATGACCGTCGCTGACGAGAGAGAGAGAGAGAGAGAGAGAGAGAGAGAGAGAGAGAGAGATACACTTTATTTGGAGAAACATAATTATTAATTATATATACGAAAGAGAAACAGTCGTAGACAACTTTTAATAACAAGTTCCGTCCGATAATACCACAATCATTCACTATACGTTATCCCGCACTTAAATAATTCTACGCTAATACACGTAAGGAATTCGAAGTTGTGAACCCAACTGTACCTTCGGTACCGACTCTTTCAATCACTTCATCATTCCAATGGAAATAGAGTCACTAACGTTACATTTACATAGGTGGGATCATTGGTGGGACGTACGTCTCTTGTTTTTGCAGCGAGGCTAATCGAGACATTCCAGTCCTATACGGAGAGATTGAGTTGTATCTTAGTGCGCTCAGGAAATTTTATTGTGTAAATTTGTATTGAGTTCTATCAACTTGTGGGTGGGTCAATTATCTTGTTAATAATTACTCACACATATTATATTAGTCTCCTCAGCTCTTTACCATTTTGTTCGTGTCTCACCTCTTCTGCCTCTTTGTGTCGTCCAGACCGGATCAAACTAACAAACGTGGGTTCCAATCCCGGACAAGGCAGTTTTAAAGTTTTCGTTCATCACAGATCGTCTCAAAAAGTAAACTATAACAAATGTGCAAACAGACTATTTCTAGCGTGCTTCTTTTTAATTATTATTTTTATATTTTTTAAATTTTACTCCGACTAGAACTCCATGCCCAAAGATAGTAAGATATACCCTGTCGGGTGTCCATGCCTAAATCACCGGCTCTACGGATAGCCTACCTACCTTTGTTTACACTTCAGCTACCGAGGCCACAAGATAAACTGCCAAAGTTGTTATATATTTATCGAATACAAAGGATGATCGATCTCTGCAAAAAACCTTTGTCTGTGAAGCAGTGTAGTGTAGCCAACATGACCAGAAAGAAAACCGTATCTGAAATCATATATTGTCCCTTTAGAAATATCTCGAATGCACGTTGTACCTATATAATTTTCAGTTTAGCAAACGCAGTATTATACCGGTATGTAGTCTGCTCCTGTCGAAAACTACCCACAAACGCGTTGACGATCGACTTCCTACTGAGCCAAAACATATTGGCGCGAATCTTTTTCTCTGTCTCGAAGTCCATTTAGCCAATTAAATGTCGGGGGCTACTACGGACAAACGTTTACTTTACCTCCTAAGACAGTCTTTCAAGTCGGTGTCGTTCCTGCATGACTTCGGCACCAGTATATTTTGATCGTTTTACTTCGGTGCCCAAACTACATAATATGAAGAAAAATATTTATTGGGACGCATAGTCGACTTTTCTCTACACTGTTGCTGCACGTGGTATCGGGGTTGCAGTTTTCTTCGTCGCGGCTGTACCCTCCGAGGGTCGCGCCCTCCTGTACTCATTAATTGGTTATTGTCCCCGAGTAGGACGGGGTTTTTGTGTCGCGTGTTGTATCACTAATCAACCTGCTTGTTGGCGGGCGCTACAGTCGCCGCTCTAGCGATACTTGTCATTCAATCGTGTGTCCTTGATCCAGCTAGACCCTCGCACAGCTGGGCTGGCTGGGTCGAACCCAAGACCCCCGGCCGCGGCTCTCATGCACCTTGGCCGTGGACCCTACTGTAAGAAGAGTGACGTGTGATAGCTTGCCCGTGAGCCATATTGTGGATAGGTCTTGGATCTTGAACTGCGCAGGTTGGAAATGTTATCCGCAACCAATTCGCACCCTCGAGATCAAAACTGCACCCGTACCCGCAACCCGCCGTACTTTATTGGTTTTCTCTAATGTTTTGTGTACATGTGAGATGTAGTCAATTCATGGAAAACTCGCCTTAATGATTTTGCCGGTCTATTCACGTCATTATCTATGAATATTTGTATAGTTTATGACCATACTTTTATTTAAAAAAAAAACAGTGAATAATATTTAAATTTTTTGAAAATTTAATCAAATCCCGATTTTTAACTACCCGCACACGACGTGCACCCGGAAAGTGAGCACCCTCACCCGCAACCCGCAAATGTTATGTGGATATTCGCCGGGTAACCCGCAGCTATCCGCGGATATGCAGGTCTCTAAGCCGTGGACCCTGCTATAGCTTCATGTGACGTGTGAGGCAGCTACGTCGTGGACCACACTATAGCAGATACGTGTGAGCAGCTTGCCCGTGGACGGCGCTGTAGTGTTGACCGGGTCGAGAGAGTGCGCCGTGAAGGAATGTAATGTTCCAGCACCTGTGCAAAGCACTCAACAAGTACCGAGCGCAAAAAAATAGTTTATAAAAATAAAAAGTTAAAAATTATCGCGATAGCCGACAGGGAGATTGGTTAGTTGCGAGACGCTATAAAGTATAAAGTGGAATTAAAAAAGGTAATGAGAAAAAAGACATGTTTAAAGCGTTCGTACTGCGAGCGATAAAATCAGTGGATCAGATTCGAGCCTCAGAGCTGGCGTGACAGCCGCCACTGATAAGAGATTTGGAGCCGACAACGTCACAGGCTTGTCTCGCATTGGCCGAGACAAAAGGCGGGCTTCAAGCGGCTCAAGATTGGAACGTCCAAATAATGTGAATACGAGCAACAAGACCATAAGACATGTGATACATTCTCACGTGGGGACCGGTGTATACTGGTCGCAGTCTCCTGTGGCTAATCATAGAAGTATGTTTTTTCAGTGCAGCCGCACTCGAGAAGACGAGAACTTTGTTGAACATCTTTCTCAGCGATGAAGATTTTTTGGGGTTTCATCGTGAATTCCCGGAAAATGACTCTAGTCCTTAGATCACTTATCCTGTTTTATATTTCATACTTGAGGGAAGAGCTACCATTCTACCCCCCACCCTTACCCCTAATGGTAGGGGGGTAGAGGGGCTACCCCCCTACAATTCTTCCACCCTTCGGTTCCGAAGCCGCTATCAGAATAGAATATGTGTTACAGTTCATAAGTATTGTTTTTTTTTATGTGGTGAATTTATTTTATTGTGGGAATAAAATGATATAAATTGAATTCAATTGTTAATAGTTTATATAGTATATATAGTACTCTCACCACTCACCATCGTCAACATAATTAGTAAAGTTTATTTAACATTCAAATGTTTTGTTTGGTTGTGTTTTGCGCAGCCATTTCCATTTTTCTGCAAAGCATAGGTTTGACATATGGGAAGGTCTCTGCGATTCTTTGCATGGGTACTTGTGTGATGTGTTTCACTGTGCATCGTTTGTGACGTCAGAGCGAAGTGAAGTCAAGGCCTCCTCCATTCCCCTCAGCCATTTATGTAACATGCTAAAATTAGTGTCCAGTAGAATGATGTCAATTCCAATAACTTTCCAAGGGGTAATACTAAATATCTCAGTGGATTGTACGAAATATTGTGTACACCAACATTATGAATTACAGTTACACCAAACAATCCATGAATCGCTTATCTTGGAAAATATCTTTCCTCAAAGCCCGATCACTGGTTCTGATGTGTTTTTAATTAAAATGATATAATGTGAGCTGAATTCACAACAACCTACGTATCCACCATCGTATTTTTTTGTTGCTACAGTAGATAACGCTGTTGCTACGGTGTTGCGTGTCGATCTATTAGAAGTTTGCTTGTGTAATAATTGGGTTCACCAAGTTAAAAAATATAACAATCATGCTACACTCATTCTACAGTCTACACAGATCATTTCAGTTATAAATTAATTTTCTAAATTTTTGTGAGTGAAAAACCTTTAAAACGCCATCGACTGCTCTAAAAAAAATTCAAATTTTTTAAATTCTACATCTCTGATTATAATTTTAATTTAAAATCATCACAGTGCAGCATTTTTCGTCCGAAACCAATTAAAGTACACCCATATAATAGGATCTCCAACAGCGTTCTTTAAATACGAGCGCAAGTCCTAAACCCTCCACCCCGGATGAGCTACCTAACGAGTCACCAACCCCCACCGCGTCAACCAATCAGAGTCCATCACATATGTGGAAACGTGCACAACAACCAAGCCAGTGATATTTTATAGCGTTCCCTTCTCCCTGCTGTGGCTCCATAACGCGCATTAATCTTCACGTATAAGCGGATGATTTCGGACCTACGAGTTGGTAGTAACTCAGACGGCGGCCATTTTCTCACGTCTTGTGTTGATAACCTCACATTCCTCGGCAGTCGACACTAAAACAAGCGGGAACGTCATCTTACCTCGTCATTAGGCTGTCGGAGATTAGGTGAGCTGCCCTTAGGCTTTGTGCGCCCTCCCACTCACTCAACTCAGCATCTCGATACACATTACATTGCATTACATAGTTGACTTCTACTGGCGCGCCTCATAACCTACAGTATCAGCACATAGTTGCCAATTGACGGTGTCTGAATAAACGTTTTGGGGTGGTGGCTTTGATAGGTTTCCGCGCGCCTCCAAATCCACACTTCAAAAGTTTTCCCGCAACTTACGGCGCCATTGATAATTCAGCAATAAAACAACAATGAAGAATTGACAACTAAACGCCGCCTCATAATAGTTTATTAATTGTTTGCCATCAGAATGCATCTAGTATAGTTTGAGTAATTCACAAGCCTCATAATCCACGGACTTCATAAACACAGCCGATGCTGGATATAAAGTGGCAATGCCCAACGGTTAGGATAGGACATTACGGTATTTGTTTTTATTATGGAGACTTGCGTCGCCGCTTTTTGTTCACTTAGCATAACTATAAGGCATCTTTTTTGTATGTCCATCCACCTACTCTGCCGAACCCCACATTTCTCTAGGTTAAAATTGATTTAAAAAGTTTAAAATTATCACAACGCAATCGAAAATAGAATAGGTCATCTTCTAAAAATGTAAAATTTAAAAATCTACGCTCTAATGGTTGAACTCAATAACCTTCTACCCTTGCGTGTTCCGGTCACCACGTGCGAACCTCGGCTTACTGAGAAGTATGTGCAGCTGGCATAACGTTGGCGGGTCGGTTACATCATTGTATTGTACTGCTACTGTAATAATTGTACTAAACCCAACCGTCTTTCTCCCCCTCGTGAAGATAAGACAGCGGACGTCCCCTTGTTCTACTTGTAATCGCTTCGTACAGTCTAATTTACCTGTTGCCAATTGTCGTATATTCGTCTCCGGACACGGAACTGGTTCAATTTGTTGAATTGTGACGTGACCCATACATGTGTACGATACAATGCAGTGGAATAATGGGCCAAATTACGCAAACACATGTTGGTACCGTGATAGGAAATATCGTTAACGTTTTCTTCCTTTTATATACGTTATATTACAGTTCGATTCCGAGGTTGTCGTTATTGCGATTTTAATTAAAACGAAATCGTGTCCCGTTGTAAAATAATTTTAATTGATATTGTACATTTAATATAAAAATGGCGGAACACGTTTATGATTTCGTTTTGAGTTTGCGTTTTTAATTATGATTTTATTTACTTCTATGTATACCAATTACATGTAAAATGGGCTTATGCACCAAACGTACCTAAAATATAGATGAGAACTGTAGTGTAGTGCCTTCCATACACAGTATACTGCAAGAAGATTATATAAGATGACTGCATAAATAATTCCCACCCGAACGTTTTTAAGAGTGTTTTGGTTTATAGTCACTATAAATTTGCAGTGCCGCCGCTATTCGGAACGATAAATTGATGATGGACGAGACCGAAAGACAATTACTAAACTCCACGCCTTGTGCGGGATTCGAACCCACGACCCTCACTCGGTTCCGCACGGTTCCAACCTGCGCTAGCTAGATCTTAATTTCGCGTGCAATAATATTCGACTTCACAATCCTATTATTACTTTCCCACGCGCCGTCCTGACTTCAACGGACAAGTAGATGGAAACATTTCTCGAATAACTCGCCGTTCAGGATTTATTCAAATGCTGTAAATTTAGCCGAGAAGACTACTTGTCCTTGCGAATAGTTTCCTCCATGTAAGGTAAACTGGTTGCCTGGCTACTCGGCGCTTCGTGATCTCCACAATCTTAGAACGATGTTTCGCGGAAAGATGGCATTCTTAGAATAGCACGTGTATTATTTCATGGCAAATATTGCCTCTCAAACATATGTAATCAATTCGTATTTGAAGAAGATCGGTTTTCTGGCGAATTAGTATGAACCATGCAGTATATCTATAAAATGACAACGAATGTGAACACTCAACAGTTTATCTATAATGATTTTTTTCAGCGAATCTTTCAGTTTGCAAGAAAAACATTTTATTTGAGTATTGTTATCAGCCAGGCCCATAATAGCCGAGTGTTTGGTGTGCGTCCATAGTTGTCACGAAAACGCGAACCAAATACAAAAATCATTTTATGAATCAGACAATAAGTCGGGCTAAAATTCTACATTATGCAGAACTTGTGAAACGTCGATGTTCATAATGGTTCATTCCTATTAGAAGAATAACTTTGAATTGACTCATCAAAGCTCAACATACGTTTTATCACATTTTTAATACTGAACGTAAATTCAGATGTTCTATTCACCGTTCCCAAAAACTGATTCACCCTTTTCTAGTCCTAGTAAAAATAGTATAATTCTCGTGTAGAAGCAGCATACCATACAGATCTCTTTTTGTTTTTACTTTGCTATCTTTATTGGCGAAGTCAACTGCTATCAAATAATTTTGTAGATTTAATTACCATTGGGTGCTAAAAAGGTGATACAGGAAACTCTTGCATGACGTGTACTTGTCATGAACTGATTTTAGCGGAGACCATTGTACCATTATTATGTTCTTCATTGCTATGACGGCTTCAAAGACAACGTTTGCTATATCGTCTCAGTATTGATGATTGATTGATTGATTGATTGATTGATTGATTGATTGATTGATTGATTGATTGATCGAAGTAAATTAGAGAAGCCAAAACCCAAACTGAACTGGGAATCGAATCCTAACGATAATTCTTGGGTAAAAGAATTGAATCAACATCGTTCTTCTTATCAGTAGCGGATTTAACGGTCAGCCCGGTCAGCGGATGCTGACCGGGCCCCGGCCAATCCGGGCCCTCCGCCCTTAGCGACCCACTGAAAAACACACGAGCTGAGATCCATTCACCATAGGCATTGTCAAACCCATTATAGCAAATACTACCAATAAAATTATATTTTAAAAAGAGTGTTTCAAAAAGAATGATTCTGTTTATAGGGCTCAATAAAGCCTTCGCCGGGTCGCCCACGTGTTTGACGGTACACAGCGGCGGAAACAACCCCACAGTTTAACAATGGAACTTTAATCCTGCAGTTTTACTTTGAGTCACGTTCCAACTCGTTAAAATAAATTTATAAAAAAAACTGGAAATATTCGGCAAATATGAGGGTTGATATTTACAACCCAATAACTGTATATATATATGACAATTACTTACTTTGAAACACCCAACCTCTCTTCTACTCAGTATCAGTCGGTTTCTGTGTCTCGTGTGAAACAGTCCAGTGAAACTTAGTTCGTGTGTCAACTGTGTTATTTTAATTTAATTTAAACAAAAGTAAAATGTGAGCGTGGTATACGTTAGATGAGTGAACAGACAAAATACAAGCATAAGACGGGGCGGCAAAAGCGAAAAGATAAAGAGAGCGCACTTCTTGTAACTGCCAGCAATGACCCTAAACAAAGAAAATTAAGTTTTTGTGTTGACAATAATTCGCGTGTTAAACACGTCGAAAATTCGACTGAAATTCAACCCACTTTGGAAATCGAAAATCAAACAAGTGCTTCTCATTACACACCTATAACAGAAAACCTCGATCCTTGTAGTAACACTCCTACCGTGTTAACAGTTATTCTCAAAACAGCGCCAAACCCATTTCCGCTTATAATGACGATACAGTGAATGTAGAAGTTCAAGTGGAATCACAAAGACCTAGTGTAAGGAAAGTGTAGATTTTGCGTTGTCTCAAAACTACGTGTCCGGCACCAAAGTAAAAAAATTGCAGACCAATCTAACAACATGTTTGAGCAAACTTGTCTTGACTGATAAAGCTCTGTTCAGTGGATCAGTTATTTCAAATGATCAACTTGACATTCTTATTGTTAAAAAGCCTTCTCAACCCATTGGAAGTGACATGCCAAATTTAATATATCTTAAAGACGACGGCAATCGTAGTTGTTCGTCCTTTTACTATTTCAAAATAAATTCTACCAACGAGCTATGAACCCTATATACACTCAAAAACGGCTAATTGATCTTGCGGATATGAATCGGAAAAAACTGTCGAGAGTTCAGACTTATATCAACTGTTGGAGCTTTTGCCAGGAAAACTCGAGAAGGGGGTGTCATGTTAAGAGCTTTGGTGAGTAATGAATTAGTATTATGCTATATACATATATTAGTTAGTTTGTTAAAAAAAAAATATGCCAAACGGACGGGCCCCTTTGGTAAAATGCTGACCGGGCCCTTTTTCTTAAATCCGCTCCTGCTTCTTATTACTGCTCCAAAACTACAGTACCATATTAAAACCACTCATCATCTTATTCCTATAAAAAAAAACATGATACTGTATGAAAAAGAATCCACTTTCCTATTTAATATACGAAAAGAATTGAATTTAAATTGGTTTGACTATAAAAATATTAATTTCGTCGCTAGGGATATAAAAAGTACGATGACTCTTGGTATGTCTGGCAGGTACATAAAAGAGGCTATTTAATGGAGAGTCAAACACATCATTCACCGGCTTGTATAAAAACATGATATCGAATAGTTTACGTATATTGCACAACGTCATCTAGGACCTATACCGACAAAGAGTTATATAGTCCCCAGACCCTTCTGTGATACACAATGTTAAAATTACTAAAACATAATATTAACTCATTAAAAAAAATACTCTTTTTGCCAGCTCTCAATGCTCTGGATGTTCGTGTTGTGGTATGAGCTCCAAACAATGCTAGCTTACTCCACATGT
Source organism: Isoperla grammatica (assembly GCA_945910005.1). NCBI lineage: Eukaryota > Metazoa > Arthropoda > Insecta > Plecoptera > Perlodidae > Isoperla > Isoperla grammatica. The sequence continues at coordinate 33,111,217 of OX246739.1, forward strand.
GGGCGTATATTGCCCTGGCTATAGATGTTATATAAAGTGTGTAGGCTTTTGGTGGTACTAGAGTCCATGAAGTAATGATGGAAGACAAGTCAGAATTCACAATGATCAAAGCAAGAGAAGAAGAAATATGTAGTCACTCATTTGCTTCAAATGTTCACTAACAAAGCATCAAACAGGCTTATTTATATGTTCGTTTGTAATGTTATAATATGTTGTAATCACCGCAGTATATTAATTACTGTATAAAGCCAGCTTGTAGATGTCAATCAACGTCAAAAGCTGTAAGACTGAGTCGAGCGAGACGCAAGCTGCAAGTAAGCCCTCTCAGTTCCCACGAAGCCTAGTTTGTGTCCTTAGTCCCAGCTATGGACGCCCAGTAGGCTATAACTAAAACCAAAGCGAGATTCAGTTATATAAGGGAAATTAGGATTCCATATTTGGGAGATCATTAGATTTGATGACGTCATCGTTTGGATTGGACCGCGGGTGGGCCAAGAGGGTCTCCCAAAGTTTTACTACCTATTTCGCTCGTAAAACGTGGTCGGACACAAAACTGTTGAAGAATCCATGCTTGGTTTTCATCTGCCCCAAACTAAACGTATTTTACAAGATGCTGGACATTCTCCCAACACGAAGACGACATAGATCTCATGGGTAGCTCGCAACGCAAAACTAACTGTATTTTTATGATATCTTGAGAATATCTGCAGAATACTTCAAGATATTGATTGGTTTTGTATCAGCTAAACAATGAGTTTAAAAACTTTAAAATATTTTAATTCTAACGATTGTCATTAATTTAATTAATTGACAAATGTATAATTAATTAATTGTAGAAATAAGAATCGTAACAATAACAATGTTTAAGAGTTTTTAAATTCATCTGATACAAAAACCAAATCGCCGGTACGAAATCACTTTTTCAATATCTAGAATCACTCTCCAAATAAAACCGTTAATCTAGCGAGGAAGGTCCCGTTAACCCTTCACTTATTGGTTTTATTGAATGTTGAGCTAGGTCTGCCTCCATATATATATATATAATATGCCAACGTGACGTCATTTTGTTTAAATTTTTACCGCCGTGTGTTCATTACGGCGGTAGTTGTTGACCCCTTGACGCGCCGACGCGAGGATAAAACACCACAATAGTAATGGGGCGTACTATAGGCGTCACATTTATATGTTTACTAGCGCTTTTTGCTAAGTGCGCGTACGTGTACACGGCCGTAAACTGAAACACGAGCGGTGGTGGAGGGGTGGGGGGGGGGGGGGGGGGGAAGAGACCTATCAATATTTAACAGTATGTACTTGCTGGGAAAATGTTTATTTTTATTTATTTATTGACGGCAGTACAGCTATTTTATATAAGATCTTCAGCATTAACTTTTTTCTTTTCTTTCTTTCTTTTAATAAATACACATGGTAGTCAACTTTCTCTAACACGGCAAATTGAAGTTTCAGGTTTGTTTGAAAATATATCATAACATGAAGCCTGACATATTTAGAAACAACCATTATAAATTACATATTTGAGATAAACCAACTAAATCGAAAATACAGTAAAAAAAAAAAAATACAGTTATGTAGAACGTCGCGAACTCGAGACAGAATGGCGTATGAGAAGGGGGATGGCACGACGACTCCTTTACCCCGGTACACCACTGCACCAACATATCTCCCCCCCCCCCCTCCCCACATACTTGGTCGGCTTAAAGCTTTCCAATTAGAAGCTTATTATTTATCGTCGTGTAAACTTGTAAAGTCGTCGGAGTGAATCTCCCGCCATGTTATCGCCAGATAAAGATAGATACACATCTGCGTATCTTGCTCGCCAGACGTCCTTGCAGGTAATTGCCCGGCGTGGTGTGGAGTGGCCTGTGCGCCGCTCTTTGTGTACGCGCAGTTTACACCACCGGCCGATACCATGGCTGAGACAATACTCACCCCAGCCAGCAGGGGAGAACTGCCTGTTTTACGCATGACTTTTGCTCAAACACCTTCTTACTAATTAAACCTATATACCCAATGATTTAACATTTATGCTTCAAGGCAAGGACTAGATTTTCCCTTAATTATATTAATTTCTCAACTTTCCTCGGTGAAATCAATTCAAAATTTCATAAACAAAACACAAAATGAATCAAATACGTGATAGAATATGAACCCATACAAGACGTAAACTTTGGACCTCTTGTGAATCCAGGTCCATATCTGAGTACACATTTTCAAAATATATTATTGGAATTTGCATTGTATCATTCATTGTTTCTACCAGAAATTAGTAACTTTTACTTCTTCGTGTGACCACGGTCTGGATGCACAACATGTCGAAAGTTATGCATAAAAACCTAAGGACCTCTTTTGAATCCAGGTATTTGGGAAGAGGGGTGTCTGTTTGATATATCAGTAGCACGAAGAGTAATGATCAAACTTCTTAGCTCAAGAAGACTCTAGGTTTCAGCCATTAGCCCAAATCCTCTTAAGAAAAGAGGCAACTACGATAAGATGTCTCTACAAGATCATAAAATGTCTTGTCGTTGGAATGTCTGCTGTAGGGCGCACTTCGGCGTACACGAAGTGTCCATCGCTATCTGGCCAGTTGGAATGGAATGTCCGTGAACTATTTTAAGAGCTCTGTAGTCATTACGGCTGAGGCCGGCGGTAGGACTCGAAGCCACGACCGTGCGATGATCTCGCGTGTCATCCGTGTGTCCGTGGTGCTTCGGGCTAGCTTTGGCCACGGTCGAGTTATCTGCTCAAGTGATCTGTGTTGTCTTGTATGTATAACTTCGTTGAGTTGAGATCCATTGGATGGATGATCGTGCGACGTGAAGTTCACAGCCCCACAACGTTGCGTAGGAATATATTTCGGGATTATGTAGCTGGTGGAATTATCACGAATAGGAAACTGTCTCCACGTTCGATACAATGTGTGGGGGGAGATCCCCCCCCCCCCCCCTCCCAATAGACCATTCAAGGGCGACCATTCAAACGCCGCTTAGAATTAATTCAATTAAATTAATGTATTTATCTGCATCAGGGCATTGCCCCACAAGTGCGATGAAATAAATTAATAATAATACATACTTACAAAAATACACACACTAAATCCAAAAACATATACAATACATATAAAACAAACTGGAGACTAAAAGTGTCAAGTCAGCACACACTTACCACGGTAGCAAGCAACCTGACAGAAAGAAAATTGAGAACTAAGAAAGTTGTCGTCGTAAAGTAAACTCGGAGGAGAATGAGTTCTCAATTGTCATCTCAGCTAAAATAAAACCTAAAGAAATTCTTTCCGATGATAGGCGCCATAGACCACGATCACATGTGCTCCCCCCTCCTGTAGACGCAAGCCCTACCAGAACATACGATTGACACACACTCTCTCGTCACAGTCACAATTAAACTTCATTTGGGTAAAAAAAATCGAATTAGTCTTTTGACCTTCTCTTTGTTGTGTTTAATATAATCCACATCCAGCCCGGGTGTTCACGTACCTACGTACGTAGGCCCGACCAAATAATAACATCTCATTTGCATGTGGAAGCCATAGTTCGCTTCTCCGCCGCCGCCGACCCCTGGAGCAACGTACTGTGTGATGTTCTCTTGCCCTGTTCGTTCACTCCACAGTCAAGAGCGTAGCCACCACTTTTATAAGCCGATTAGTGGTCGAACTGTGGGGGAGGCCATCCCTCGAAAAGAGATTTTTGAGTTCTACTCCTCGCCTCCCCCCCCCCCCCCCCCACAATGCCTGTTTACGTTTCTGCCCCCGCTACCGTGTGTTGCGTTCAGGTTAGTTTTTGATGAGAATAGAGATCGAAATGCTACAAAATGCTAAAATATTCAACGTTTAAATGTTATTTTTTCGTAACTTTACTCTACTCTTAAGTAATAATAATTTTCTTCTTAAAATGTAATCACCTTTTTAACTATATAAGTGCCAGAGCCGGTTTAGTGTCTCCCTATATAGTGTCACCCCCACAAGGTGGTTCAATGTCTGTGACTCCTTGTACTTATAGGTGGTACTCCTAGGTGGTACTCTTAGGGTTAAGCATTCTGTAACGGGACAGTGTGATCCGTTTGCAAAAACTTAATTTTATTACACATTTTTTTTGCCTACAAATATTTGTCTATTCTTGCTAGGAATTGATTTAAACAAGACGATTTTCCATTAACACATTTATGATAATAGAATATTACATAAGTTAACAAACACGTGACGTCACGCTGGGTCTAATCTACCTCCTCGCGAGATGTGACCTACTTTACAACTATTCACCCCCTAAGACTCAACCACCTGGGCCTATTGTCAGTCGTACAGAACAGTGTTGCATGTGCATCGCTTGTTAGGACATTCTCGATTAACCTCACTGCATTGTATTGTTCGGCTGTTGGAAACACTTGTGTGTAGTTTATTAGTATGGTTTGTGGTTGACCAGACTTGGCAACGTTTCTACACTCGCTAACATAAGTAAATCAAGGGACGGACAGAACATGTCGCTATACTCTAACCACTCTCCTTCACCCATCATATTATTTTTTGACTCATTCTAATTTACGAATCAATAGGCAAAGATGATGAGAAATAACGGTCAGATACCATATCGGATACAAACTGAGTGCAGAAGAGTTATTAATAGTGAATACCTGTTCTCAGCTACTTTTGATTCAATTATGTTGTATACCGTACAAACGACGACAATTTCGACGCAATTATTTGACCATACCAACTGTAGAGATGTCTGTTATTTGTTCAATGTGTTCGGTCAGGTTGGTAGGGTGTTAAGAAATTGAATGAAATTGAAGGCATAATTTGTTGAAGTATATTCTGTGGGAGCATATTTGGTCAATACTCAAGATGATCCAAATATTGCGCCTTAGTACAGACACGTTTGACTGTAATACTTATCTCACTTATCAAGATGTAAAAAAGTGTTACTCGTTTCAAACACTAAAGATAAATTATACTGGGATAGACGATCAAATTGTGCCTTTACAAGTAGTTACCTTGGTTGTTCTTGAAAGGCATTATTGATGTTGGTTTTGGATAGCAATCCATGCGTGCATTCTTTTCTAACCATGAACATTGATGACGCGCCAGACGCTAGACCACGCAACACGCACGTGTTAACATGTAAACAAACAAACAAGGAATTGCTCCAAAATGGCCGCCATTTTAAATTCTAGTTACGTGCGCCTTGGTTCACAGCATCGCAGCTATTACGAAACAAGCTGAAATGTTGTTAGTTGACACAATCTTTGATCTCAATCAAAATTGTTCAATTTTTGTTGAATCGGTATACAGACCATTAAATTAATTATATGCCTCATCCTGTGAATGCACGCATAGCAGTGCAAAGGTATGTGTCTGTAGGATTCACATTCAAGTGAATGAGATTTTTTCAATCAAAATAATTGTTGATTATTTTCTGATTGAAACGAAGGTCCGCATTTTATTCTGATTTATCTATTTACCAATCAAACAACTTCGTTTTCACATACACAAACTGGGACTTTGACTTGAGCCTTCAGTGTCTGATTTGTCGCAGTCTTGACTCTTCATTTGTGGTATAAACCCGTAGAAATAACCTTTTAAAATTATTATACATTATACCGTTTTATAAATAAAATAAATAAATAAAGTCTCACTATATTCATGGCTATCTTCACTATTCATGGCTACATGACTGATATAAGCCCGATAGGATTGGCAGAATTAATTAATTAAATTAATTACAATACATATTTAAAATACACGTGCCATACTTTTGATTTTCTGTCGGTGTAAGAACTGGAAAAACGTGGCTACAATTTTAATTAACATTCCATCATTTTACGATTCACCTGTCTCACTCCGTGCTGTGCACCTACAACTTATTTCCACCCGTTCGTTTCTCGTCCGGGTTTCGATCCCGAGACCCCGCATCAATTGCCAACTGACCCACGTGTTGTTTGACATGTGTTCCTCGTACCAAAGTTGGCACCACTGTAGTAAGATCAAGATCAGCTGGTATGTATTTTGTTCAATTCCTATTCCCCTGCCGGTCGACTAGCAACCTTTTCCTCCTCTTTCTTACCTGGGCGAGACAACCACGCCGGAGAACCTGTAATCTGGGCTCCATCGCAGGCTACTTCGCTGAAGGCAATCCTCTTCCACCTTCCCCGCCAAGACTCTAGCGCACGATCGGCCCGACAGCCTAGCGAGCCAGGTAAGTCAGCCGCGGTGCTTCGAACGAGCCAGAGCGTACGCCTCCACATAGCGACCATGTTAGTGATCTATTGATGTTTGTGTGATTCTTCGATCGTGTTTTCGGGCAACAATACGCTTTTATTGAAGCGTGGAAGCATTTTAATATGAAGGTACGTCGAATACTTACGTTAACTTTGTTTTAGTAATTTTTTAAAATTATTTAAAAGTTGGTAGACCATTCCATATGAGAGATTGAGAGAGACTTTATGTAACTCCGAACCTAACTAACATTTCTACATCAACACACACTAATAGTCTTCCTTTTCATGTAGGCTCGTCCTCGCTTTTGAGCACCGCCTGGTCTTATATATTATGAACAATATTTGTGACGTGATTGTGTAAAATAATCCAGTTGATAGGGGCAATATTAGTGACACAGGTTGCTCACAACAATCCAGTTGATACGGGCAATAATAGTGACACAGGTTGCTCACAACAATCTAGTTGATAAGGGCAATATTAGTGGCACAGGATGTTCACAACAATCCAGTTGATACGGCAATCTAAGTGAAACAGGTTGTTCACAACAATCCAGTTGATAAGGGCAATATTAGTCACACAGGTTGTTCACAACAATCCAGTTGATAAGGGCAATATTAGTGACACAAGCTGTTCACAACAATCCAGTAGATAAGGGCGATATTTGTGACACAGGTCGTTTATAACAATCCAGTTGATAAGGGCAATATTAGTGACACAGGCTGGTCACAAAAATTCAGTTGATAAGGGCAATAATACTGACACAGATTGTTCACAACAATCCAGTTGATAAGGGCAATATTAGTGACACAAGTTGTTCTCAACAATCAAGGCAATAAGGCCAATATTTGTGACGCAGGTTGTTCACAACAATCCAGTTGATAGGGGCAATGTTTGTGACGCAGGTTGTTCACAACAATCCAGATGATAGAGAAAATATTTGTAACGCAGGTTGTTCACAACACTCCAGATGACAGGGGCAATATTTGTGACGCAGATATTCACAACCATCCAGTTGATAGAAGCAATATTTGTGGCACAGATTGTTTTCAACAATGCAGTTGATAAGGGCAATGTTTGTGACGCAGGTTGTTCACAACAATCCAGATGACAGGGGCAATATTTGTGACACAGATTGTTTTCAACAATGCAGTTGATATGGGCAATATTAGTGAAACGAGTTGTGCACAACAATCCAATTCCTAGTGTCAATATTAATGTCACAGGTTGTGCACACCAGTCCAGTTGATGCAATATAACTGACACAGTTGTGCACACCAGTCCAGTTGATATGGGCAATCATAGTGACACAGTTGTGCACACCAGTCCAGTTGATATGGGCAATATTAGTGACACAGTTGTGCACACCAGTCCAGTTGATATGGGCAATATTAGTGACATAGTTGTGCACACCAGTCCCGTTGATATGGGCAATAATAGTGACACAGTTGTGCACACCAGTCCAGTTGATATGGGCAATATTAGTGACACAGTTGTGCACACCAGTCCAGTTGATATAGGCAATATTAGTGACACAGTTGTGCACACCAGTCCAGTTGATATCGGCAATATTAGTGACACAGTTGTGCACAATGCAATGTAGTACCACGCAGCAGCACACACTGGCACGTGCTCTTTAGCTGTTGACGCGATTGTCACAGCCAACCATGAATTACCGAGAAAAATTGCTTTATCGTTACATGGGTGTTCATGTTGATTGCAAGTAGGTCCGAAGTGTCGGACGCGAATAGGCATATAAGGTTGTGGGGGGCCCTTGCTTTTTTAATGTATGGGTGTACATAGTTGGAAGAAGGCTACGTGCCAACAACGTCATTCTGTATCTTTCTTGTGGACGAGCGAAGGGTGTGAAGGCGACAGTCCGACTGCTCGGTTAAACAACACGTGTATTCAAAGGCGTCTATAGGAAATAACAAGTTAGTTTAGAGTCTAACAAACTGTTTTAATGGCTTGTGATTAGCTTACTACTCAATAATGTTTTGTGACGACAGCCGAAGTAATTGTCCGCCCGCGCCTTTGTTTTCAATGGTGCTAGGTGGCGCGACAGTTCGGCCAACGTAATAAAACTATAGCAACACGAGGCTGTTCTGTTTCAGTCCTGCATGAATAAAGACGTGCCAGTGTGTTTTGTGTTTATCATTCGGAAAATCAATCTGTTCTTGCTGGGTTGTTCTTATCCAACACGTTGTGTTTAGAGACGTGCTTTTTAGTTTTAAAACCTTATTATTAAGCATTAACTTTAGAAAAATTAGAATTAATTCTTCCCTACCATTTACAAACAGATTAGCCTAGTAAAAACGTTCATTTCAATAAAAATGTTGGTTTGTTACTTTTTGTTTATGTAGGCTACTGGATATAACTTGCAACTTCCACCAAATGTTTGCAAATTTGAATTTAAAATTTTTTACTTTACAATTGAAACTATTTTTTTTTTTAATTAGTAGAAATAAATGGCCCAAACTAGCTGCTAGTAGTGGAAATTGACAAAAACAACTACATTTAGCATTAACTCTACTTTTTAGCATTAATTATAGCAATAAACAATGATTCGATACTCAGCCTACCCACCAAAAGTTTGTCTTTTATTGTTCAACTAAAAACGCACATCTCTATTGATATCCCATCGAAACTAAAAAATGTTTACCGAAAAGTGGTTTGTGGCAACCGTGCGAAAACGAGAGACTGTATCGACCTTTTTACACGTGTAAGTAATTTTCAATGAGTCTATTCCCCACATGTAATGTGTTATACACGTATTCCTTTTTGCATGTGTACACACAAGTTTCAATTTACATAGTAATTAAAACATTTTGAAAGGCAACGGTCGTTTGCGATGGCTCATGCGGTTAGGGCGCGCTGGTCCTAAAAGTACACCAGCCAAGTGGGTTTCAATCCCGCATAAGGCATGTTTTTGTAATTCGTCCTTCTTCATTGTTCACCCTTGAACGTGTCGAACATCGCGATTGCAATAATAGAGACGTAAAATAATGATCCTGTTGAGACTCAAATTTGAGATGTCAAGATAATCCGTTTACTGCTTAAATGTTGGAGAGTTCTTTGAACTATTATAAATCATCAGTTATTTGGATGTGGTAGTCTTTTAAAATTAAATACTGCTAGTTGTCGAGGATTCAGTACTAAACTATAAAATATGATGTATAAGTTCAATATAAGTTCAATATAGACTGAACGGGTCTGTAATGGTTAATAATTCGAAAATTCCTTGTCAAGAGCGTTTGTGTGCTATTTTTAATCTAAATTACTCTCTGGAAATATCTCGTTGTACGCCTATATTTATGCAGATACAGTATTCGAAACGATGAGTGGCTATTACACCCTACCCTACCCCACAGTCCTACTTGAATTACAAAATACAAAAACATCCCTTGTGAGTTGTGACCATAAGACTAGGACTCCCCCCACACCCCTAGCGTATACGTAATTAATGTTAATGTAGGCCTACCTACATGCTTATCTAAGAACGAATATGTTGGACTTTGCTTTGTAAACTGTTCGTGTTTTGATTTATTGATAATATTCCCGTGCAAGGTTTCTGATGGGCCCACATCAGTACTGACAGCAGACTGAATGCTGTTGTTGTATCATTTATTATTTGTACAAGACAGGTTTACCCGATCTTTCTAAGTGGTAGAACTAAGAACATCCAGCCTAGAAGTACAACGTAGAATAGTAAACGGCAACAATAACCACTCCAACATAAAAGAGGTCGTTTATGACTTGGACGTTTTGAGCGCGTTCAAAAATTACCATTTTAACACTTACTTTACTCGCTTGAGGCCGAAGAACGATTATCAACGTGTCTCCACTAAATGCACATTAATAGCCCCCCCCCCCCCCCATGTTGGCCAGCCTAAGGGCAAACTTCAAACGTACGATTGAATTCCAAATTTCAAGTATGGTGCCTCTGAGGCTGTGATCGCTTTGGTACTAATTCATCAGTATGATCATTGAATTGAATGTAATTTGTTTATCATTACACATTTATTTATGTAGTTTGTAGAAGGAGTTTCTTTCACAAATTCTGAACTCGAATGGAAATTTCTACTTGCGATGGTAAATAATTCTGCAACAGCTCATTATTATTATTATCATCATCATAATCATTTGCTGATAGTAAGCCTACTCCAGAAACAAATAGGGGTGGGGTAGACACCTCGTTGAAATTTGAGACCATGTTTTCCCCTCTAATGGTCCTTTTAGTTACTCAACCTAACTTTGTATTCATAGAACACTGTCGATAAATACTGCCACGAATTGATTGATGTAACGAATACCCAAGTAGTTGACGCCAACGTGACGTAAGGATGTAAGTTTAAATTTTATCGAGACAGCCAAATAGTTAAACAATTAACAGGATATAGACGGGAACAGGAACATCAACAATGGTACCGTTAAAGATGTAGGGGTTAACTGTTTACGGTTTGCATTTTGCAAATACTAAAACTAAATTGTTTTAGTTATAAAAATGCTTATGGTGAGCCATCCGCGTTAGTTGATGGATGGGGCTGGGGCTGGGGTGCTGGTCCCAGCTTTCAGGCACCAATGGACGTCGGTTTGAATCCTATGTTTCTAATCGCTGTTTATTTCACCCACCGCCTCACTTGGCATCACAAAAACAACAGCAACAACATGACACTTCGAACAGAAAGACCTGCGATTGTTAGTTTCGTCTGTCGCAATCGCATTTCGAAACCGTTTATAGCTAATTTAAAGCGCCTGCGAAATTGCGAGTTACATCCTCGACACTATAATAATAATGTCATTAAGGTTGTCTATTTTCACTTCTCACAAAAAATCCTCCATTGCGCCACTTTTGATTCTTGCAAATAAGAATGTTATGTGTTAGGAGTTCAGTTCAATAATATCAAATCGAGTCTCTTGTGTTGACTAAGAAACTCTGAGTGTACTTAACCTCAATTCAAACAAGTGTTGGTGGCCACTCGTGTGATATTGTGACGTCAGGGCTCCTTTCCCTTCCTCGGGCCCACCCCGGCAGGCAGTCGCTCGCTCTTCTTCGGCTGTTCCCCCATGGAGGGGTAGAGCGACGCCCACGCCCACGCCAGGGGGAGCATCCCCCCCCCGGGAGTTTGAAATACCGCTTTGGATGGGCGTTTTGAAGGAATGCAACTCGACGGTTTGGATGTGTCTTGACTGTCGGGTATTACCACGCCCACTGAATTTAACGTTCTCACGTTTGGGTTGTTTCAGGGGTAGTTTTGGGGCAATTTGCTCCAAAAACTAAAATGTTTAATTCATTACACCTAGACGCGTCAATACCTAAAAGTCAAATTATCACAGTATTGGACAGAAACGTATCACGAAAATACTTACCTAAGCCGCAACTATTGCAGCGTTCTTACACGTAATAGTTCTGTACAGCAATTAAATTACATTATAAGTTTACAACCATTACACAACATTACATTGTATCAAACTAAATTACAACCAACGCGCGACCGTAATCGAGTTTTGTTTTATAGATGTAATTTATAACAGTCGCGGGTTGTCTTCTGTGGTTAGGGCGGAACTTTAAGTAGGGTACTTGCGTTAGAATTAATTACGTCGAGTCATGTGACCGGTTGGGACTCGAACCCGCGACCCGGTGTGGCAACGTCGCAGCGCGGTGGGACTCGAACCCGCGACCACATGTGCTCTGGCAACGCCGCTTCACAGCGCAGGCGCCAAGAGGCGGCATAAATAACCGCCCACCTTCCCCATGGTCGCTCGGCTGCATGGGATGGTTTTTACCTTTACCTTTCTCTCCATCGGCCGAGCAGGAAATTCCTCACTTCGAGGAAACCGTCTCGTGATCCCAGTAGCTCAAACTATCACACCTAGCCGGCGTCAACACAATATGTAATTAAAACACTTGTAGGGTAATGTTATTATTTTTTATTTTTGTTTGTTTTTGTTTGCTTAGCGGGCATACCTCAATGCGAAACCAACACAGCACCTTTTCCTAATTCCTAAACACTTGTTGATGTTTCAGCTGTTTTAGTTTTTTTTGGTCAGAGCTGCACAAAATGATACGAATCGATGTATGGAACACACATGGGAAGTTTTCAATATATTATATATGTGATGTTCAGTCAGTAGGGTAAATTTCGTTTAAATCGGTATTTTCAAATTTGACTTAATTACCATTTGTGCCATTTTGAGTTGTCTAGTTGTTCATGTAATTGATTTACTTTTTACAAACAATTTCACAGATTATTTTAACGTATAGTAAGCCTGTAAAGAAATTTGTTGTATGCACTGGTTTGTGTGATAACCCAATTATTACATCATTTTGATTTAAGGGTAAGGTTGTTTGGGGTAAGGGGTAAAATCAATTTATTATAATTAAGCCGCCTCGGAGTTAGCGATCAACTTGATAAACACCTCAGAGTTCGATTAAAGCAAGCTTGGGTACGCATATAAAATGTATTGATACAAAATAAGCGGTGAAGGGAAAATGTGTTACAATTAATAATTAATATCATCACTTCATCAGTTCACGGTAAATAGTCACAATAAGAATGGCCACATCAGCCGTGACGTGTTCGTTAGTAACTAAACAACATCAAATAATTTGATATTTTAATTTAATTCAGTGCAAGTAAGTTTATTCTCTTGCTGCAATAAGGCGATGGACCGAGCTCGCGTGGAACCTCGCTACAACTAAAGGTTGCACCACCAATTAGTAAACATGCAGAGAGGCGAATTTATTGCATGTTGATCTCAAATCTAGATTGGGGGAAAACTCGAAGACCAAACCTGATATCGCGATGGCCGTTTGTTCGTGCATGCGTGTAAGACGTGGATGACATTCGTCACGCCCACGACCCGACACATTCACGCACGCCACTGGGACTTGCATCTCGCCACTGGTAGGCGAGGAAGTTAATAACAGTTGTTTTTCGCCACCGGTGTTGAAAAGTTCATGTATTTTGATGCAAATGGCATAATAAATAGCTAGTAGGGGGTAAGGGGTAATTATAACTGTTTCAGACCCGTATTCATATAGATGACCCCTCCCCTAGCCCGTTTGAAATCCAATATTACTATCAATTGTTTATTTGTGAAAGTTATTGTACATAGATATACAAAAACAAAATCCACAGAAACAAAATGTGAATCAAACGGACGCTCAGAGATAATATTTGGTAGGCCTAATGCGCTACATTGTGTTTTTTTTTTTTTTTTTAATTAGGGGGTTTGGGGGGGGGGGTCGTTTGACAAAAAATTATAAGAAATGTGTTTTTTCGATTTTCGGAAAATATGCGTGGTTGAAATTAAACGTTTTATAAAATGCTTCGGTTCATGTGTGAGAGTAAATCTGATAGTGATGTTGCCTGATCAAAGAAGGCCTCGCATGTACGGAAAGAAAATGTAAGAGGATGTCTGAAGACTCTGGTTGCTTGTCTCTTATACCATTGAATGCTTATTGCTTATACTGGCGAGTACCAAGCAGTAGACATCAAGGCGTGGCCTACCCATATCAATACCATACATTATGAAAACTACTTGCAAGTAAAGTAACTAGCGAGTGTTGCACAAGATCGAGACGAGAATCGAACGAGGGATCGATCGATCGAGTTCTGTTTGCATCATCTTCGTTCGACGGAAGGGCGTACGTTCTGTAGTCTGTATGCGCACAACCGTGTGCGCGTGGGCTAAGAGAAAACTGTGTTGAACTAGAGGTCGCCCTTTGCTTTGTCTAGGTTTGATTGCGATATATACATGATGAGGTTGTCGCGATTACTCTCTGCGACACCAATAATAGTTCGGGCCTGGCAGGTTGGTGAACTGTGTCGATCACAACGTGGAAATTAAAATTACAAATCCGTTGTTGGTTTTAGCGTAATATCTAGAGCTATAGAGGACCTAGGAATTTACTAGGATGTTCATTATGTAAGTTTTAACTGTTGCTTCAATGCAGCTATTCAAGTAATCTTATACACATACATAAAGAGCAATCCACAATGAAAATCAACAGTAACATTAACAGTAAGGACTCAACCAATCCATTGGCTGATGAGCAACAATGTGCTCTCATCAGCCAATATGATTGGTTAAAACTTTACTGTTACAGTTAATTTTTATTGAGGATGGGCCCTGAGATTATGTTCACCATTGGCGTCATGCAGCATAGGAGACAGTGAACAAGGGGTAGAAGACGGGAGTCCTTGAGTGAATTTCCTTTTGTGAGAAATATCATATTGAAAAGTAGTTTTATTGAACGTAAAAAAATATATCCACTTTTTCCATCTTCACATGTGGATAATTGGGTTTTCGTCAGTGAATTAAAAAAGCTGGATGTTTCGTTTGGATGGGGCGACATGCGATGGTTGGGGTTCAGTGGGCGGTGGTTGGAGGATTGCGGAACAACCATCACATGCGATGATGCTAGGCTGCGATGTTCACAGACGGGGCGGAATACAATTATCCTCCAACAGGTGGTGGATTGTGGAAGGTACTTGGATGAAAGACAAAAACATTCTTACTATTGGAAACCTTCTAGATTTTCATCATTCGAAAAGTGAATGACTAAGGGATATCTTCGAAAGGATGATATGCGTATATACTACTTTGTTATTCCTCCGGTTACAATACGTATGTTTTCAGTTGCTCATTGTTGATACATTAAATCATAATTTTAATGTATGATTAAAAATTCTTTCAATTCGTGGATTAGGTTAAAAATTAAAAGATTTATATAGAAATAAATAATGAATCGACGTGTCCGCGAAATGATGATAATAATTTATCAATTGCGTTGATTGTCATGAATCCTGTGCACCACCCGCGGCGAGGGATGTACAAAGCACGTCTGTACGTGAAGTGAAGCCAACGGACGGACGAGTGTGATATGAGCATCGCGGAGACGACACTTGACTAAACGGTCGAGCATCGCTTTGAATAGCGTGTTGACGGACCCGCCCACATAATCTGATGAGGAACCACAGGGATACCATTGTTGGCGACAGCGTCGAGGCTCGGTGCGAACTGCGGTCCCGCGAACCAGCTGTTCGCTGTGCTACTCGTTTTACTTCTTGTAACACTGATTTGCAATGTATACACAAATTAATTTACAAAGTTACAAGAAGAATGACATAATATATACAGCAATAAAGACAATCTAAAAACAAAATTTGCTCTTGTCAATATACAAATACATACAAATGTAAAGAAATAAAATGAAATATATAGGTGGATGATTGTGATGGGAGAGCCTGAAGTGCATTTCTATTTGAGCTAGTATATAATGTTGGTCCCCTGCAGCAAGACCTCTTCCTTATCTCGCAGAATTGCGGTTACCCCAATTAGAATAGCAAGAATATGCCAGGCCAACGTTATAGCTATTAACGCGTATATTTGATACCTTAACTTGTTACAATTTAAGAGGCGTCCGGGTTTATGTTTTTTTCTAACAACAACTGAGAACCAATCTCGTGTGCTAATACCTGGAACTCTGACCCTTCTGACAAGCCATTATATAATAGGAGGGGACCCTCACGGTTCATCACACACATTTTAACCACAAATTAACTTTACATTAGGTGACTGCAAAATGAAAAGAATACACACCAAGGGAGGTTGCAGGATTACCCCTCTCTCACCCCTGTAGAGCACGTGGCCTTCCCCCACTGAACCCCTGGTCCCACCAAGGGAGGTTGAAGGATTACCCCTCTCCCCCCTGTAGAGCACGTGGCCTTCCCCCACTGAACCCCTGGTCCCACCAAGGGAGGTTGAAGGATTGCCCCTCTACCCACTGTAGAGCACGTGGCATTCCCCCACTGAACCCCTGGTCATACCAAGGGAGGTTGCCCGATTACCCCTCTCTCCCCCCTGTAGAGCACGTGGCCTTCCCCCACTGAACCCCTGGTCAACGAGTTCCTTATATGCCGAGTCCAACATGGCTGAGCGTGGGCCGAAGAAATCACTTCCGATGGGTGTGGGTCTGCTCTATCCTACTGGCACAGTGGTGTAGGTATGTCAGAGGTGATCAGCGTCATCTCGATTAGCCTCGTGTTGCTCGTGACGTCAACGAGGGACCCTCGAACCGTTCAGGAAGAAATGTTAATCCACTCCGCAGAATACCCCAGCCCAGAGTAGCTGAACCATCAACCGATATTTAAAATCATTGACGGTGATTATTACATTCAAATCGATTTTGCACTCGTCAGTGCAGGACTGGATGTTTGTTTAGCTAACGATATATTCTGTTGTTCTTCAGTTGCCAAGTAATATGACATTTGTAAATCAATATTCCAGAAAATATGTGAATTATAATGAAATAACATTACTTTATGTTATATTCAGAGATGGTTACATATAACCTATATTTGGGAAGCGCCACTAATAATTTGATGTAAAAATCTGTTTTGTTAACGAAATAACCATCCCATATGGCAACCTGCACTAACCAGGGAACATCTTAGTTGAATTTCCTGTTTACTGCGAAAGTGTTCAAGTAACGTCGTTTTCTAACTGTCCCTTGAGAACGTGAATACGTTCATTAGGATATATCTTACGAGGGAAACTCAAGACGACCGTTCGGTTTTCTGGCATCTAATATAATATCCAACAAGAACTCGTTTCCGACGTTCTGTCGCAATATTGACTTTCGACTCATTAAACCAAACCAAGCAAGCGCCGTAATTGTACGTTGCACGTGGAGTAAGTAGCAACATGCACATTGTGTGTACACGCAAGCCATCTCTACTGGTTGCACCCAACTGTTGCTTGTTGCATTGCGCTTTCTACGCTCTCCATGTATGGCTAACAAGTCGTGGTGGAACGGAATATCTGGAATACTGGAATTGCGTAGATTGTGATACACGTTGCGAAACGGATTTCAGAGGACAAACTGGGGAGTCTCGAAATACCCTTATACCGTAATATTAGCGACAACATTGTGCACAGTTACTGTTGTAAGGGCGATGTAAAGGGCGATATTAGTGACAAAAGATGCATGCATATTTTCAATATAAATATTTACTGGTCGATATATATTGAAGATAAGGTAAAGTAAGACATTATTTGATCATATCGTAAACATTAAACCAAATATCAAAATTAAAAAAAAAAAAACTTCGGTAGATGTTCGTAAGTATACTACAGTGTTAGTTGGTACGAATCAAACAAATTCAGTAAATTTATTGAAATTCTGACATTTTAATTACTTCCAATGGAGTAGATAGATGTAAATAGTAGGCCTATCTAGCCCGGGTAATTTCTCAAATTCTTCTCCTAGTCCATCATATTTGTCCGTATGCTGAACTCCTAGGCATCACACAGACCGTTTTAGAACGAAGTGCGGGTGCGGGGTTTGTCGCGTTGCTGCACCAGAACAGCAATCATGCTAATATCCCTCGACCGGTTGAGACTAACTTGGGCGAGGCACAGGTTGTTGATTGATACTTGTTTGATCGTTGTTTTTCAACTAATTTGAAACTTAATTTTGTGTTCTATGCTAACTAAACGTAGCCCAGGTTAGAATGGGCGTGTCGATGAAAATGTGAGAATATTAACAATTTAGACAGTGTTAAACTACATTAGACTACACTACCTTACACTAGACTACACTTTAATACTCTAGATCTAGAAACTACATTCCAATACTAGCACTACATTATGTACTTGCCCAGAAATAACCCTACAGATGCTTTCATCATCGGTTAGTGATTCGTGACCAATCAGCGAGCCCCAAATTCAAACACCGATCGCTGATTGGCCACGAAACACTCCTCTATGACTGACGCATCGGTAAGGTGGTTTTGGGACAGGTATACTAGATTATCCATCGTATATTACCGTACTCGACACAGCATACTCAACTCTAAAGTACACTTCACTATATACTTGTCCCGAAGCAACTTTACCGATGCGTTCGTATATAGACGAGTGGTTTATGGCTAATCCGCGATCGGATTGGATCTGATTGGCCACGAATCTCTTATCTATGACGAAAGCATCGGCAAGACAAGTACACATGTCCTAGGACTAGTCTAGCAGTGTGAAGTAGACAGACTACACTGCTCGACATAACGAATACACTGTACTGTATTACACTGCGCTGCGCTGGAGCACATTCGAATGCACACGCACGTCCCGCCGCTTGTTGTGAGTGGACACCCACGCACAACGGCCACGTGCTAACCAACCTGGCTCTCAAGTCACGTGGTTCTTATTTAGGGCGTCACTCGGAAAGAAGACAAGTTTTTTATGCTGCGATCTCTGATTTCTTCCTGTCTCCAAGACAAACGTTTTAATTCAGGCTTGAACGGTTTCGACCGACCCATCGCTTCCTTGTATACAGCCGGGCCCTTGTCGTTACTAGAGTAGCAGCCCCTGTATCCGTGTACAGCCGAGCCCTTGTCGTTACTACAGGTTAGCCGTGTTTACTACAGTAGCAGCAGCCCTTGTATCCAGGTACAGCCGAGCCCTCGTCGTTACTACATGGCCACCCCTCTCGATGAAGTGGTCGGTAGGGGGATGCGGGCTGATGCCATCCCCCCCCCTCCCCTCAAATAAATTGATTGCTTTAATCATCCCCATATAAACGTGTCATAAGCGTTGTCATAAAACGTCAAATCGACACAATATAATATAAAAACAAAAAACACTACATTGGTGGTAGAAATACCCATTTGAAATGCTCGAAAGCGCCGCAACAATTTCGCAAAATCATGTTGATGCTGGCTGGGCTCAATTATCTTAGATTTTGTATGCTTTTCTTGTTCGATGCCGGCCAGCTATAAATACACGAATAACACCAAGAGAGTATTTCTTTTTATGATGTGCATTAGCTACAAAATAGAAACTAGCAATTTTGTATTAGTTTTTTTTTCAAATAAATATTTCAACGAAATGAAAAATATGATATGATCACAGATAAGGGATTGTGTGATATGATCATATGAGAGTAAAATATTCATTTGTACAAGAGGATGAGATAACGGTCACATCCGCTTTGGACAAAAAATACGCGTCAATTCAAACGTTCGTTTCAACGGAGATTTGTATAACGTGAGTGCAGTGTATTTAATTTACACCTTTTTCATTACACTAACTGTTAATGTGTCTTGTAGGACAAGTTATGCTATGTGTTAAACGTTGTCTTTGCGCAATCGAGTAAGAAGTAACGGACTTGTTGATCGCATTAGTCACACCACCATTTTGAATGTATCAAATACTTGTTAGGATTTCGATTTGAGATAATCAAGAAACTATGTAAAAAATATGCCTAATTCGGCTTATTTTAATAAAGTTTTATTCAGTTTATAATTCCGAACCTTTTTACGTAACGTCGGAAGTCGTTTTTTAGAGCATAAGATTTGAATAATCAGCGTTTCAGAATTAAGCTCTAAACACAATTTAACTTGACTAAACACTCGGGAGCATGACATATTATTATGACGAAATGTCGACACGGGATGATTGCCCTATGTCGAAAAAAGGTGGCAAAAGTTTGTTTCTTATAGGGACCACCTTCAAAACACAAAATATGTTTTTTAATTTGTAAAATATAAGCCACACAGATCAATATGATGCAGCGAAAACAACATGAATCAAATGTTATTATCACTATCCACCAATTCTATCAAAGTTGAATTAAGTAACACTTTTATCCTGATTATCTCACTTACACGAGGATATATTAAATTGAATCAGTTTTGCTTCTTCTAAGTTATTAATGTAAGAATAAATTAATACTACAACCTTCAAAACAAAGAATAAATATTTAAATATTTTATATATTTACTATATAGACCTAGGTTTAATAATTTGATTTCATTATCATTTTGTAGTTAAATTTAATTTTTGTTTTTAAATACTTGAGTGGAATTCCGGATATGATTGAGATGAAAGAAAATATCTGAAGAATTCGACAGCAGTTAACCATTGTTCTACGAACAATTGCATAGCGATAGAGTAACAAAATGGTTCATAAAACGCGTTATTTATTGACTTAAGTGACGTCATAGGTCGTAGTCGTACCACAATAAAATAACGGTATTAAAAAAATTAAACTATGTGATTTCGATAGTAAAATCATGTGTCTAATACCCACATTACACGGTTCAATACTTTCGTCAAACTTATTGAATTCAAGGACAAAAAAGCATCAATTAATACAAGCTACATTGTTGCAGTTTTTTAACAAACTGTTTTTGATTCGCTTTTGTTCTTGAATCCAATAAGTTTGACGAAAGTATTGAGTCGTGTAATGTCGGCATAAATGAAGGCATCTTCTCATACGAGTTGTGACTATATATGCACTGCCTTGCACATATATACACACACTGCCTTGTGTGTGGTGTTGTGTGCTAAGGCGGTGAGTCGCTTGCCAGTAAGCACAGCTTTTTTATCCGCGTAAAAACAAAAAAAAGTAAAAGTAATATCGTAATAATACCCCACCTGGCACAACACTTGCCAAGCCGTGCTGTGATTGGCTGACGGATTGCGGGCGTGGGTGACGTGGACGTGCAGTCATACCGTGGTTCGATCTACGAGTGATTCGAAGTCTGGGCGTTGACTTTCGTGTGATGAACATTGGATTCGTGCGGACACGAGATGGGACCGAAATATTTTCATATTTATGGAATTTTGATTGAAATTCACTTCTTGGGTAATATTTCTTGTTCGTGCATTGTGTTCCATTCACGTTGACGCGTCTAACGGGATGTCTGTATGGGAACGAAGGCTCTGGCCTTTCTTTACTGGCATATACCGATACAAAGAGATGTAATTTTTTTTAAATCAATAAATACCAGTAAATTAAACATTCACCTTTGAAAAATTAGAATTAATTAATATTTATAAATTAATTTAATTAATTTAATCATTAATTTAATTAATATTTAATTAATTTATTTGAAAAACGTTCAAACAATTTTGACCATTGATAATTGTCAGCAACTTGCATCAAACTAATGCTAAATTGAATTAAAATTAGTAAGTTTTTGGGGGAGATTTGAAAACACAATCTATTTTAGCATACTGCCACTTCTAGCATTAATTAGAGGGATCAGAATCAAATACACATCCAAACGATAAAAAGTTCAACAAATTAGCTCTAAAGAAACCAATTTTCTCACATTTAGCATTTATATAGTTGTATCATAAAACGCGCACGCTATATCCACCATATAATGTAGGCACTTTGTTCTATCATATTCATCTTATTTATTGTAATGTCACCTTGTAGCTTTGAAATGCGTATTGCCATAACAATACATTCTGCTGTGAAGAGTGTTTGTTGATATGAAAATATCTATAGGACAAGATGCACAAATTGTACCGAAACGTTTTGGTCTGTGTGTTTCAATCCCAGAGAAGTTAGTCGAAAAGGTGGGGTTTACAGATTTCAAACGATAACGTCTTCAGTATTCAAGCAACTAAAATGGGCGCGGCTTTAGAGTTCACCCTAAAAAGAACGCGCACGAAAACTGGTATGGATAAAATCAGACAACCCGTGATTTTATCGAAATCAATTGTTTTATACAGTCTGCATGTAGTCATAAATAACATACCCGCGCGTTTCTTTCCAAATTTTGATTTTAAATATAGTACCGAGATAGGAGTCTGTAATCGTTGAATTCTCACGCCTCTTAAGCCGGCAAAGATGCACACAAGATTACACACCCGTCACATTCAAATATGTGCTTTTTGCATCCTTTTAAGTTCGCATTAAGGAATTTGTTCGAATTCTCTTGTTTTGTTTGTGATGCGCGCGAAGTTAAAACGCCGCCAAATACGGCCGCTCGCTTGTGTTGGCCCAGGGCGATGAGAAAATTACCGACAATCACAATCTCACCTCTGGAGAGAGAATTAACTTCTGGCGCCTTCTCATCCTAACCGGTTCCCCGGCCGTCGGGGTCTCGTGACCAAAACACCCCCCCCCCCCTCCGCCCCTCACATTCCTACCTCTCGAGAGGTTGTTTCACGCCGTTTTGCGATTATTTACAACTTTTTTGAATTAATTCCTATATTTTGTGATAGTTTTTGTTTTTGTTTCATTTTGAGATAATTTCAAAGGTTAGTTGTTATATCATACTTTCGTGGGATGTTCTACTGTTAATCATAATGGTTTAAAGTCAACAGGATATTTTACACTGGTCAATTATTTCATATTTTTGCGGTGGTTTTTATTATTATCTTTCTTTGATCTTTGCATTTTATAAATATTATTATCCTTGTATGATGGTGTAGATCTTTTCAGGCTGCGTGGGGTTGGTGATTTCAATGCACGGTAACTAGAAAAATGTAGAGGATTTGAAAATAATTTGTTAACCGCGATCAGGAAAAATGCTGCCCGCGGCTCAATGATATTCTGAAATCCTACCAACAGGTGTGTAGGAAAAACTGCTGTGTAACCATCCTTCATCTTGGAATTAATCCAACCAACCCCTGTCAATGCCTATCACGCGGTGAAGCACGGTAGTCTCGTTTACATAAGCATTGCAACACACGTCGTGTGCCGTGGTTAGTGGTACAGTTCGTCCATAATTAAACACACACGTCAGTGTAACTGCGTAAGTGTATCAACCAACACGCTTTCTCTCTCTCGAGCTCAGAAATACGGCAATCTACACGATATTCGAATACGCCAATGAAGCGCATCGCTCCTCCCGCGATCGCATGTGACGTCACAAACCGTTTACTCCCAACACAAACAAAACAAGAGGTCGACGAAAAAAGTCGAAAACCGCAGACAAAATAATTGCCGAAGAGTCCTGGGTGCGCATGCTATTGCTGTAGTACGAGACAACGCACGCAGCCGTCCGTGTAGAACTAAACGCGATCACGTGACTTGTTGTTGTTGTTGTTGTTGTTGTTGTTGTCGTTGTTCTTGAACGGAACCACAATGTATAGATGTACACTTCCTCCTTCGTCGTGGTCCGAGTGTGGAAGTCGTGACGTCAGACATAGAGTCCGTATATGTTTTAAAATATTGTCGCAGGGAAAAAATAATGTACTCCCCCTGTTATACAATTCCTTATGAATATTGAGTGTTTGTTTTGTTCGAATATGTTTTTGAAACATACATGGGCGATTTAAAATGGTAATTGTTTGTTACACAAAAGTAATATTACTGAAATAAACTAACATTCTCATAAGCACGAGTAAAAGCACGAACTTCTCTCGAGAAAGCACATTTTTGACTTCTTGGCGACATTTCCAAAGCAAAACTAGTGTTCTGCGCATGTTTGATGGACGCACAATACAATGTGCCCATTATGTCATGGGTGCCGTCACTTGTAATGGCTGGCGCCGAGTTTATGGTGTAATACAAGTGACAACCCTATCCAGAATAAGTGTAACCATAGAGCATAAACATAGAGCATAAACATAGAGCTGCATTTTATCGTGGGTACTCTTTTTCTCAGTGTTATTGATTGCTGATTTCTGAACCAATTTGTAGAAGGCGGTATATCTCAACTTCAAATTGCTTTAAAATTCTTGAGGTTTGTAAGGGCTGGTCCACACAGATTTTGTAAGCATAAGATTTAAGGTTTAACGCGTAGTCGTAAAGTTGGATCATAGGAAACACGTACTGGCGTTCACACAAAGTTTTAGTTTTAAGAGATTGTTTTCATTGTTGTTCTTGGCAACAACGTCTTAAAACCTTAAATCTTATGCTTAAAAAATCTGTGTAGACCAGCCTTTAGGGAAACAAAATGTGTCAACTCCTGGAAAATGTGACGTTATTTCTTATTAATGAATGCTTTTCTGTTCCAATAAATATGACTGTTCTTCAAACGTTATTTTATTGGAAAAAGCTGTGTTGCAACTACACAGAAATAAGTACATTTGAAGAAGGAAAATATTTATTGCAACAAACAACGAAGACACAATCATCTATAAGAAAAAGTACTGAATGCTCTAGAAGTTGACATAGAATTTTGAAACATTTTTTCCAGCCATAAATGGGGGGTTGCGCAGAGTATGTGTACATACAGGCAAAGTACCCCATCCTCTAAACATGAACACACAACTCATTTATTTGAATCGTTCGTGGACGTAGCCCAGTTTTCCTACTCGAAAAAGCAATTTAGATCGAAGCTGTGTGGATGGATATTCAGCCCCTCCCCCCTTGGCTTGTTTATCACGCGCACCACTCTCCTTGCACTACACTACAACACACTATCAGACAGTGATATCGTGCGCACTTGTTAGACGCCATACTTCCAAGTCTGGCGTCAGGCAGGCAGGTTTTGTTTGGTATGCCAGAGCCTTTTAGATTCCTATCGCACAACATATCTAAGTGGCACAGGTATTCTTCGCTCCACTCATAAATCCATAAACTTTAGGATGTTAGGATTTCGAGGACCCAGGTATTCATCGCTCTGTCTGTTTTTCAAGTGCTTTGGGACAAAAGCAACAAGTTCGTTATTGTAACATCGTCACAAAACAAGTCATTGCACTTCAACTACTCTATAAGTGAGTTCGGAATGCTGTAAATCGATATTTCGACATTCAGAATCGTGTTGATTCAAAACTCGAAACAGACAGCTTCTCAATTACAGCTTTGTTTTGGTTATAACACCTTTGTTGATATTTTTAAACATGGTAAGGAGAAACATGAACATGAGGAAGGAAAAAGTAACGTTTACATTTTGGAAACACTTTTCACTTCACACTTCAAGGCATTCCTCTCATCAGGCACTCGGTACGGGTGATGTGCGTTTATCTTTCAATTTCCAATGAGAATCCCCTCCGGTGGAGTCCAAAGAGCTTCATTCCTGTTGGCGCCACATCCTAAGTGCTTTGGCCAAAGCATCAAGGGTCCATCCTTCAGCTGTTGGCAACGAGGAGTGGGCGATACCAATGAAGTCCAAAGAGCTTGTTCAGGGGGCCGCCACTTCACTTCACATCAAAGTGCTCGGAGAACGCACCAATGCGTGTGGCCGGTGCCGTCCAAAGAACTTGATTAATGGTCGCGCATCATCCCTCTATTTCGCAAGTGCTTTGGACGAACGCACTGACTCGTTGACTTCCAAAGAACTTATTATTAGTGGTGGCTCAGCATCCCTCTGATCTGCAAGTGCTTTGGACGAACTTACCGACTCGTCGCCTTCCAAAGAACTTATTATTAGTGGTAGCTCAGCATCCCTCTGATCTGCAAGTGCTTTGGACGAACGCACCGACTCGTTGCCTTCCAAAGAACTTATTATAGTGGTAGCTCAGCATCCCTCTGATTTTCAAGTTATTTGGACGAAAGCACCGACTCGTTGCCTTCCAAAGAACTCATTATATTGGTAGCTCAGCATCCCTCTGATTTTCAAGTTATTTGGACGAAAGCACCGACTCGTTGTTTTCCAAAGAACTTATTATTAGTGGTGGCTCATCATCTCTCTGATTTGCAAGTACTTTAGATAAAAGCACCGTGGTGGCGGTGCTTGTCGTCGTACCTTCCAAAGCACTTCATCCCTCTGATTTGCAAGTGCTTTGGACGAGGAATGCGTGTGGCCGATGCCGTCTGCTGGTACACGGACGACAGGACAGGTGGTTTTGAAATCACGTTGCATATTTATTTATGGCCTATCTGATTCTCCGCGTGGCATTCAACGTCCAATAACTCTCAACGGACGAGGCAGCAAAAACCGACCGGGGACTCCAAGAAAACACTTTTCTGGAATATTTACCGACTTGTTTGAGGAATGCTGTACACAAGACGACGACGGGAAATTTATCCGAGATAATTATAAAATATTCGTTTCTATGTAATATATCATTGTCTATAAGTTTTTACCCGAACGTTTATGGACTGTTGAATGCTGCAACGGGTATCCCGAATATGTGTAATTGAGGTGGTATTTCGAAACGCGCATCCAGTAACGTTTGATAGTCGTACACGAGGAATCCCATAATCCTTTATTTTTGTTTTTTAAATTACTAAAATTAATTTCCAGCCTATACTTAATTTGCCACGGAACATGTCTCCATGCACGGAGGCGGTAATAACGTGTCTGCCTCCTGCCGCAATCATGCAATTATGATCGGAGGGTCGACTGAGTCGTGCTTGTCTTCCGTCCATGCGGCACCGAGATGAAGCCGCGCTCTCACAGCCTTCTTTGTTCACCCCATTCGCGTTACTTTGTTCTTTCTCACTACTAAGTATCTTTCACCGTACTTCGACCACTATTGTGCTTCTATTATGCTTGTTGATCACTCTCGTGACACTTTTATTCCACGAGTCACATAAAAAAAAAAAAAAAACTTATTTCGGAAAACATTTTACCCTGTGTATGTTTACATTGTATATTCCACCCCCCCCCTTCTCGAAAAACCTACAAAAGCCACATATCCCGTTGATTTTTTGTTTATTCCGTGTTCTCGTGCATTCAAGATTAAACTTACTGAATAACAGTCGCATTTTGATAACAATGGCCCATATATATTATATTTTGTGGTCACGCTCAAATGAAGGGCGTTCCCGTTGGCCAGGCTCAAGGGCTGTTTGGGGAGGATTCTATCTTATTCCCCGTATTTTTTCTACACGTGTGTAACGATATAATATAGTATATAAATTTACCTCCAACATATTCAACGGTAGGAGTACGTCATCAGTACAAAATAATATCTTTAGTGTAGTAGGACACTTTCCCCATCTAAACCAGGGGAAAATAAAAAATACAACTTAAAATAAATTTATATTTACTGTCTACCCACTCAGTTACACCATTTTTTTTTTTTTTTTTTTTTTTTACCATTTATTATGTGCTGTACAGTGTTTCGTTGCTATGACGGTTCGAAAGTTTCTTGTCTCTTTCGTACGAGGCGCCTAAAATAGCCACCGTTGGTTCTTTCTCGATTGAACAGTTTGATTGTAATTGCGCCCTCATAGCTGTGCCCGTTGTTCATGCGACGGTCGAAGGGTGGAAGTCGAACCACCACGTTACCACGCATGCGCGAAGACACGCCGGTACGGTTACATGCTTCACGCACGGCCGGGCCGCGCATGCGCATAAATCAACATTATTATGGACGCCCACCTTTCTGCTAAGTACTAATCTTATATGTCACGGTGCACTACACAATACGAATCCTAATGTAATAATGCCATTCAAAGGACTGATTATTTATAGGTTTTTTAAAGAGGTATCCCCCATCATTTCTAACGAGTGGAATTATGCAATCAATGCTCGTTTCTTGCTGTGTGATCTGTTGATTCGTTTGCAATTAGTGGGTTTAGGTTTTTTTTGGGAGAGAAAGGAGGGGAACAAGTGGAACACGGGATTAGCGCCAGGGTTGATAAAACCGATCATAATGAGGCACATCTTTTCCTTCGTCAAGAGGTGGGAAGATAAACATCTCACTTTCGCGACACTGCCCATCGAAATAGGGTAGGGGGTTACCTGAACTTGTTATATTTTAATTTAATGTATAATATTAAGCGAACAATTTCGAATTCAGGCAGAATTAATTTCAGGATCGACAAAAAAAATTACAATATAGGGCCCCTGGTGAGAACAGACTGTCTCAACAGTGAACAGACTGTCTCAACAGACTGTCTCAAGGTGTCGGTCCCCGTGTGTAGTAATGAGTAAACCCCATCCACGCAGCTGACAGCAGTTACGCCTCTTTTTCGTGCGCGAACATACGAGCCTTATCTGTTCCACGGAGGTTGTTCATTATAATTAAACGTACTCCGCTGTCCAAATTAAAAGCCAGAGCCCGGGGCCTCTAGATCGTAGATGCTGTAAATCAAATTATTATCAAACGGTCAATTAGACGGGTAGAGCGTTATTGCTGCGAGTTATGATGACGTTGCTCCTCGATAACCTATCGGCATTCAGCATCGATCCCTGCGATCGGGAGGAACACAATGGCCAGGCGAAGAGGGATAGACATACAAGAAAACAATTTACAAAAATGAGGTTTGATTTTATATTGATCGCCAACGTTGGTTACAACTTGGAGAACAAACATAAAAAATATTTGTTGAAGGTAACAATTAATGCAAATCAAAATTAATAGTGTTATTAATGACAAGGAAATGGGTAAAGAAAATAAATTAAAACATTCCAACCCCCTCTGGGTCTGGGACATGATTCACTTCTCAGTCAGAATTCACTTTTCTAATTTATGTTTTTCGCCCAAATATCTGCCAGGTCCATCACAGTATTAGCTACTTCAAATAATAATGATACAAAACCTTAAACAATGCACAATCCCAATACAAACATGCAACTGCAATATTGTTCAAAGTACATATTATTATTATGTATGAATAATCAAAAGCTGACTGCTTTCAACCCGTGAAGCGAATGAATATACTTAATATTTAAGTGACACACAATATAATATAAAGATTATAAGAGTAAATCAACGTTGCAACTAATACCTTAAACTGATGTGGCAATAATTATGATGGATGATTTTAGTAGTAGTATTTAGTATTACTATACTAATGCTGTCCACGTTCTGTTCTTCGTTTTGATTGATTTTATATTTTTAATCCGTTGGTCATGATCCAGGCTCAAGTTGGACGTAAAAATGTAAAATGCTAATTTATTTAAGGTGTCTGACGTGCATGGCCCGTAATTACGGCCTGGGCTCCTCACAGGTGGATCGTAGCCCGGGGCCCCTCTGATTTAACACGCAACCCTTGGTGCGATGCTGATCGAGCGCGTTGGGAGAGGAGCGAGCACAGCTTGGCGGCGTCCAAAGAACTACAGGACTATCATTGATGGTTGTGGGATGGTTGTGTTTTGGGTTTATTTAATTCGTATTAAGTTTCAGGATTCGTAGTACACAGATTATCAAACAATCGTATGAACGGATTACAATAATTGCCGTCATAACAACGAAACGCATAATAAATTGTATAAATGTCCCTCTACTGTCAATCAGTTCTGGTAATCGAGTGGGTAGACTATAAATGCATTTTTTTCCTCTTAAATATGTCGTTATTTGCAGATATGAGAAATTGCACGGTACTGTAGTTATTCAATTTATTTATGTAATGTATTTCCTATTCAGTTGAAGTAACAAAGGAGAACCATTAATACAAAACTAAACTATACAATACACAATAATAAAAACCTGAACTTAATGAAGTACAATTGAATTAAGATGACAAAACAACAAACCGAAACTATTAGCCTGTAGAAATAAAGAACATTGAACAAAGAAATTGAAAAATTTAGTTATAAGAAAGAAACGAAATAATAAATGACAAAAGCAAATGTCATCCGTGTTGCCTCGCTCGAATAGAATACGAACCAACGAAAAAGGAAGGTTTTACGCGATGGCGTCCCGAGTGTGTGTGGCTTGTTCACGCTGCGCTCGACGCCATGTTACCTACTCGCACCTGTAGCACGACGGACCCCTAGTCAGTGATTAGTGTTGGAGTCACGACTTTGGAGTTTCGTGCATCTCTCGCATGGTCAGTCAGCCTTCATATTCCTCGGAGGAATAGCCCTATGGTTAGCTACGGCCGCCATGGACATTACATTCCTCAGGAGTACGGAGCTCTGCTATACACGGCGGAGGAATAGCCCTATGGTTAGCCACGGCCGCCATGGACATTACATTCCTCAGGAGTAAGGAGCTCTACTCTAGCTATACACGTTTTCATAACTTGTAATGAGTGAAGCGAGGACAATGGTACGAGTATCGCTCGTTACAACTTTTAGTACCGTGTTGGGATGTTGGCCATTGTTATAATGATGACATTATTTTTATACTGCTTCTCGGTCAATCGTGTCGCGACGGCCTACTTATTTGCATTATTTGGTGTGACGTTATGTCGAAGAGATATATATATGTATACTTGGTCCCGAAATAACCTTACTAAGTTTAGATGAGTGGTTCGACGCCATTCAGGGATGGGTATTGGAAATTTGGGCTTCCCGTTTGGTCATTGACGAAAGCATCTGTAAGGTAGTTTCGGGACAAGTAAAGTGTTTGCTTGTTCACTTCTTTCCTTTCGAATCTTGACGCTTACGTCCAAGCTGTATACAGTAGATATTGCTATGATTACACTTTAGAAAAACATTAGAAAAGAATCCTACATTGACATCAAGTGATAATTTGCGCTTGTATTCTACAAAATACTTGATCCAAATTCATTCTTGTTCCGGTTGTTCGATTCGACAACATCCGGTTACGATCGTAAATAATCGGCCCGAATTTCTCTCCGGTTAGTTATTTTCCATTGCAAACTTTGGAATAGGCGGCCACGATGAAAATTGAAAACATTCGAATACACCCAACAACTTTTAACCGCCTAAAATGTTTTATATAAAAACATAGCGCGTGCAACCACTCATTACCATGTGACTCTCGGCATAGACCACTGCCATAAAATGCTATCGGTCTCGGTATCTGCGTAGGCGTCCACGTAGGTTCCTGCATGACCGACGTATTGTGTCTTCACTTCTCCAAACATGTCTTCCGAGTTGCTTTACACTTATCTGAGGGATACACTGGTGCAGTATTAATATTACAACAGCAATCAATCATATCAGCAATAGATAAAGCAATAATGCCATTTTATGCTATTAATTGATGAGGTCATGAATAGTCTTCAGCAATGAACGTCATGAAGTAGACTGCGATCGACTTTATTGTTCAAACAGAGCATAGCGCGGATAGTATTGGAAACACGCGAACACAGAGTGCTAGAATAGGGGTGTCTGAAGGTTCACGATGACCACCCAAAGTTCATCATTAGGCCTAATGTTTTTCGCTAGTAAGCAAGCCTACATTATAGAAACCAGTTGGGTTATAACTTGGGATCCCATGCGCGCGTGCGTCCAGCTTATTTTATCTCCGTGGTTCGTGGCCATGAAAGATGTCTCACAACGCCGAGAATTATTGCGAATGAACATTAGCTGACACTTTTATGTGTTGCCAAGAAAAATCCTACTTTTTATAAGTTATTCGAGAAGGCTTTTTTCTTACGTAGAAATATCATTGGATATATTTGAATCTTTGGATCGGCTTACAAAGTTGTCTAATGACCAACGAGCGGTGAAATTTGTAGACAAGCGATAGAACGAGTTAGAATTCGGGAACCATTAGGGTCGGCTTATCTGTCCGTGTTGTCCGCTATGTGACAACACGAATCAGGCGGGAGAACCAGTCGCTCCAAGTACGTTGCACTTGTCAAGGCCGTCGGCCTCGCTCACTCACTCGGGGATGAAGTTAGGTTCTCTCTCTCGCCCATAGGTGCCCACTCTGACGTCAGAGGCAAGAAAGAAGTGTCTTAATCGTTGATTTTACATTGATTCTTAAAAATTATATTTAAATACGTCATTTATCAAATTTTTAGTGTAATCGGTTTTTAATACAGGAAGTCATGCCATGACATTTCCATCCTCCAAACGCGAATATGGCGGCTGACATCAGTCTAGTGTCAGTTGGAGTACTTCCAAGTATAGAGTGACATCACAGCATTGAGCAGATCCTCGTTGAATGACGTCAGAGCCGCTATGAGTTTCGGTACCCACTCGTTGAAGTCTCCGAGCTTATGAAGCTTGCGAGCTGGCTAGGTATGCACGGACAAGCCTGATTGTTGATTATTGTCCCATTAGCTGGCCGTACAAGCTATTTCTGCACGTTGCTAGGAGACTGACCTTGTGTTCCCATGCATCGACTGGTTCTTTGCCATCTGCTGGAGGTACAAATAGCGTCACGATGTTCATGACTTGGTGTAAATCTGGGGGGTGTAGAGATCGTGCACGTCATTGCACTTATATTACACTATTTTGCCTCGGGAAACGAAACAGTTCTCATGGTCAACGGACGGATTGACATTTGAACATCATCTTGGGAGATTTTACATTTCGAACCCTCCCTGAGAGAGGTGGGTAAACCACACACCTTTCTCAGTCTCGGCTAGATTAGTATATATGATTTGTGTTCGTAAGGAAATTAAATTATAGAATGTTTGCTGTAACGTTTTTTCACTCTCCTGGATGCTTCAATTATCGATTATCAAGAGTTATACCACAGATAGCTAATTAACACTCTTGGTTATGCTATAATTTGGATACTCACGTTAAAAAAGCGTATATGATGTAGCGTTATGTAGCCTACAATCAACGTTGTAGATGTGAGATCTCGAAATGCAGCGGTTGCACTGATTGGGGACGATCAAAGCACGTCAATGCAACATTGCAAGGGGAATCCCCACTTTGTGTCCGAGTGAGCTGTAGATGCGATAGGGTTGTCTTCGTATGCCTACGCGTAGATCGATTGTTGTAAGTTTCGATTGATGCACTAGACTAGAAGATATATGTGATTTTTGACTCGACATACACATGGAGACATGGATTATTTTTTAAGTGGTCTTGACTGTTCGTTTGCCCCCTCCACTCCCCTGCGGCTAACAACAAAATAATACTATACCAAATGACAAACGACAAACGTTTAGAATAATGTACTGTCACGGCGTTTATGACTTGCTTCATATTATCATCGTCTGCACGACGTACACATAATTATTGCAACAACATCTAAAGAAGAGTGGAGACTGTGTTTTTCGGCGACGCCGGTAGACGAAAGTTTTGCACGTCATGCTTAGCATTAGTTGTGATGTGTACAGACAATTTCTTTTTATATCGAAAGCGTTAGACATACACTTTCTGAGTGCATTGCTAGCAACACAGTTGAGTTGATACTTGGAAATTCTCGTTGTCTGTGAAACTATGAAAAACACTCTTTCAGCATACGTAGCCACCATCCGGGCCAATGGCGTTGCTACTTTTATAAATTTATTGTGAATTATGAACTGTTATTGGATTTCCGTCACTTTATATCTATTTGATCCGCTACAAAAAGAAAAATGATGCTAAAATACTGAGTCAAAGTTCTCAGGGAAAATTTGTGTACCACTTGTTTGGTTAAAAAACGTCAATGAACACAATAAACATTTGGCTACGATAAGGTGTTATTATTGTTAGTACACATCGATATGCTACAGGTATCCTTTCCCATGGTAGAAATCATCAAGAATATCGTTATGTATGTAGGTCACAATATTCAAATATTATTGCAGAGCACGACAATGCTTCGTCTGTTGCTAGAGTCAACACAAGATAGTGGTAAGCTGATAAACACATCAATAGGTGTCCTGTCTTGAGATGAGAGTATACAGGTCGCGCCCTGGTTCAGGATTAGGGAGTGTTGGTTCTTATCAGGTTCTACTTCTCGGTAGTAGACACATTCATCCACATACAGAGGCAGTGTCAGCCAGTTGACGCTTCAGTCACGCTTGTGCTCTGAGTACGCGAGCTAGCAAGGCAGAATATTCTAGTGAACTTGTCAGGGTGGTTTTGTTCGCAACAGTGTTCATATACATACAGTATTATATAAACAAAAAACGAATTGAAAGGTGAGTGAAGTAAGTAGGTGAGCGATATCAGTCATTATTGGATTTGGATTTTCATTATGCGGGCTTCTCACATTCATAGTTACAATATTATTATTATTTAATGTTATTGTTATTAACTTTATTTCTAATTAGAAATCTTGTAATTTTATTTCGTTATTGAGTTTGTGTTTATTGGCAGAACTGTACACTATTTATATTTATTTGTATATTGATTTTTGTGAGAATAAAATGCAACTTATCTACCTATCGAGCTATCTGTTTGGAAATGGAGATACAATGAAATATAGACGTGAATTTCCTTAAAAGTTAAAACATATTTTACATATATTTTAAACACAACTACAACTAAACTTACTAAAGAGTAAAGAACATTATACTATACTTATAAATTATAAATAAATTATATAAATTATTTACATATATTTTAAACACAACTACAACTAAACTAACTAAAGCGTAAAGAACATTATACTATATTTATAAATTATAAATAAATTATATAAATTACAAAAATTTTAAAAATTATAAATGAGAATTATAAATTTGTTTAAATTACTGGGTTGGCGAATAAAGTGAGCTAATCCTTTAATAAATTATATACTTGAAATCGAGCGTTTGGTGTACGAACTGAAAATCTAGACCAGTCTTCAAACTGAAGGAAACACAAGATGCATAGTAGAATATTTGTCGCAGACTGTTGACTGTCTCACATTATATACATCGATGTGCAAAACGTTCCTCGCAGATAACCAATACACTTCGAAGCTCCATTAGCCGCCTCTCATCGGCCGACTATAGTAATTACGTTATTTAATAACAAAGCGGCACCGTTTTAATGTTTTCCTAATTCATTATTAGGGCCGCGTTCGGCCGGCCTAGGGGAAGGTGAAGCAAAGATTGGTGAAGCCAGCCAGCCAGCCAGGTATTTCACTTGCCCAGGTAAAATTGTTTTTGTGGAGGTTTGACCCGAAAAAACTATTAGTTATGTTGTTCTGAAGGGTTGTTGCAAGGGGCTTTTCACCGTCCATTATTCTCTTTATGGTCAAGATTGTTATTATATTTACTGACTGTCTGGGGTTCTTTTCAACTTGGCACAATGCGTGCCCTAAATCGATCTAACAAGATAGTGAGTGGATCACTGATAGCTCAGAATAATTTTGAAAACTTGGCGGGAAGAGTTCGTGCCTCTCAGTCTCCGTGTTATGTATGTCTTGTAGTTCGTGCCTCGCAGTCTCCGTGTTATGTATACATGTCTTGTAGTTCGTGCATCGCAGTCTCCGTGTTATGTATGTCTTGTAGTTCGTGCATCGCAGTCTCCGTGTTATGTATGTCTTGTAGTTCGTGCATCGCAGTCTCCGTGTTATGTATGTCTTGTAGTTCGTGCATCGCAGTCTCCGTGTTATGTATGTCTTGTAGTTCGTGCATCGCAGTCTCCGTGTTATGTATGTCTTGTAGTTCGTGCATCGCAGTCTCCGTGTTATGTATGTCTTGTAGTTCGTGCATCGCAGTCTCCGTGTTATGTATGTCTTGTAGTTCGTGCATCGCAGTCTCCGTGTTATGTATGTCTTGTAGTTCGTGCATCGCAGTCTCCGTGTTATGTATGTCTTGTAGTTCGTGCATCGCAGTCTCCGTGTTATGTATGTCTTGTAGTTCGTGCATCGCAGTCTCCGTGTTATGTATGTCTTGTAGTTCGTGCATCGCAGTCTCCGTGTTATGTATGTCTTGTAGTTCGTGCATCGCAGTCTCCGTGTTATGTATGTCTTGTAGTTCGTGCATCGCAGTCTCCGTGTTATGTATGTCTTGTAGTTCGTGCATCGCAGTCTCCGTGTTATGCATGTCTTGTAGTTCGTGCATCGCAGTCTCCGTGTTATGTATGTCTTGTAGTTCGTGCATCGCAGTCTCCGTGTTATGTATGTCTTGTAGTTCGTGCATCGCAGTCTCCGTGTTATGTATGTCTTGTAGTTCGTGCATCGCAGTCTCCGTGCTATGTATGTCTCGTAGTTCGTGCATCGCAGTCTCCCTGTATTTCTAGTAGCTCGTGTTTCCGAAACAACTTGTATGATAATTTGTGGTTCTTTTAGGTTGAATTTTCGAAGGTTTTCAAGATATGAATCAACGATGAGATCACAGATTCTCAGTTTTTGTCATAAAGTAAACGTAAATTTAAATATCGGAGCTCCAAAGTTCGTATCTGATCGAGAAAACAACTGAAAATCTAGTTTCCATTCCATGAGAATCTCTTCAAAGGAAGACACGATTGGCTAGACCTCTCCAATGGTCGATCCTTACCAAACGTCGCTCTCTGTTTCCCGCTCAAAAAGCGACAAATCTTTCTACTGGCGAGAAATGCTTGTACGAGTTACAACTCATGTTCTGTATGAATATGTATTGGACACTTGGCCCGTGCGTGGTTATGCTCGTAGTCGTTGCTGGTTGGATATCTCATGTTCGGGGGAACATAAATTATAATAATAGTATTCCCGACTGGGACTCAACCCAGATCATCCTGATCTATGAAATACAACCTCGTCTTCATCATCATACGCGAACTACCACACACATACGCGTGTACAAACATCGTTCGCGCGCCTCATTCGCTTAATTAACAATCGGCGAACATATCGAGGCGCAAAGCCAGAGTTTTTTTTTTGTCTGTTGAAGACGGACGGACAAGTGTGTTGTGTGTTGTTTTCCCCTCTGTGGGGTCCCGCCGCGCAAGGATATCCAACCTCGTGGGGCGCCTCATCTCCCCATCATTATTATGGTCAACTTGTAACTGCTTAAAAAACAAGAATTTAAGTTATTTTGTTGTTCTTCGCCCCCTACCTGTCCTGGCGACAGGCGGCCGGCAAGGTTCTACCATTCTACCTGCGCCGGGTTGGCGATCGTGTTGTTGTTGTTGTTGTTATCTTACGACTCTATTATTCGAGAACATCACATACATGTTTGTCTTGTAAGGGACTCGAAACCACGTCCTTTTGTTTGTATCGCACGAGCCATCATGGTCGACTGTTGTGACGGGAATACAAGATAGGAAAGCTGTTTTCGTTTTTAATATGCTTTTTTTGTTTGTTCCTTTTCAAGATCTTTTTCTCAAAGCATTACATTTTGTAAGAAAGGAAAACAGATCTGAACCTTTAACCTTCAGAGCAACTGGAAGTCTTTTGAAAAGTTTTAACCTTTACCTGATTTGGAAAACCCCGTGCATAGCTTCCATTATCTTTTTAGACATGCAAAAGGTGTTAATGATTAAAGTAATAATGTATGATTATGTAAGTAAAGTACTAGTATAGGTAAAGTATGGAATATAACGAGCAATATTAAATTACACACCCTCCAGGTGTGATTATTATTGAATAATTTAATAAGAAATGACTCTCGCGAAGTGATAACTTTCATGGAACAGCTCCAACAGCATTGTACGCCAGCTCGAACTGTTAGATGTGCCTGGGGAGTCTTTTCTTTACCGAAACCTGATAAATTAGCTGCAACCAAGTTTGGGAGTTAGTCCCTAGCCATGGGGTAGGTAGGTTACATCTTGCCACATAGTTCACATTCTTAGACCTTACAGGCGCCTAAAGACATAGCCACATTTTCTCTACACCACCATTGCAGGATTACAAGTCGTGTAAATTAGGCAACACCTTTCGAAGACCAATGTTTTAATGATAAATATGGTTTTCGTAACTTGATGCAAATGCCAGGTATGGGATTGTATAGATTCGGCATGCGGTAAAAACACCGCATTGTTGCAGTGTCTTCAGGAAAACTGATGATAGTTAGTTGGTCATGAAAGGGAATTTCCATCTCGTTTACGAAACAAGTGTCGCGGCTCGCCATGTTTGTCGCGGTGCATTCTCAGACGCATCGTCAGGTCGCAATTATCGACGCACTAATGCTTAGCGGTACCAACGAACAGATGCCGCGTCCATACGGCATTTACGGTAATTGTTCGATAAAAAGCGACATACTTTGGGTACATAACAAGACGATAACTTTAATTAACCTGCGGCCTTGGGTCGCAAGGCATTCTTCTTCTTCCCTATCTATGCAGCAGCATTATGGCGGGAAGTAACTTCACCTTGCCCTCCCCACGTTCAATTATACCTCTCCTTTGATTTCCCGCGCGCCTGCGCAGATCACAATAAAAACAAAACCCATTCCTTCTGGCTTTATAGCCTGCGGGTATAATTCTGTCTCTTTCTCTCTCTCTCTCCTTGATTAATAACATAAGCCTGCTGAGGTACCTTGCCTGCTTGGCTGACCACTGCATATTCTGCTTGCTTACAGTAAACAAGTCGTTGTTAGGAAGGAAACGATGGACCAGAGGAAAAAACGATCAACCGCCAAAAACTAACCATCAATTTGTGACCGCAAGATCGGCTCCTCGTGGTTTAATCGGAAGTACCGAGATGTGACAGTGGAGGCAGCATCAACAATGACTCGGCTGATTAACTGGTCGATACTCGTCTTGTATGTCACAGCAATGGCCGCGTCGGCGGCGGAAAAGTCGTCCGAGTTTGTCAAGGGAAAGAGTGAGTATATCATATATATGTTTGTTACACGATGCAAAGATGAGATGAGATGGTAATTAGTTAGTTGGTTAGATCCCTCCCCTTGTGTTGACTCTGCGTGGTTAGCATGCTAGTTAGACAAGGTCGGACTGGAGCGGTGATGTAACAGGTACGTGCCAAACATACTCTTCTGTCATTACATCTGATCTGTGGAAATATATTGTGTGTTTACTGTTTTCCCCTAGGAACCACGCCCAAACACGGTAGGTACCAGTCCATGTGTATAATTGAGTGTTTTGATAAAAAAAATTAACTGGAGCTTACAGTTGTGTAATTGATTTAATCCTTGCAAGTAGTCATACCCTAGGTACCATGTATTCTTATAAAGGAGATATTTCCTCCCCCCATGCCCCACAAACAATATAGATCGACCTCAACAAATTCGATCAAAAAACGTGTAGAAATGTTTTTGTTAATAATTCAATTAGCTGCCACCGAATTTTTTTCACGTATTTTCTTGACATAAAAATAATAATGGTTCTATTCAAATTTACCAAAAGTTGAAATCGCTTACCTGGATTTTTTATTACTTCAGTACTGGTTCGTTAAATTGCTACAGGTGTATATATAGTATATGTAACACGTCATGGCCCCAAGGAATTAAAACTCGTGTTGTGCATGTTTTCAAACAGTGACCTTCAGTAATGCATTTAGCTACATGGTCGGATCCATGTTTATCGCTGATCTTATTGATATTCGTGTTCAATAATCAGTATCATGTTGCCCTCGGTGTTGCGCATGTTTACGTTAATTCGAGCGATTTAATTAATCTAAACACAAAATATATTTAAATAACATTCTGGCCCTAAGGAGGTAAAATCCAGCGAGAACAAAGAACTTTGGTATCACAAGAATCACAAGTACTTCGAATCAATACTATAGTTGTCCCAAGACTACC
Organism: Isoperla grammatica; assembly: GCA_945910005.1. Taxonomy (NCBI): domain Eukaryota; kingdom Metazoa; phylum Arthropoda; class Insecta; order Plecoptera; family Perlodidae; genus Isoperla; species Isoperla grammatica. The sequence continues at coordinate 33,150,306 of OX246739.1, forward strand.
TTACGGATGATTTCGTCACAGAGGGGCTTGTAGCCAATCAGCGATCGGTATTTGCGCAGGCTTATCTCGGGAGGTTCGCTGGTTTGCCCCGCCTTTCAGTCTGTATTGAATAAGACGCCATTATTATATCGACACATAGCTGAATAACACTCGATTACTTACCAACAAGGAAATGTGAGACTGTGATGAGTTCTAAGAAATTTTCTTCTACGCTAGTTAGTCAAATAGGGATGATATTCAAATGTAAAAGAGTAAGTTTAATAAAATATGCTTACCGCGGTGTCGTAAGAGATAATTTATTTTGATCAGCGGCATCGAATGTGTGTAGGACGTAGAACCAAATCAATATCTATTGATATTAAACCGGTCAGAAAAAGTTTTGATTGTGTAATTTAACTCGGTTCGGTTGCCCAAGCCCTTCAGCGCTACAAAAACATTAGTCACTTCAGAACAGCTTTCAATTACAGATTATTGTTAATCGATCAAAAGAAATTAAAATCGAGTTTTGTTTACAGTTTTACTAAAATGAAAACACATTAAAATCGATTGATTGTTTTGCATTATTGATCTATAAACGTGATGTCCGTTTCTAAATACCAAGTTCACTGTCCTAAAAATCATTTGATTCGTTTTTTGTTTTCGTTTTTCCAATCATAATTACTGTGTTAGGCAAGTCACTAGGCCACTGGGATGTAAACGTTAACGGGGACTTAAGCAGTCATACAACATCCACACAATAACAATTTGCATAATTTCCCCCACGGTCCGAGCAAGTGGGCAGAGAATAAAAGGAATAATTACACAGTATTTGTTTATTAAACTCGGCTCTTCACGATATGTGGAAATATGAATCGAGTAACTTATAAAAAGAAGCGCTTATCACTGTAATCAACCACAAAGGTAACGCTTATCGTTCACGGGCCGAGTAATTTATGTTAATACTCGAACGATCTCGGTGTAGCAAGAGCAAAGTGTATAATTACACTCGATGGTAGACGCTGAACGTGTTAGCGAGTGTTTAGGAGAGATTTCCTCAGTCATTATCTGGCTTGGTCTGGTAAGGAGAGGTCGGCCTCCTTGGAACATAATTACTCGTTGTACGCCCAACCTATTACCTGCGTGTGCGTGTGCGTGCTCAGATACACATGTGTAACCTGCCCTGCACTCGGCCGGCTACCGCGCATGCGTACACTCACACAAGCAGACATCCATTGTATATACGAGACATGTTTTAGTTTTGAACTATTATTAATATTTTATCATAACTGGAAAGTGTAGTCTCACTATTTAAACCGCCCCCAAAATGAACGTGTTTTAGTAATATCTAGAGAACGCTATAAAATATTGAAAAAGTAATTACTAAACAACATTCAATTTCGTATGAACTATGCACCGAACTGAATAAGTTTAAAATATTTTAATCCCTACGATTGTTATTTTGGAAGCCAATTAACTCATTAATTGGTTTCCCTAATGACAGCCGTAATGATTACAATACTTGAAATGTCGTTTAATCAAGTTTTTAGTTCTTATGAAACTAAATGTTGGATATTAACTATTTTTAACCCCTTCAGTAGTACTGTAGTAGTTGCTATTACGAGGACCGCGCGGCGCAGATTCATATTACCTGAAAACCTCTTGAAATATGCACATTTATATGCCCGTTAAAATAAATAATCCAAATATTCTCGTAATCCTAAAACGTCCCCTTTTATTCATTTTTGTAATTTACTTGTTATGTGAGTACCGAGTGTACTAGGACGGCCTAACTAAGCACAGAATGCATTGTAGGACGAGGTAACGGCCAACAAGTAGCCGGACATAGCAGTAAACTCTATAATTAACACGGGTAAACGTATAAAAAGTGTTGCTTTCTCACAAAAACACAGATCCACGTCGAAACGTTTCACACTCGATTCGTTTAGACGGTCCATCCACAAGGACGTTAGTCCTGCCCTGAAGGTCGTCCCGGCCGGAGGAATTCCTGTCCGTCACGTGACCTGCATCGCGTGACGTGACACGCGCACGTGGCACGTGACGTGAGCGCCGAGAGCATCGTGAGACGTCCATCTGGCGGATAATTAGGACAACTAATAATCACCGCGGTTTTGTGTCATGTTGCCTAGCCGACTACTACTAATTAATATTCTTGTATATTTACTAATGGTGGCGATTCTTTAAATATGTGTAAAAACAATAAAAATAAATAAATTTGTATTTATTGTCTACCCTTTCGGTTATAAACGATCTGATTTTCAATGTGGGGTGTTATGTCATTTATTATTGTGCTTCGCGACTCTAAAATCCAAAATAACTGAACAATATCGATATTCCATATATAATTATGTCTCGTCCAGAAATTAAAGAATCTCGTTCCGAAACGGGAATCCAGCCCAGGAACGTATTCTATAACTATTCTGGAACCTTTTCGTCAAATATTGCATACCATTCAATTCAATATAACTTTCGAAAGTGGGCAGAATTTTTTTTTAGGACCTTCAATACAAATTTAGAGAATAGGGATCAGGAATAACCCATTGGCTCACACAAAATTATATTTAGCCTATGCTCAGTTGTTCGGTATTAGTTTTACAACGGAACTGAATAATGTATTGCATATCTAACTGAAACATTTGCAAAAGCCAGACAGTGAGTTTAGCTAATGCTGTGTTGACAGTGACCCGTTGTGAGTGGGCTGCGAGAGTACTTGTGTACTCGTGAGTTAGCGTGAGTGACACAAATCACTTCACTTAGTGACCGCCTCGATTCGAACCCAGTTTAGCGTTGGGCGGGCGAAGCTACATTGCACTGTAACGTGCATTTAATTGCAACAATTGCTTGTCAAGTGGGGACAGTGGCATTTATTATGCGCCGCGTGTGTTACCTTGACGACTTGGAAGCAACCGTTTAGAAACATAATATATTGTGTATTTAGAATATTTATTACTGAACATCGTCTTGGTAGGTGGGGATATTAACTCAAAATTGGATAAAACACACACAAACACATAGCTTAAAGTTGGTAATTTTGTAAAAGAAGGCATAGTGTGGTTCTTAACATAATAAATACAAAACAATGTTAAGTAAAAAAATGTGCGCATAGTGATCTAGCTGTTCGTAATGTTACACCTGCAGTGGTAGCCTAAATCAAAGTGCCTATTTTTTTTTTCGAAGACACATTTTTTAAAGTTCTTTTTGGTCTGTTTTTTTTTTTAAGGAATTTTTGAGTGTACGTGAAATAATAGCTGCATTTCTTAACCCCCCCCCCCCCCCCCCCCTTACCGAGACGATGCCACTTTTCGTGGAACTTTGAAGTCTTTAGAAAGTAATTAGTCAATGACTTGCTCGTAGGAAACTATTAGCAAGACAAGGCCTTCTCAGAAAACGTATTGATTGCATTCAAAAATCAACTCTATACATTATGTCGACTTTCTAGGCTATACTTGCAACAAGTAAATTAACTGTTATCTGTAACTCGTTCTTCGCAGAGTTAACAACGCTTCAATACCTAAGCCAGTGCCTAAGCTATGTCCACCAAGTTGCGTAAAATCACTCCATGTAGGTAATATAATATCACCACTCTAAAACCTTGGAAAATAAAATAATCCTAATAAACCATTCGACCGAATCTTAACAGGTTTGCGATAAAAATAAAACCCATTAAAAGTTCTCCCGATCAGAGGTAATAAAAACTTACTAATTACTTGTATTATTAATCCAAAACGCATTCCAAATGATTGGGTCTGTGCCAAACTGGTTTGGTTGGCCTAACGTATTGTGAAACATCTTTCAGAGCTCACGTCTCCTTTGTGTGAAGACTGCGTAAAAAAGTGTTGGGGCGCGCAGGAAAACTAGACGAAATGTGTTTTGTAATTAGTTTAGGAATATGACGTCATCGTTTCTAATGAATGCCGGGTAAACTAGTAACTACCGCGAATCGGTAGTTACTAGTTAGCACCGTATTATAATGGATACCTGTATCAAGTCATGTTACCATGTAACAAGTAGTAATATACTATAGCACAGCTAAGGTGTATTATGTCTAAGTGTTCGATTATCTTGTATGTTCTGTAACTATTTCGAAAACTGTAATTTTTCCCTCTTCAAACGAAGTGATCGAAAAAGTGTCGTGGCCTTTTAAACTATCGTACTTGGCGGTGTCGTCATTTTAGGCGGTATAATTTAAGTGTTCCCAGAATTTTTTTTTCATAATTTAAATTATGCATTGTTTCCACTAAATAATAAACAAATACATATAAACGAGTACATATTAAATAAAGTAATGAAAATAAAATTTATTTTCATCCTATAAAGCGTGATTAAATTAGTTCCTGAAAATTGAAAGGATTGATGTTTAGCATTTGGCCATCCTTCAGGGCTGTCCACAGTTTAGCTTGTATTTGACACAAGACGCGGATGCACCCGCTGAACGATGGAGGGGGGGGGGGGGGGGATACTCCTTGTACGCAGCACACAGAGAGAGAGAGAGTGACCACAGCGTCCGCGTATGTTTGTTTTCCTACGAGTCCTTGTTTAAACACGCAGTAATTAACATAGAAGATATCAAACATTGTGAGATTCTTTCATCGTTCGAACCGCCTCGGAAGTATTGACCACTTGTGGCTCCCACTGTCAAACTCTGATGTGAAATGTAAACACAAGCAACCAGCGAACACGTGCATGTTTGTACAGAGTATGGGCTCTGTGACGTCATATTCATACATACCTGCCTGCAGTCTGTATGTGGAGTGGGTACTCGCCCCCTTTCCCCCTCACATTCCTGTATCTGCGTGGGGCCCTTTCCCCTCACAGTCCTGTAGCATCATAGGGAATGGGGCGAGAGCCCCTTTCCCCCTCACATTCCTGTATCTGCGTGGGGCCCTTTCCCCTCACAGTCCTGTAGCATCGTAGGGAGTGGGGCGAGCACCCACTTCCCCCCTAACATTCTTGTGTCTGCGTCTGGAGTAGGGCGATCGCCCCCTTTCTCTGCAGGTGAACTTACTAATAATGTCTGCTCTTATTTCGCTCCAAATATGACACAATAACACTTGATGTTGGATGTAATGGCCCAATGGGAAATGTGTTATGCCCTAGATTCTGCTCTCTATTTTATCTAAGATTTACACGAAAAGGATCATTTTACCTCAAAGACAGGAATCGAATTCAAAATCAAGTGTTGATGATTTGATGATTTCATCGTTTTTAGTTGTATACATTCCACAGTCAACATGACCGTGTGTTGCCACCCCCTGGTTTGTATGCACATATTTTAGAAGGGGGCGGGTTTGGGTCCATATTTCACGCGCCACGTCGGGTCTAGCCTATAGCTTATCACGCGCAATATCATGCGTTGCAGCCTAGGCAATGGCAATGGCTGTTGTGTTTGTCTGTTGGAGAAGCAAACCAAGATAACAATTCACGATATGTAAACAGTTTTTTTATCGCCCCTTACGACGCAGCGCTACACAGCACAGCATCTTACTTTAGTAACTATACCGCGCCCTGTTGGCTTGACAAGTAAGAATTCAAAGAGTAGTTTTCAAGATGGCGGTTTAACGGTTCTTACACCATGAAAATTTGTTTTTGCTCGTTTAGAATATGTCTGGTGGGATAGACGACCTTTCTAACATCATTTATCGATTGATTAGTTATAGATCGATGTTTTGTTTCTCCAAACAATAACACGGTAACGTATGTGCTTGAGAAATAAGCAACATTTTCGAACGTATACGGAACTGCATCCATAAAGAAATTAATATTTTGAAGTAATATGTTCGTATGTGTGTATTTGAAAAAAAAACCCTCATCCAAATTTATCTTAATTTATCAATGGTCTTTTTAGCATTTCTTTAACTCAGCTCAAGTACCTTCTTTCTTTAATTCATGTTTTAATCATTGTTTTATCTTATTTTAAAAATTGTATACGCATTGACTTCGTGGTTGGATTGGCTTTGGGTTCGGTTCCTGCATCCTTTCATCATTTTGCATATCTTAAATTAGTACTTCGATGAAGAATAACTAGTTGATGTAGGTACCGGCGGCGGTAACGAGCGCTCATGCTAGTGTTGCATTACGTTCATATCACGATCTACATTGACTTAGTACGGTAAATATCGCACGACGAGATAATACAAAAACGTCTAGTGCGCTATGATTGTGGAGAGCAGAAAATGCAATTGGCGCACAAATGCATTCGTAAGTGTTGGCTGAATGAACGTCGTGTTAAAAACTAATTTCAATTGAAATGCGCATTGCGATTTAAATGGCGGCGAATTAGACGCGTTTAGTCTGTCTAGTCGTGACGTTGATGAAAAACGAAAATAAAATATACAAATGCGACGGATATACGGAGAAATTGCGTTGCATTATTCCCAGGGTTTGTTTCTATCAGTTAGCTTTCCTGTCCTCCACAGAGAGGCAATGCAATGATTGCCGTTGTGCCTCCATGTATAAATATCCTGTAGGCGCAAAAGGAATACAGTTTTTCCTACATAAATGCAACAAGCTATATCACTTTTCAAAACAATTTCTTTTTGAACACGCACAGATGTTAGCGTAATGGAAATATAATCGTTGGCGAAATTGAAATTGGCGTGGCGTTGTGGGAAGACACATTAGCTTGACTGGATGATCCTTTCCTTCACTGAAGAATCTTCAGGTTGCATAGTTTGGAAGGTATGCCCAATGGGCTATGAGTAGGACTCAATCCCAGCAATTATTGATGGATTATTGAGGAAAACCCTTCAATTAGGATTGCCGTGGTGGCAGGAATTGAACCTGTGCCCACGGAAGTGAGAGTCTCGCTTGCTACTTCTTCACTCTACTCGAGGCGTTCTGACCATCGTCTATATTACCCTCGCTGACAGCCTACAAACAACTACCGCGATGTAAAACAGGTCCTCACTATTAGCCTCTCTGCAGGACGTGACTTTATATGTATCTCTCAGTTGAGTTGAGTCATTATATTACGTTCCAACTGACAACTCAAAAGTAATCTGCCGCTAAAAGCTTCTCATCTGAGAGGAATTCAAAGTCGGGGAAATGTTCGAAGTCACCGTACTAAAGTGTAGGCTAGAAGCGGTTACGACAGCCCAGGCACGACTGTACAAGGCTGTTGAGTGTTGCAATCACCCTGAAATACCTGTACGGATTCTTCTCTACTTCTCGATGCCGCGAATACTTGATATTTCATGTTCTCCCAGTTTCTATATCGTATCGTAGACGGCGAGATAAATTCTCGGGAACAGCGAGAGCCTGGTTTTCTGTCTCGAGAGTAATGAGGGACTACATCCATCTCTTTACGGATATTTCTATCTTTCTCTTCTTATTCCTTGTTTTTGTCGAAGATATAGTGAAATCCTTTGTTTTTCTCAAATAGAGAACCGCGAGATTTTTTTTTTAATTTGATTTATTTTCTTACTCTCTGCAGCTTTGTATTTCCAGAAGATAGTGAGATCCTTCACTTTTCTCTAATACAGCGAGATTAGTGTATGTATTTCTCGCTAACCGCGAGATCAATATCTACTTTTTTCCTTGTCTTCATATGAAGACCCTTAATCCTTATCTTTGTCTTTCTCGTAGACAGCGAATTCGCGATATTACTTTCTCGAGAACAGCGAGATAACTGCCTTATCTGTACGTCTTTCTCCTCTATAACGAAGCCTTTTCTGTTTCTTTCTCGAAGATAGTGATGTTTTTGTTTTCTCGAAAGCAACGAGATCAGTGTATGTATTTCTCAAGAACAGCGATATCTATCTATCTATATTTCTACATTTCTTCCTCTTGCGCAACGAGACCATTTTATCATTTTCTTTGTCATTCTCGCAGACAGCGAGATCTATCTCTTTCTTTCTCGTGAACATCGAGATCCGTCTTTTCCGATGGGAGTTCAATTAATTAAAAGTCAATCGTTTCTCTTCGGGATGGCCGAAGCTATTACAAATCTAACGATGACATATACAATATGTGTTTTTTGGATTCCCGTCGTAATGTTTCAAGCTGTCATGTTTGTGTAAAAAGAAGACGTCTTCATCATGGTTGTAGTCTGGCGTCATTAGGGATGCCGACCAGTACTGGAACTTTTCAATACAACCTTGGTTTCTGAAGTAACTGGCTCTAGGCATATCTTCCACGTCGACTTACTACGAGCTTTGGGCAATTGGGAACTCGCTCACAAGGGCTGTTTGTAAAGAGTCGCATCATAGTACTCGCTTAATTGTGACTTAGTAAAACAGTGAATAACTCACAGCCAATATTGCTGGAGGTTTTAATTAATTACGTTGAAATAATTATTATTTATGCCCCAGTCAATGCAATGGTGTTGAGGTCGCTGTTTCAAATTGCAGATACTACGGTGCTGCTTATTGTTTTATGTTAGATTACGTAACTAAAAATTCAATGTATGGTATTTCCAACGACTGTCGCTAGAGGGTATTGAAATGTATCCCACTTCACACCAGTCATAAATATCGCTTGTTTATCACTGAGTGATCCACCCCTTTCGTCTAGAAGATGTGTGAAACCTGTGTTTCCTTGGGGGCGCAATCTGTTCAAATGGCTCATCTGGAGCAACCCCGGAAGCACCCTCCCTTCCGGGTCATCTCCCTCCCCCACCCCTTCCCCTCTTCCGGCCAGCTGACTGACAACGTTGACGGTGAAGAACGTATTAGTAACAATATATTCGTGTGATTATGGAAGATGGGAATAAAGATTTGGAATAGATTTAAAAAGTAAAAGCAAACTTTTATCGTTACAACTATTATTTGATTTATTAATTATTAATTGATTGATTCATTCATTCATTCATTAATTTCAGAAATAACAATTTTAAAGACTACCCACAATACAATTCTCAGTTTGCTAATATACAAAGCCAGAATCTTTTTTAATAGGTTGAAGCGTTCTCAAGACATTATCAATAAAATACCGCTAATTTTGCATGTAAATATTGCGACAGTGAGGTGGTCCCCGCCCCCCTCCTGTCCAGGGGTGGGGGTGAATGACTTACCCGCAGTTACAATTGCAGTTGCAATTTACCTGCCCAAGCTGGGACACGCGCATTCCATCTCAATCAGTATTGACACCGGTTGAGTTACTTCGTCCAATCATTGTGTTTTATATGCAGAATAGATTGTAATAAATTTCCAATCTCTACTTGTTATTTCCCGATATTTACATAGCAGTGTCAATCCATTGAGCAGCGGTGGAATGCGGCCGCGTCGCTCAGCGCTCAGCACAGAATGTAGTTAGTTACCGAGAAGAATTTGATTTATATTTCATCAAAAGAAAAAATGCCATTAATAGATTAGGTTTTTTAATCCGGTAAGTTTGATTAATTATGTTGCCATTCCCACGAAAAACATCTTAAGCCGTACATATATTATGTTCAAGGTGCTCGAGGTACTTACGTTGAAATATGTTCGTGTTATTTTGATGGATGGTGACGTCCGTTACTGGTCAATCGAGACGACCACGAGCCTGTTTTTATATATTTAAGCGTGGAAACCCGAAATGGGATTTTTCTTGGATGTCACTGGAAACTTTAAATTTATGAGAATTTCACGTGTTTTGTTCGTACCTCTAAACTTACGCTATAAAATGTGTGTAATGATGTGGGCTGTCTCAAGGTGTACATACACTAACACAATACCGGTATTGTGTTTGCACGAAATTTGATAATGTCAAATTCTTAGATTTTGTACTCACTAATCAAGGTCTTTAAACTCTAATTTGATCACCTTTTAATCGTTTTGGTATGTGTGACCTAACTTTGTACGACGCACTGAGCTCTTTGGACGTGTTAAACCGATTTGATTTGTTTCACGATACTTCGCACCAAGTTCTTTGCAACCATTTAACCGTTCCACATAGGTAGGCCTACTAATATGACGTGACGCACCAGTTCTAAACACAGTGTTTTCACTACCGAAAGGCCCCTATTAAAATGGCAGCCTTTTAATCAAACTACGACCCAACTCAAAATCTGACCATTTCTGTTGCAACTAAGTGACCACAACATTGGAAATTATCCTCACTTCGAGTTGAAATTATAGTCGGCCATTGCTGTGTTGCGATGCCCCGGGTAATAAAAGCTTGAACTCGGTCACCGTTACGTCATAGCTGGGTTTAGCTCGGTGCTCGAGAGGAGTGGATGGTCTTCAGGAAGCGACTACCCTCCTACAGTAGAAGGCGTTTATCGTCCTTCACTTTCTTCCAGCCATTCATCGCACTGGCCTCTCCTCCTTTCTCACTTCATACTTGTCAACCCTATTTGCGATCCAAACGCTCATCTACCCCTCAGGCCCTTTGTCCCCCCCCCCCCCCCCTCTGCTGGGCGATGTGCAATGGATCTGATTCGGCAGACGTCATAGTTGATGGGACCTAATAGCTGTCGAGTATGTCGTAAAAACACCAAATACTAAATTACCGCCCTGTTACCGGCAAGTTTGTAGAAGAATGTGAAAGTTGGAAGAAGAAAGATGATGAAGGCCAATGAGAATAAATAAATTACAAAATATATGCAGAAGAACCATTTTTGCGGGCACCGGCCCCACGAGGAGAGACCCAGTACCCATGTGGACCGGAGTAATGTTATCCCATCCCGTTGTAGGAATAATGTCTTTGTAACCAACAGTCTGGTAAAATATATTTACTAAAGGCATACTCTCCAAGCCATTCGTCGACTATGGAAGGGATGCTTTCCACACAATAGTTGTGAATGAACTGTAGAATTGGGATTCAGTGGAAACACAGGTGAATGAATGGTGAGTTTCTCCCACCGAGTCAATCGTATCGAAGTCGAGCCTGCCCTAACCGGTAATCGAAGTCGATCGCGTTCTCGCCACGACTGTACCAGCGACCGACTGCATTCTGTTGTGCTCGAGGAGACTATTGTTGTCTACCATTCTTCCCTTGCGCATGCGCCCAAACCTGTATCGCAGCCATCCCGTTACCCGTCCGTGGCGCCAATACAAGCTGCTACCGATCCAGCTTCCTTATGGGGACGTTCCGACGCCGGCGTTCCTTCCTTGCATCGCGTTAAAAACTGGTAGTGGTCTACTAGCTTTCTCCTTCTCTAGATTTATATATACTGCGCTAGATAAGTGCATAGACTGGGCTCTGGAGAGGAGTATTGTTACTTTACTATTATTTTGTGATTTCACGACGCACTTTAAACGTCGGTAAACACTTTTTTTGTTTTTTAAACACTTTTCGGTGTCGTCATTAGGGAAATCCATGGGGGGGTCATGTCGCAAAGAGAAAGAGGTGGGAAAAGTGAACTTTATCTCAAAATAGGGTGAAGGTATATAACGAGAGCCCTCTTTGCGGGCACCGGTTACCACGAGTAGGGACCCACCTCGACCGGCTGGAGAGGACAATCGAGACGATGGGCCGTTCAAGGGTGGGGCTAAAATCAATTTATTATGTTTTGTGTTTACAACTTCTATCAAAATCAAAAGTAGGCCTACATTCCATAGATTACTTTCACAGCGATTGGCATGATAAATAGAAATGGGAAGTAATAAGTGTATGTACAAATGTTTGCTAAAATGAGGCGCAAATGTGAATTTGTCGAGTAAGACAATGCGAGGTTCCTCATGGACCCTCCGTGACGACACCAGGGCCCCCCCGCTAGTGACAAAGAGGTTGATGAATGTATGTGGCTCGAGTGCTTTGTTAATTAATTATGTAAATATCTCATCTCTCAAGTCACGTCGATGATGCGAGCCGCATCATCGGTGACGATGACGGGCCGGGTGATTAGCACGCGGGTATCCGTTCATATCCTTGGGACCGGGTGAAAAGTGCGCATATGTCCTTGTGGCCGGATCCGTTCATTTCATATCCTTAGTGTTTGGACCGAGTTTGGCCACACAAAACACCGGGCCCCAGCCCCAGGTTTAAATTTATACAATTTTCTTTCCGGCTAGAAAATAACGAGATTTCTGTCACACATTCTTGCATAGCCTATTATCATGATGATTAGTTTCAAATTGTCACACATTTGTATTGGAATAAATTAATAATCATAGTAATACGTATTTACGTTGTCCTGTATAACATAAGACATTTGGACACAGATAAAACATTCTTTAAAAATGATTTTTGTCTGATGGTTATAACTTATGTACGCATGCCATTATCGTGCAATATATTTAATGGAAACCGTGGAACTTCAATAATGGTGAGCTTATGGGCTACGTGCCACGCCGGGCCGAGGACATTCACATATATCCGTGAGTAACGCTAATCCCAGCCCGCGGCCTCCAGCAGAGCAGCCTAGCTAGAGCTAAGAAATATCTCGCAGTAAAAAAAATAATAACTCGTGGAATACCGTGGAGAAATGATTTCCACATTTGGTAAGACTATTCTCTCTCTGGTCGGCGGCGGGGCTAGGCTAGGCTAGGCTAGACGGGGACTAATGACGTGGCTCCATCTGGTGAAAAACAACTAAAAGTAATAGCGACGAGATGTTCCGATCGTGACCGCTAGTCACGCTGCCAACATGGCCGCGTTTTCGAACGACTCGAGTAGGAAGGTTCTTTCCTCAATACAATGTACATAACATGTATGTAGCGTACTTGCACGATGTGCATTGAATAATAACACATGGGTGTACTTTCGGCAAAAAGTTTGGTGATTTCGTGTATAATGCAAAGATGTAAAATAATACAACAAATCATAATATCGATACATTGGGCGTAAAAATATTATTTCCCCCCCCCCCCCCCCCCAAACCCAACCACCTTCTCTTCATCAGAAATATCGTGACGTTGCTGTCATGTTAGGCTAATGCAACATTCCTTAGATGTGTGGATGCAGTTTAAGGTCACTGACGAATGTTTTTGGCTGATGACCAGAACCGTGTGTTTGAAATTACCATTCATTTGGCGGTAAATTCAAACTATAAATAACCGTGTCACGATACGCACTCTTGCTTACAACAACTGATAATATAGTGATAACTATCTTGAGTTAATATGTTACTTAGTTTTATTGTTATGAGTTCTGATTAGCTATTGAGTACTAACATTCTTATCTCAGTAACTCTATCACCTTGCGAATGAGACTCCTTTAAATGTAAGGTGTGAACCTCTACACTGTACTCCACTCAACAGAAGTTCATTATTGAAAATATGATATACATCCACATTTGAGGTTCCAGAGAGAAAGAATAAAATATAATTTTAATGTTCCTCAACAAAAGCTGCCTTGTATCAGAAATGGGCATCAAATACAAAGGCTAGGAACATTACAATCAAGAAAAATAAGTATCTCATACATTCCAGAAATTTCATGAAATACTTTTTACTCGCACATCATTATGCAAGTCTGCATTATTTAATGAAACATATTGCAACCCACATTAAATCTCAATGAAATAATTAGTTTTTTCTGCAGACCTGATTAGATATTGTAACAGTTGATTTACTAGTGAGCGCAACCTAACGTTCCCCCTCTTCTGTTACAGTCTGCATTGGAACAAATGGCCGCATGTCGGTACCGTCGAATCGAGAGCATCACTACCGCAACCTGCGCGACCGATACACGAACTGCACCTACGTTGATGGCAACTTGGAGCTGACTTGGGTACAGGACGAAAACTTGGACCTCAGCTTTCTTCAGTACATTCGAGAGGTAATGAATGTTCTAACATTTATTAACAGTAGCAACTGACACTATTACTCATGCCCCAAGTTTTATTACAGCAAATCACGTTACATAACTATCAATTAATGTAAATTTATATGGCTATAGTTACCCCAAGCTAAAAGTTGTTTTAATCAGTATCCAAGATGTAATTAATTTTTTGCCATTGTTAATTAAATTCTATTATTTGAATGTGTTTTGACTGTTTGAGTATTTTTCATACAAAATATTGCAGTTTTTCATTACAATATTAATGCATTTTTTTTTATTAATCCAATTAGTTTGAAACACATTTTTTTATATATCTTCTGCTACTATTTTCATTTATATATTAGTACAATTTTTTAATCGATGATAACATTAGTTCATACGATGTCAATGACGTCTTAAACATTTTTCTGAATAGTGAAGTCAAGTTTCCTACCAACTGTGACACTGAGCTCTCGTAGCCATCTCTAAGTAGTCTACTCACGTACTACACGGTGTCAATTAGCCCATCTTACACAAGAAGTGTTAAATAGTTAACACCTCACAGAAATGCTCACAACATTATTAAGTCAATGTAGTTGCTATTTGCTACTGGTCGCAAAGTTTGGTATTTCATGGCAGGCAGCTGTAGCATAGAAGCTCAATAGTGTAGCTAGTTTACATTTGGTTCTTGATTGGCAAGTGACTCGCTTCTCATTTTGGTAAATAGATGATCCACAACTAGCCATGTGGCGCGTGTCACACACTCGTATTTTCTTTCCCCTATTTTATTAGTGATGAATCCACACTCATTGTGCTAGATATTGTTGTACATAAATACAAAATGAAGACTACACTATAAAAATCAGTGCTTCTGTCAACATTTTTGGCACACAATAAACTAAGACAAATAATGGACTACAATTTTTCTCTGAAAGTTTCATATACACAGTGTTATTTATGGGTGAAGTAAGTTAACAATCATATTTTTAATTGAGGTACTTCTATCATGATCATCATGGGCTGTTTTTTCTTTCAAATTTTCTTTATTACTTACAATTAAACAGATATTAGCCACCATGCATGCTCACTGTTCTTTTATAGCTACAAGGAATAAATAAATATAAAAATGTTTGTTCTGTGTCTCTGTCTTCTCCACCGCCCGGTATCTCACAGTGGTATTGATTGTTCAGGTGACCGGCTACGTCCTGATATCTCACGTGGACGTGCGTCGGATCGTGCTGCCTCGGTTGCAGATCATCAGGGGCAGGACTCTCTTCAAGCTCAACGTACACGACCAGGAGTTTGCTCTCATGATCACTCTCAGCAAGATGAACAATCTGGAGATGCCGGCACTCAGAGGTAAGCTTGCTGTCCTTGCGGGAGGGCAGACCTACTGACACACGGTGCAGCATCACAGTAACACAATAATAGCGTTGTGAGATGTACAGACTTGGTGACTCCACATTATAAATACAGAATATTTAGCTGCAGAATAATAGATTGTATTTCTAATATTTACTGTATGTAGATTCATACTGTCAGACAGTACTTCTTATTTACCTAATTCATATGGAAGTATGTACAGTATTACAGTACGTATTTAGTTTACTACGATAGCTAAAAATAATGTGTGACACACAAGAGTATCATTTTCCTAACAATACAAAGCAAAATTACAGTATAGCATCTCTCACAATTGCCCTTCGAAGGTCTCTCGTGTCTGTTCGTTTCTTACAACAATGTGATGAAGGTGAATGCACTGCAGATATCCAATAAGTAAAAGCAAACCCATAAGCACCATGTACCTGATCTGATACACATAATAGCCATTTTAAAAACTGTGAAGTGAAGTCAAGAGGAATCAATCGGCATCATTGAAAGCGGTAATTGTTGAGTTTAAAAAAATTGTTACTAGTGAGAATAAGTATTGTAGCTCTTTTATTATCTATTGTTATGTTAAGCAATGACAGTACATGCTTTATGAACATCTTATATTTTATAGCCACTTTCAAGTGAGTGGCGCAGCAGCGTACCTAATGACGTCGTAACTGTTCATGATTAGAGGGATCTTTGTTCCCCCTCGCCTCAGTAACGCTCGTGTTTACTATTATGTGTTTTTACCACATTGACTCATGCAAACGTCTCATCTTTCAGATATTCTCGGCGGAAGTGTGGGTCTGTTCAACAACTACAACCTCTGCCACATGAAGACGATCAACTGGGAGGAGATCATCACCGGCCAGGGAGCGAAGTACGTCTACGTGTACAACTTCACGTTCCCCGAGCGGGAGTGTCCGGCCTGTGACGCCAGCTGCGAGAAGGGATGTTGGGGGGAGGGACCGCAGAACTGTCAGCGCTTCTCAAAGATCTCGTGCAGCCCCCAGTGCTGGCAGGGACGCTGCTTCGGACCGAACCCTCGCGAGTGTTGTCACCTCTTCTGTGCGGGCGGATGTACTGGCCCCAAACAGAGCGATTGCTTAGTAAGTTTAACCACTCTCCGGCTAATTTAAGGTTTATTGCAAAGTTTAAACCAAACCGAAATCACTTTGTTGCAACTGTAGTAGAAATCCATTGTTACCCACTTTCCCCCTTCTATCTCACTTAGTTCTTCATTCCATGTTATGTACGTGTATCAAATAATATTGCCTCCTAGCTAAATTTGTACCTTGTAATTTCCTGTGCAGCTCCTTGAGTCAAGAAGCTAGAAGGGTTTTGGGGTTTACTCTATATTTAATCTTGTGGTAATAGTTTGAGATATTGATTCGTAAGGTTGGAAAATTATGATTTAAAATAGCATTTTGTAGACAATGCAATACAGTACTTACAAATAGCACTTTGTAGCACACTGCATTTATTTATGGTGTAAAACACTTTTTAACAGAAAAGGTTTTAGAATATTGTTGTCACCAGTTCTGTTAGCCTATTTGTTGCAAGCTAGTAGTTACTTTTCAATGCAATCATCTCAATTGGCATTGTCAAAGCGTTAGACGTAAATTCTAAACGTTACTTCATCAACCTTTATCATTTTGATTCCACACTAAATTTGCCTCTCAGTGTGAGTAACGTGATTTTAATATCTGAACTCCTTGTTTTCCAGGCTTGCCGCAATTTCTACGACGACGGCGTGTGCAAACAAGAGTGTCCCGCGATGAAACTTTACAATCCAACGTCGTATTCGTGGGAAACGAACCCCAACGGGAAATACGCGTACGGTGCTACTTGTGTTAGAAACTGTCCGGAACACTTGCTCAAAGACAATGGTGCGTGCGTGCGTAGTTGTCCGCCAGACAAGAAGGCGACCAAGGGTGAATGCGTTCCTTGCGACGGGCCGTGTCCAAAGACTTGCGTGGGAGTCGTGTCTGTTCACGCGGGTAACATCGAGAACTTCAGAGACTGCACCATCATCGAGGGGTCTCTTTCGATCCTTGATCAGTCGTTCAAGGGCTTCCAACAAGTGTACAACAACTTCAGCTTCGGGCAGAGGTACCCGAAGATGCATCCCGATAGACTGGAGGTGTTCAGTACTTTGAAAGAAGTCACCGGATACGTCAACATTCAAGGATACCACGAAGACTTCACTAATCTATCTTATTTTAGGTAAGTAACTTGCCGTGTTATGGCCAGTGACATGAGTGGACATTGTACTTTAACTGTTACACCTAATCCAAGAACGCTCTTGCCTCATTCATTGCCATAGAAATGAGTTTGAAAAAACTGTAAAAAGACATACCGGTACCTAGTTAGTGTGTTACTAAATGAGGAACGTACTTGATCTTGTGCCTTTCACATTAAAATTATTTATTCCATGTTACAAGTTACCAACCTTCAAAAGGCCCACCCCGACATTCATACATTTAAATGTTGTAACCATCTTACTAAGGATATGTCGACAGCATTCAAAACCTACACCTATGTTCGAACGATTTGTTTTTTATTGTAATCATGGAAGTCTTATACTGTAAATGAAATGGTAAACTAAAATCTCATTTTGTATTTCCTTTCTAGAAATTTGGAATTTATTGGCGGTCGTGCTTTGACCGAATACTTCGCTTCTCTCTATATCGTGAAGACGTCGCTGAAATCGCTTGGCCTCAGCTCTCTACAAAAGATCCACTCCGGCACAATTGCAATCCTCGAGAACAAAGACTTATGCTTCGTGCAAGGCATAAACTGGAAGAAGATCAAGAAATCAAAGGAACACGAGATTCTACTCCAGAACAACAAACCTGAAGCAAACTGCAGTAAGTATTATTCATGCAATCAGACACTCATATTTGTTTTTGAGTTTTCTCTTATGACGTAAAACATTAATACCGGTACATACTGTTAGCAGCTTTAAATTAAGTCTGCAGGATACCTTTTTAACGGTTCTGACTGATTTGTTTTATTGAACAAGTAGGTACTAAAACTAATCACAAGCCACGGATATTGGGACATAAATTGCCTTACAAAATGATGAGCTTCAAAATATTTAGGGTACCCATAGATCCTGCTTTTGGTGGGAATTAAATCTGTCTTAAATCTATTAATTGTTTAAATCTGTCTTTGAGGAAGGTGTAAGATCAATAATGTGTAGACTATCGTGTTATTTCTGCACGCACGATCATTGTAGTTACGTGCGCTGTATGATGGTCATGTCTTGGTTGTTAACCTCTGGTTTGTACTTCTCAGCTGCAGAGAACCTGCTGTGTGACCCCGAATGCTCCACCGAGGGGTGTTGGGGGCCGGGACCGAACCAGTGTCTCTCTTGCGCTCACTTCCAGTTTGGAAACAGATGCCTGCCGAACTGTGATACCATGTCGGGGTAAGTGTGCACATGTACCTTAGATCCAACAGTTGATACGTAATGCCTTTTGCGTAACACTAAAATGTATTTCTGTCCCCGACATGCAAACCAGATGGTCGAGTTACGTCGAATAAGGTAAATTTGATAAAGTCCAGCCCACTTTTAACAAACTAGAAGGAACTGATTTTTACTTTGATGAAAGCAAACTTAAAAACAGACCATGTTGTATGCATTTTTCTGGCAAATGTAATTTGCCAGAATTTTATACACTAAGAAGATAGTGTTCTTGAAAAGTGGGCTTGACTATATAATCTCTCTTCGTATCATCCACATTACATCCTGTGCACCTTCCCATGAATACTTCAAACTATTGCACTACCTGTACCATATTGCATATGACATAAGTGGTATTTACTTTCAATTTATACACACAAAAAAGCACACAGTTGGCACACAACCAGCTCCTGTTTACTACTTGTATACAGTTGTTCGTTTTGTGCAAAGAAGGTTTACTATGTTTGTGTCCACAGGATGTACAAGGCCAGCCCCACGCTCTGCAAGCCGTGCCACGAGGAATGCGAGTCCACCTGTTCGGGCCCCGGTCCAGACAAGTGTACGCGATGCAAACACGTACGCGACGGTCCGTTCTGCGCCCCCTTCTGCCACGTCAGTAAATACAACCGGTCGGGCGAGTGCGAGTTGTGCCACGAGAACTGCGTGGACGGTTGTACCGGGCCGGGTAACACCATCGGGCCGGGAGGCTGCGGTTCTTGCGAGAAGGCGATCATCAACGGCGACGTCACGGTTGTAAGTACTCCCGCCGTTCTCTCGTCCAACCAGAAACCGTTTAATATGAAATTTAATAGGGTACCGTATCGATATTATTTACGTCATCGATAATCAAATTAAAATTATTGTTATTTCATCGTAATAGCTTCAATTGAAAGCCTACTAGTGCACATTTACAGTTTACATAACAGGCTCCCCCTTGATTGTATCAGCAAGCGATTGGAGAATGCTGAATTGATTCTGGATCGCTTCGGAAAACTATCGTATCGATTGAGTGACCCTCTGCATGAAGTGGATCATGTTACGTCTGAACTCCTCTCCTCTGTCAATAAGAGAAATTAACCATTGGCTGCTAGTAGAGTTATAATCAAATTAAATCCCTCCTACAATATCACCAAATGTTTAAAGTTACTACTATCTGCTATGTTATACTGTTAATGCTTTCACTCACCCCTAGTGAGTGAACTAGTGAGTGAGAGTGAGTATGGCAGCTACTGTAATTCATTAATGCAATATTTTATTTATATGTATAATGTATGTAGGACCTAATTTGTAATTTTAACCAATTAATGACAACTCGAATACTTTATACACTTACAGTATGTGTAACTGTGAGTTTTAAAGAGGCTAATAAATGAAATGAAATGAAAAGTGCATGGCTATAATGCGCCTGTATGTTCCAGGAACAGTGTCTACGTAAGAACGAGTCATGTCCCGACGGCTACTACTACGAATGGGTCGGACCCCAGGAACAGGGACCCCTGAAGCCTCTCGCTGGCAAGGCCATCTGTCGCAAGTGTCACCCGCGGTGTAAAAAGTGTACGGGCTACGGCTTCCACGAGCAGGTCTGCCAGGAGTGTACGGCCTACAAGCGAGGGGAGCAGTGTGAAGACGAGTGTCCACAGGTGAGTGATCTCCCTTGCCTTGCGTACAATCGCCATTTGCCTCCGTAAACTGCATGCAGTGTTGCAAGAAAATGCTGGAACACACTCCGTTTCATGGCTTAAAATTCATGTGTTAACTACAGTACCACAGTGCGTACAGTGTATGGTCTTTAGTTCGAAACGTACATTTACGAAGCAATCGTCACACTTTTTCTTAAATTTAAAGCATAAAAATTAGGGTTCTCAATATTTTGAAAACTCGTCTCTACAGGAACTCCCTAAGATAGAATTGTGTGTCACCAATTACCGCAGACATTTCCTCTATATCCTTTTTTTGTTTACTAATACTTTCAGAGTAGTTTTTTGGTACTTATTTGTGTTATAGGAAAGTCATTCGGATCTGTATTGTTGGCTTAACAGTGTTGTCAAGCCAAATCTCATTTCTATGCCACAAATAAGCACCAAACTACCTCTGAAAGTATGAGCGTAAGTGAATACAGCGCAAACAACTACTGATATGACGATGTTTGTGGGGTATGATGGTGTCTTGTCACTAATCCTGGCTGCTCTCTCTCTCTCTTGTTAGGACCACTACGCAGACGAGGACTCTCAGGAGTGCGTGCCTTGCTCGCTGGAATGCCGAGGCTGCTACGGTCCTGACGCATCTCACTGCCTCCGCTGTCGCAACTACAAGATCTACGCTACAGACCAGCAACCCGACAACTCCACTGCCTTCAACTGCACTGCGTTCTGTCCTCCGGAGGTGCCTCACAAGATCTTCCCGCAGGAGAATAGCGAACCTTATTGCTCGACCATTCCCATACAGCCGTCGAGGAGGTTAGCAAACAACACTTTCTATTTATTTTATGTCTATCTTATTCAGTTATGAAACTGGTTTTCAAGGGACGACAATGAATATTGGAAAAATCATAACTCAAAAAGTCAAGTCTTTCGTTAGCTTACCTTGGTGATTAGGATACCTGGAGATTAGAGGTGGACTATGAAATATTTCAAAATTATCTAGGTCCCATATTAATTTATTTCAATCCTGGCTAATTACAGTATGTGAAATGATAGTTTGAAAGCAAAAATATTCTGTTCTCTGTGTTTCAAAATAATTGTCATATACTCACCATTTTGTTTGACATTTAAAATATGAAGATACACTACAGCCTTCTCAAAACGCAATTGACAAATCAAATAAAAACAGTATAATTCATCAATGTTGTTGTTAGTGTTCCGCTATCGTTGCCTAGTGTTACTAAGGATGTCTTGTGCCATTTGTTCCAGTAGTGACGTGAGGGACATGCCCGCTATTCTGGGTGGCGTAGTAGGGTGCACAGTCCTCCTGCTAGTCTTCCTCGCCGCGCTGCTCTATCAGTGGCGGCAACGAACCAAGGCTAAGAAGGAAGCCGTCAAGATGACTCTCGTTCTCACCGGAATGGAAGACAACGAACCTTTGAGGCCGTCTAACGTGAAGCCTAACTTGGCCAAACTGAGGATCGTCAAGGAGGCGGAGATGCGGAAAGGAGGGATCTTGGGTTATGGCGCATTTGGAACTGTCTTCAAGGTAGATAATATACCACTAAAATTTTAATTTTTATGATTGAAATGTTTGTTAACAGCTAATTTATTTATTTATTTATTTATTTATTTATTTATTTATTTATTTATTTATTTATTTATTTATTTAATGTCTATCCTATTCAGTTATAAAACTGATTTACAAAGGAGGACCTTATTTACAAAGGAGGACCTTATCATCTATTATCAAGTCAATTTAATTATTAACACCACAAGAATCTCTTTTTAGTGTCTTGCATGTAGTTTGTCATTGTCAAAAACCTTGATGCTGTTGTCTCTGGTACAAAATATGCAACTAGTACATTTTTCAGTTAACTAGGAACTAATAACAATTTTGTTTGTAGGGTGTTTGGGTACCAGAAGGAGAGAACGTGAAGATCCCCGTTGCCATCAAAGTCCTGCGGGAAGGTACCGGAGCCAACACTAGCAAGGAGTTCCTAGAGGAGGCATACATCATGGCAAGCGTGGAACATCCAAACCTTCTCCAACTACTCGCCGTGTGCATGACGTCCCAGATGATGCTCGTAACACAGCTGATGCCGCTCGGTTGCCTACTCGACTACGTTCGCAACAACCGCGAGAAGATCGGCTCCAAGCCGTTGCTCAACTGGTGCACGCAGATCGCACGGGGGATGGCCTACCTGGAGGACAAGCGATTGGTCCACCGCGACCTGGCCGCAAGGAACGTCCTAGTACAGACGCCGAGCTGCGTCAAGATAACGGACTTTGGCCTCGCGAAGCTGTTGGACATCAACGAAGACGAGTACAAGGCGGCCGGAGGCAAGATGCCCATCAAGTGGCTCGCGTTGGAGTGCATCCAACACCGCATCTTCACGCACAAGAGCGACGTCTGGGCGTTCGGCGTGACCATCTGGGAGCTGCTCACGTACGGCGGTCGACCCTACGAGAACGTGCCGGCCAGAGACGTTCCGGAGCTTCTCGAGAAGGGCGAACGCCTGCCCCAGCCGGCGATATGCACCATCGACGTCTACATGATCATGATCAAGTGTTGGATGTTGGACGCGGAGAGCAGGCCGAGTTTCAAGGAGCTGTCGGACGAGTTTAGCAAGATGGCGAGAGATCCCGGACGATATCTTGTCATACAGGGCGATCGACTCATGAGGCTGCCGTCCTATACCACTCAGGTAAACATTCTTCCATGCTTCTTTCAGTTCACATTGCGTTACTTTCACTGTAGGGGTGGCCGGCTGGTTATTACATAAACATACAAAAAAACAAGATTTATTAGTATTACTACATTAAATACAATACAAATCCTAAAGTTTTTAGTATTGTTGGTTAGGTACATTGCCGTGGTGAGACCTGTATGCTTTCGGTTCGTGTAAATGAAAAATTATGGCTACTGAGTGAACAACTGTTTAAAACATTTTTGGCCAAATGACAAGACTGTCTGCTTACTTACATAACAATAAAGCTTAACAGTTTGTTAAACAAGGGGTTGTTAAAATTACTTTGTTGTCCATTTTATGTTCTTTATGTTAAAATCACTCTTCATTTGAGTGATTGATTGATTGCAGTGTATTCCTTAAGTTACATATTTATTTATTTAATGTATCCTATTTAGTTGTGAAACCGAAAACTAGACAATTTACAATTGACACTATGGTAAAAACTAGGGCTGCCCAACGATAAAAAAGATCATATCGATATCGCGGGAAGAATTATCGATATCGTGTCGCAATATCGAACTTATCAAGAAACAAATCGATATCGGCGATATCGAAACTTTTCTCGTGTGTTTTTAGGATTTCCAGACCAGCCAGAGGCCACTTATTACAAACAACATTACCGTAATACGTTAATAAATGTTTGAACTTTGAAATGTCTTATAATGTATGTCAATATGTGTGTATACTATTCAAAATTTAAAATATCCACACAAAACAGCGATATTTTGATTGGCGTAACGTGACCTAATCGTTTTCTTTCCAAACAATTAGCTTATAAGGCGCAATTTCGATATCGCGATATGTACGATATAATAATTCTATATCGATATCGAATTATTTTTCCATTATCGATATCGTATCGAATTATCGATATCGTTGGGCAGCCCTAGTAAAAACTAAACAAAAACGAAAATATTGGAATTAATATAAGGAGCTATGGTTGTTATTGGTTGTGTTGAGAAGACGAGCAATGTTGTAAAGAAAGAGATACAAGTTGTTTCGTGTACACGTACCGAGTGTCCCACCAAATATTCACGGTCACCTGGTGTTTCCAGGATGAGAAGGAGATCTTGCGCAACCTGTCGCCTGCGATGGAGGGTCCTGAGTCTCTGGTGGACGCCGACGAATACCTGCAGCCCAAGTCTAGAGCCCCGCTTGCCCCCGGAGTCTACACCTCCACTACCAGCGGGTCTTCCTCTCCCCCGCGCACCCCCATCAAGTGCTGGCCCAACGGACTGCCGACAGCCCCCGCTGACTCACCCACGCCGCAGAACCAGCAGAACTGGGACAGGTGAGTCAACAGCGATCTTCTGTGCACAAATAACTGGTCTCGTACTAAGCTCAGCCCCTTTCCTGTATGCAGTTTCAACGAAAATCAACAGACTCATACTAGTGTTCTTCACACATTCATAAAGGCGGTGTTCTACTTAGTAGTAGATTACATGAGCCTCATTAGTCATTCCTGCTGTGTTTAAGAAATTTCCAATTAACCAGCCTTAAAATGTTAATTTTATTAGCATTTCTCTGGAACACTAAAGCCTACGTACACAGTATCAATCAATACAGACAGATACGTACACAGTATCAATCAATACAGACAGATGCATCTGTACAGATACGTACACAGTATCAATCAATACAGACAGATGCATCTGTCTGTATTGATTGATACAAAGATTGGAAAAGAAAATATCCAACTTCACAGTATCAATCAATACAGACAGATGCATCTGTACAGATACGTACACAGTATCAATCAATACAGACTGATGCATCTGTCTGTATTGATTGATACTGTGAAGTTGGATATTTTCTTTTCCCACAATAAACTGTACATTACAACATTAAATATTAACTAGGAAAACGCTCTGTTTGACGCGTTGATAAGCGAGCGCATCAATATCTACGAACTTTCTGGCGAAAAGATTTCAATGCTAATACAAACAACAATTAACAACAATTCAAGAATGCGCATTGCAAAAATGTTTCTAATTTCCATAGCTATTATACTTCCCGACATTGTTGGATGCAGTGCAATGTGCGTAGCACATGTGCTACAGAATCACAACTGTGGCTGTTCTGTAACTGCTCGTCTATGTATGGGATGGTAACTAATGTACACGTTGTTTGCAGGGAGCTCATGCGCTACGCAGCGGGACAGAACATGGATCCTGCCGCTGTGATGAGACACCCAAATGGGCAGACGCACGGTTCGACTAACAGCTCGCGATATTGCAGCGACCCACTCAAGATGGTTGGAGTTCGAGGTAAGACAGGAAACTACGTGTGAACTTGAGATGGAACGAGCTAACATACCTTTTAATTGAAGGCATATTATGTTGTTATATAACATTGCTGATTACATAGCCGTAACATGAGTACGTGGCTAGGTATCCTTGCTAGCTCTAGGAGCAACTTGGGGGATTATTGTACAAAGTAGAGTAATAACTGTACTCCAGTACACAGTACTCTGAGAGCCCATGTTGAAGGACCATTTATTAATGTTGATAAGAAAAGCGCTCATCCTCCTGAATGCAAACAAGCACTCACTAAGGACTTTGAATCTATGATAGAAGTGTATGGGTCTATTGAAAATGTTAGCATCGTAACTCTGGCTCCAGAGATGGTCAATTCCCTATCAGTTATTGAAGAACTAACTCGGAGAGGAATCACTGTGTCATTAGGTCATTCGATGGCAAACTTAAGTGATGGAGAGATAGCCGTGCAACACAGAGCATCCTAAGTAGAGTAGGTAAAGTAACCATTTAATTTTTCTGGACAGTGTGATGAAGCAAATGTGGGGAACAAAATGAAACTTGTTGTTTTGCCAAAGCTAAAACTTAAAATGAATGTCTTCTTTCAGATTGCGACGCACTTCAAGACGATTGTTTTGACGGCAACAACTTGGTATCAAAGCGCGAAGCTCAAGTCGGAAATCTGAAGCTGGAGCTGCCATTAGACGAGGATGACTACCTGATGCCTTCCCCGCACCAGAGTCAGAACGCAACCACTTACATGGATCTTATCGGGGATTCAAAACTTACAGGTATAACTTTATTGATAATATTAACTGTTGATTAATAATTTAATATATATCAGGTCTGAATGGATAGTCAAGCCTTACTCAGTGCTCGATGTAGAAATAAAAAGGTGGTGGGATGTTGAGTAGGTAGTTCAAAAGAGTTGTTTCAAACGCGAATTACGCCCGCAGTATTGATGGAATCTCGTCTCGATTTTTATAACCACTGCCGGTTGTAATTTTCATTCTTAAACCGGCTGTTGCAAGGGCTACTTTTGCTAATGAATGGTTTGTCAGTCTTATGGATAAACAAGAGAGATTCCCTATCAGCATCAGAAGATGGTAACTGGGATTGGGTATGATGGAGTAGAATTTGACAATTTGTGCTAAACTTAGCCCCTTGTCTCAGTAATATCGTGTTTACGGATAAAGATACATTCTGGTAGCGATCAAAGTAGTAGTGCTATGGTGATAAAACTTGTGGAGAAGTAGCGGGATGCAGTAGCCATTACTTCAAGGACTGTCCGGGACATGTAGCGGGAAGGCCAATGTAGGGCACAAATAGTCCTCTGGAGTCGTACAAGAGTGGACAAAAACAAACTATAGACTCGGGACTAACCCTCAGGAAGCCCGTGGTTGTTAATCATGATGTTGTTGGTTGTTCATGCATGTTATTTTCATTTAGGAAACAAAATTCTTAGCAACCATAAGCACCTGGCTCTAGATACTCGCTGTAGACTGCACACTGATAACATAAGCAAACTGAATAATCTATCTGTTAAATCTATATAAAATATGCCAGGTTTTGTTTTAAAAGTTCATGGATCCTTGAACATAATACTCGTAAGCTCTAGAAATATATGATAGCGATCTCAAATTCCTAGGATTTTATGGGATTCTATTGTTATTTGTACTGTATTTTATCTGTACAGTACAAATACAACGTGTGAACATAGTAAGAATAAAATTGTTGCTAAATTAAACGAATTAATGGGAATTGCGTGTGAGCGATATAGGACTCTCCTGTCAGCATGCAATTCAATTAAATATCCCAATGTTGAACTTGTCTTTTGAACCACCTTTTCTAGATACCTAAAAACACATAATTTGATTTTTACTATTGAAAGTGTGCATACTAATTTTAAAATTTACATTTCAGATGAAGAAGCAAGAATAAGCGGTGTCGACAACTTCATCCCCCGTCAAATAAAAACGTGCATCGATAATCCTGAATATCTGTTAAACAACCAAGACAATACGCCCATGACAGACCCCCCTCTGGGCATTCCTACCGTCGATCTCGCGCAGCCGTCGTGCAATGGGCCCACGCAAAGACCCTACGTCACGCAACAAAAGTCGTCCGAGGAAGAGTCTGACCACGAATATTACAACGACTTTGATCGATTACAGCGAGAGTTGCAACCGTTGAAGCCATTCAGAAGGAACGAAACGACCGTGTGATAGTTAAAGTTGTGGGACCAAAAGATTATCGGACTTTATTAAAAGCAAGTGTTAATCTGTCACATTATTTCAATGTTCGTAAAGCTGCGAGCGATCGCTCGTTACGTTTGGAGACGTTTATAGTGCAAATAATCTTAATGTGCCATTGTCTTGGCTGATACTTTGTAAATGAGTTTTTGTTACTTTTTTAAGTGTTTTATTTAAGTCAAAAGGTGCATGCAATAATTGTGCGACTAAGACTTACTAATGATTTTATAAAGTATATATATTCGAGCATGTAAAGCATACAAAACAAACTAGATTTTGTGTGCTGTATTTGCGTCGAGAACGTAGACTGTGATACTCGTTTTTAATTGAAATGATCTTATATATTTTACACTTGTGCATTGTTCAGATTTAATACTTAATCTCGTTCTGTTGATCATTACTTACATACAATGCTCATTTTGTCAATATCATGTACATATATATCAAATACACAGTACTTTATGACAAGCAGTTTAGAATGCTATTTTACATAATTCACACAACCATTCCATTTTTATAAACGAAACTATGTGCCATTTTTATCAACAAAACATGCGAATTACTGTGTAGTACCTATATTCTTTTCTGTTGTAGGTAATTTGTATTAATTTGTAGGAAATCTTTTGATAGTAAAATTTTGCATCAGCTTATCTTGCTTGTATGACTTTTTTTCTGGTATCAAATTAAAACATGATTGTCAATGGAATCTATTTCTTTGTGTACAATTTTTGCCATTACCATATGAAAGAATGGTGGAACCAATTTGCATTTGACTTTGTATCAATTGAATTGGTTGTGGGGAACATTGTACCCATGTGGATCAATTTGTAATAAAGATGTATGAAGTAAAAGGTTCTTTATTTTCACCACTCCAGTCCATTTTCAACAGACTTCCCTTAATGCACAAATTATAATACTGTACAGTCAAAAGTCTTTCCAACGAACGCCGTTACAACGAAATCATCATTTTAACGAAACTTACTTGTGGTCCCGCCCGAATCCCTATGTTCACCATGTTAATTTGTTATCATTACAAAAAAATATCTTTATTACGAAAAGATAATTTTAACGAACAAATTTTGGTTCCCCAATTGGTATTGTTAAATGTTGGTACAATGAAATTATCTTCTGAAATGTGGATTATTTGGAATTCCCAGTCGCAAAGATTGGTGTTTTTCCGTGTATTGCTTTGTTAAGATGCGTCCACACTAGCCGAACGAAGACCGAACGAACTCCGACTCCGAAGGTTCGGAGTCGACACACACACAGACAAAGCGCCGATCGAGTTGTATGGAGAGATTCACTCCGCTTCGCTACGCTCATCTAATCAGTTGGACATTTTTAATGGGCAATAGCTTTATCCGAGGGTTTCTATCGTCATGTATGTATGTATGTATGTATGTATGTATGTATGTATGTATGTATGTATGTATGTATGTATGCATGTATGTATGTATGTATATGTATGTATGTTTGTATATGTATGTATGTATGTATATGTATGTACGTATGTATGTATGTATGTATGTATGTATGTATGTATGTATGTATGTATGTATGTATGTATACGTACGGTATATACAAACCAATTCCTTAGAATTTTTAATAATAATTTGTTCTATGATTAATTAAAAGGAGAATAATATGATTGAGATAATTCCAATAAATAATTGTCAAAATAGCTTCCGTGTAAAATAGAAAATTGCATCAGAAAGTGTGTTTCTTACCGTGAATATAGCAGTGGCCAGAAAGACATAAAGACAGAGAGACGTTGCAACTCCGCTACGCGACAAATAAATTTCATAACATTTATGTTGTCGCTTCCCGCTGACGTTGGTGTTTGAGGGATACACCGTCAACAAACTGATACCATAATTTTAATGCAGGACAGAGAAGATTAATTGTGAAAGCTTTCCATTGTTGTATTTCCCGCATAAATTGTCATCACATTTTTAGACTTTTATCTACGCGTTTTAAATATAATATGTTCACGTACGTGCCACTACACACTATAATAATAATATTATGATTGTCCAAAGTTAGCTATTCTTCATAGGTTGAACGTATACCTCACATATTTGAGGCGCTATAATTATAAAAACAGCATAGTCCAGAATACAGATTTCTAGATATTAATATCAAAAAATTCAGTATTTCACTGGGAATATAACAACCCAATCGGTTTTTATAAGAACAACCATATCTATGCTAGATATTTTGGAATTATGTGGCCCGCAAGGCTAGGCCTAGATCTTTGGCCTAGATGGTAACATCAGAAAAATTAATTGGAAGAATACAACATCCACAACCATATAATACACGCCATCCTTGGCTTTCGACTAACCATATTTTGGAATTTGCATGACATGAGATGTGACAAATTAACTAATAATGTGAATTTTTTAAAATTAATATGAAAAAAAATGTTGCTGAATTTTTATATAATCGAATGATCGAACATATCTCATTCCATAACATTTTATTCGACCTTCGATATATATCGTCCTGCCATCAGCTGTTTCGCTGTCCCGTCCCGGAAAATGGCTTCTTAATAATATTAAATTTCTGTTTTTAATTACCACATTGGTAATCATAATCACGTATCAACCATTGTGAATTATAAAAAAAGTGAGTAGAACAATTTCTTATTAATTATAGGTAGGCCTAGACCTAAGTCTAGCCCAGACCTAAGAAGTCTAGCCCAGGCCTAGGCCCTAGGCTAGGCTAGGCCTAGTACATCAAATGCTAGGCCTAGGCCTAGGCCTAGATCTGAGCTGTAGCCTAGGGCTAGGCTTAGGCCTACCTAGGCCTAAGTCCAACGTAACTTTTTGTTGATCGTGGCTACCTACCTAGGCCCTAGACCCTAGGCCCTAGGCCTAGCTACTCTTCCATAGGCCTACTTGGGAAATTAGAGACCTAGGCCTACGGTTGCTGATTAATGAAAATAAATAAGTTGATTATAAGTTGATAGAACAACGACAACCACGATTGATAGACGAACATTAGATGGACCCGGTCGAGGTGGGTTCCAGTGCCGTAGACAGTTTCGTGTGCACTGACTGCAAAGTGATAACACTTCGTGGGTGAGATCCATATTGTGTGCTTGCCTAATTCTAGGCAGTAGAGCACAGGTGTGCCTGGTCAGGTTTGGTGGTCACAGGTGTCTGACGAGCCTCTTGACCATTCACTGGAGTTAGCAAGGCATTTCAAACCGGCGTGGTGCAATCGCTTCGAGTCAAACCGATTTGAAAACCTTGGTAATCGTATCGAATTTGGGCCAAATCGGTTTCATTTCAATCCAGTTGATCAATTGAATTGAAAGTATCAAATCGCATTGAAAACCCTTGATAAATACGTCAAACCGACTGCAGCGACTGCAGAGCTGCGCGCGCACTGCACTGCCTTCTTACACGGATGTGTCGATACCAGTCATACCACCGTCATGCGTTTTAGAAGGCTGTGAGAAAACTAGCTAGAAATCTAGAAGGCTTAAGCGGGAGATTTGATTTCAATTTACTTACGAATTGATTTGTTGAAAGCAGCTTCAAATATGCGTGATAAATAGGTAGTTCAACCCGGTTTGAACTCAAACTGGTTCGGTTCAAATCGGATTGAAATGCCTTGCTCACTCCAGTGATTGATATCATCTGTTGACAGGTGGAGGATGGAGTTGCCAGGGAAATGTCAGATTGTGACCTAATGCTGCGCTAGTCCTGGTCCTTGACATACCCCACGAAGAGGACTGGACCAAGAACAGAGCCCTGCAGTACGGCCACCCCACGAAGACACTTCACATATAGACATGAACTTTCAAGCTGGTACGTTTATGAAACATGATTAAATAAATAGGCCTAGGCTAAATAGATTCACATTTAGAGTTACATTTTCAATTACTGATTTACCATAAGCAGAATGTAGCTAGTCTAGACCTAAATGATAAAAATCGTTTGGTGTAGATGCTCTAGGCTATGGCTAGCCCTACAGGGACTATGATATGCATGCTTACTGTGTAGGCCTAATGCTTACCTAAAAGTCAAAATGCTTATTTGTTCAGCTTTCATTTTTTACAGGTAGGCTATCCTAACTAAATTCAGCTACCGGTATTTCTTTTGTTTCAGAAACATCAAGATTTTCTTAGACCCTGGTCACTCATTTCTGGTCTTTCATCAAGAAGCTAAGATCATAGGATAGGTTTTTATCGGCATCAAGACTAACTTCAGTGTTCTAAAAGTAAATCCTGAAAAAATATTTATTTATATTTTAAACTTGTACATAATTCCTCAAGAACTGTGGTAGAAATGGACTGATAATATTCTTCTGATCCACATGAATTGAAATTGATATAGGCCCTACTGTATGTTTAATCAAATTGTAAACCAAATCGTGTTTGAAACATAATATTTTTGAACGACATCAAGACTAAACATCAAGACCTCAAGAACTGTGGCAGAAATGGACTGATATTATTCTTCTGATCCACATGAACTCTAAGCTCGTGTTTTACGTGTTATCTGTGCATGTTTGTATTTTCTCTCCTAGCAGGTTTGGTTCGTAGGCCACTCTAGGCCTGGCCTGATGTCGTCGTGGGATTTCTGTATGAGCCAGCAGGTGCAAGTGGTAAGTTACTTTTGAGTTTCGAAACGAAATTAATTAGTAACAAGCCTGCCAACAAGTAGTGCCTTGCTCATCAGACATCTAAAAGCTAGATTATTTTCGGTGTGCTAGGCCTGATTCATTTCATTTTTCATGTCCAGTAAATATCTAAATTATTATTTCACAATTTCTTATTAACTGGACAGTTATAGTAGCCCTAGGCCTTTATATTTTTTTAAAGGTTATCTTTCATCAAAATCCTACACAAAGCATTGGCTTGATGCATTGCATTTTGTCTAGGTGATTCCGATACTTAATCCAGTCAATTTACGTTGGTTTTTTAAGTTATGTTTACTTAGGTCTAGATCTATAATACTCTGCGTTGTATTTCACATTTCAAAACTGTGCGTCATATTTCAGTAACACTGCAAGACCGTCTGCAAGTTTCGTACACCGACATCAACTTCAGTCGACTCTGCGTGTATTCGAGACCGCGAGCATCGACATCGACTGCCGGCGTTGGACATAGACTGAGGAAACATGTGTGAGCCGGTCGTGGGACCACATATTATGGGGTGTAGAAAAGACCTGAGCCCGTTCCGTTATTGCATGCTTGGTAGGATAACGGAGTGGACAAGGCAACTTTTAACTCTGTGAAATTGTCAACAATGAAAACAAACAACTTCCAGTAGGTACTTAAGAATTTAATCCAAATTAAATTTTAATTTAATTTTAGTTTTAATTTAATTTATTTTTTAACTTTAGGCCTAATCCAAAAGTTGTTTTTCTGGAGGCAAGAAAATAAGTAGTGAATGTACAATGTGTTAATTTAAAACCTCTGCTAAAATTCTGTCATAGGCGTACACACAAACTTCTGTCGAAGTTTTTATTTAATCATATCATTTTTGAGTGTTGATCGTTCACCTCGAGTCAAGCTCCACGTTTAGACTCCGCCTGTTTCAAGTCTGTGATTGTGATTGATGATTTCATTGAGTTCAGAGTTATGACAAAGTAATGTCATAGTAGTAGTAGTTGATACTATGTGGTGTACACTAGTCCTACTCCACAGTTCACAAGAGAGTAATGACACTGGTATTTATAAGCCTAATCCACTTTCATAAATATTAAGTTATGGTAACGTTTTTCTTCGTGATTGTCATCATTCTAAAGATGACTCATGGCTACATGCTATTTTATCGAAGCACAGAATCACGAAAGTCGTTGGAACCTATTTTCATCTTTGTGCTTATGGGCGTCTTGACCCTACAATGGTCACCGTCTTGCTAGTTAGCTCAAGGGTAGTTATGATATTTTCTATACCAACACCTTAGTGTGGTTGTTAGTGAATACCTGCCGACGTAAACCAACAATTACTTAAGTCCTGTAGCGCGTCTACCTACCATGGCATCCCACAGGGACCCTCCATAGACTCCCTTACAACACTTTTTAGTGTCTGGGAGGCATATTTATTATTTAGGCCTATTTGTATTATTTGTAATATTTGTATTTGTAAACCCTGCATCGTAGAGGCAAACGGAGCTTATTCTGGCATCACTCGGAAACTTAAGAAGTACGACCTTGAGCGTTATAGCCTACTAGATATATGTTTTTACTTTTTAGCATCAATTTTCTCTAAATTTAACATACTGTATATCTATTTTTTTGTATAACATCAAAAGTTCAAAACCTTGGATATGAGGGGGTTTCTTGCTCTTATCAAAAATTATGTGGAGATAGCCTAGTATTTAATAATAATAATAATAATAATAATAATAATAATAATAATTTAATGCAGTTGTTAACTACATAATGCTCAATAGGAATGGGAACTCTTTATTTTTTGTAAAATTAGCAATTTGTAGCGATTTCAAAACTATTTATTTCACCGATTTTGCATCTTAAACCTCAAAACGCGAGAAAAAAGACATGATATGGTAGATATGTCGTGATGAAACATTTACTTAAAAGTGTAAACATTTAGATGACTCGTGGACGTCCACCCATCTTATCCTAGCATAGTAATCCCCCGTTCATTCCAACTCAGTTCAAATTGGGTGTTCGTATTTTAGGATCCCTTGCAGTTGCATTGGATGATGAAATTGTAGCTTTGTTCAACCCATCCAGACATCACGAGTTCTGCACGTGTTTTTACAGCCCTGTACCCTACAGGGCTGTAAAAACATGAAAGGCCATATAGGTATTATTATTTTGAGTGAAACAAATTATTTTTGAAGTTAGGAAAAAAGTAAAATAGATTAGATTCAATGTTGGGTAGGAACGGATTTTTTTAGTTCCGTTCCTAGGAACTAGTTCCTTTTTAAGGAACTAAGGAACGCTATAGTTCCTTTTTTCCAGCCAGGAACTGTGGAACGCCATAGTTCCAATTTTCCAGGAACTGTAACTTATTTTCATAAGTTCCTTTTATTTTTACTTGACTGTACAAGCTTGAAGGACGAAAGCGCCAAAACATAGTTTACTTACAAGATGACAGAAACGAGAAATCTATGAAGCAACTTTTTTTTGTAATATTTCATTCTTGTCTACCCATCCCAACCCTCCACCTGCTACGCCACCCCGCGTGGGGTCTCCAATTAGTCGCACACCGGCACAAGTCGAAGACCCGAAACCGGTGACTAATCCCAAATTGCTCGTGCGGAATAAGCGTGACATGTCACTGACCAACCGTCCAACCCCTCCTATACACAGGTGTGAGAGCAACATGACTCATTTGACTGTCATTCCAAAATCAAACAAAACATGAAATATATATCACATGTTGTCACCGTTGATAAGTCACTTCTTTTGTATGGCAGACTTGTGCCTTATCTAATTGAATTAATTTTAATTAGTTAATTTTACCCTACCCCAAGTTTCGGAACATTTTGGTGATATTTACTGCATTCGTCGTTCTTCTCACCTCCTTGGGGGGGGGGGGGGGGGGGGGGGGGGTTAAACGAGAAGGTTACTAAACCTGTTTGCCCATCCCTAGTGACAACATCGCTGTCTCTTTCGATCGTTTTGTTATAATGTCTCTTTTAATCGTTTTGTTATAAAACATTTTACTTTAAGTCAATGTTCTTGGTTTAATGCATAAACCCGGATAATAACCATTGAGTCCATGGTTAGTATCCCGCTCGGCAATATCTAAAGAGAAATGGTTTTTTGTGGAAAGGAACTATTTAGGAACTTAGTTCCATTTTGAAAGGAACTAAGGAACGTCCCAGTTCCTTTTTTTTTAGAGGAACTTGGAACTGGAAAGAGTTCCTTTTTCCTTGTGTGGAACTGGAACTGGAACTAGGTCCATTTTTTAAGGAACTTACCCAACACTGATTAGATTAAATTAGATTTAATTAGATTAAACACTTCAAGGCTGCAAATGGGTCATAACTGGTTGGTGGCAACCTGTCTAAACCTCCCCCCCCACACCCTCCCTCATCACTTTGTATCCCTCTTTCTATTTCTAAATTCCCTTACTGATTTGCACTCAACAACCTCCTCGGGTAACTCATTCCAGTCCCTGACTGTTCTCTCAACAAATCCAAACCTACCCAGATCACTTCTTACCACCTGTTGCTGAAACTTCTGTTTATGATCCCCCTCCCTCTGTAGCCTATATGCCTTGCAATCTGCTAAGGGTTTCCCCCCACCCTCTTTTCCCCATAGCTGCTTAGTATAGATTACACATCCTATCACTCCTCCACCTCTCCTCTAAAGAGTCCCAACCCAGCTCCTCCATCATTGCTGTAACGCTATCATAAACCCTCATCGCATTCCCTGACATCTTCCTCATACCTCTATCGCCTAACTTGTCCCGTAACCTTCGTTGCCGCCCTACGCTGCACCTTCTCTAGCTCCAAGACCTCGCCCTTCCTATATGGATCCCACACTGCCCCCCCATATTCCAAAATAGGCCGGCCCACCGTTTTATAAGCCCTATCCTTTATCTCCTTACTAGTTCCCTTCAGATTTCTCATAACAAACCCTAGGGTTCTATATCCCTTCCTTACACTCTCTTGCACTTGTTCCGCCCATCCCAAAGCTTCTGCCAATACAATCCCCAAATATGTACTTATACAGTATACTTCTTTACCTTCTCTAGAACTAGCCCTTCAAGAAAATACTCCCTCACATCCCCTTTTAATTTACGTGTGAACCCAACCACTTTACATTTTCCTGCATTCAATCCCTTCCTGTTATCGGTGAACCACTCCTCTATCCTTCTAAAATCAACCTGCAACAACTTGGTATACTTCCCCCCCTTAATCACCCTATACAGGATGCAATGATCAGCAAACAACCTTAATCTTGACTCTATTCCCCTACCGTACCTATAGCATTAATAAACATTATAAATAACAGCGGCACCCCCGACGTGACTTCAATACTTTGTTGATACATACAATATAAATGATGCACATTTAATGATTCTAGTAGGTTATTAATATTGAGGATTCAAAATCTGGATGTATAATAAGAACAGAAGAAAGATAAATCCAAGAAAGTTCTGGTTATTTCAAAATTTTGTGCTCTTAAAATTTTGAAGCTAAATAGGCCCACATGAAAAACAAACCACAACAAATCGAGATAAAAACATTCTTTCAAGATTGGATTCAAAAAATGAATATAATTCTAAAATCTGGGATTTATACCAAATCCAAAATTTGCCAGAACAAAAATTTAAAAAATATTTTCTAAAAAAATGAAGGCTATATCCTATTTGTATCATTGTGATTGCAGAATTTAATTTTCTAAAAGGAAACAGTGGTATATAAAGTGAGGAAAGGATCCAACAGCTTACCTTCGTGTAGTAAGATGACGGATTTGCGAGTTTGAAGTACACATAAAAGACATAATACAAAATATAACGAGACGTTTCGACCGAGGTCTTGCTCACTCGAGAGAAGGATTCTTCTTGCTCACTCTTGTCTTGAAGACCTCGGTCGAAACGTCTCGTTATATTTTGTATTATGTCTTTTATGTGTACTTCAAACTCGCAAATCCGTCATCTTACTACACGAAGGTAAGCTGTTGGATCCTTTCCTCACTTTATATACCATTCCAGCCAATTGGCACCTACTTTCATAACCTAAAAGGAAACAAACGATGTCTGAATGGGTTAAAGAACATCGTGACACGAATCTTAGTCCGACACAGATCTGTCATATAGATCCGACATACAGACATAGACCTAGGTAATGCTCTCTTGTGAACTGTGTTGTGTTGCCTAGTGTTAACTATGTAGTACATAGTTGGTGGTGGGTATGCCAGCGGTGCAATACGGATACACGTTCTAGAGCTGCCGTGAGTGGAGTACATACACACAAGTAAAGCTAAAGCAGTATGGAAACCAGTCTAGCATGTAAGATACTTGCATATATTTGCCTACCACACATTTATATTGTAGGTAGGCCTATTGATTTACTTTAAAGTAAATTCAAAATTGTCCTCCTTTGTAAATCGGTTTCATTACTGAATAAGATTAAAGTTAAATAAATACGTACATAAAATATCTGCGAAGGTATCAGGAAGAGGTGAAAGGGGGAATCAGCGTATGAGAATCTTCTCTTGTGGTGAGGCATAATTAGAAGCTGCCGGGAATAAGTAGAACTTGATAATAGGATTTAGATCAAGACGTTGTCATACGTTTATCTGGTTTGTGGTTAACGAGGGGGTTTCAGATGAGTTTC
The DNA here is from genome assembly GCA_945910005.1 of Isoperla grammatica. NCBI lineage: Eukaryota > Metazoa > Arthropoda > Insecta > Plecoptera > Perlodidae > Isoperla > Isoperla grammatica. The sequence continues at coordinate 33,187,946 of OX246739.1, forward strand.
AACGCTAAATTGGATTGACAAAGAATTCAATGTAGTACATTGCTCGCATGTTTCCATACTGTTTTAGTAGGGGCCGGTCTACACTCAACCTTCTATTTCACAGTTCTGGATGGATTACAAAAGTTCACTATCGCTACTCTAGTTATGTTTTCATCGGTTTCATGTGTTGTGTTAAGCCACCGTACGTGTGTGGGCCGAACTAGATAAACTTGCAGCATCTACTATTAGGCTACCTCTCAGGATTACACGTCTACTGTTTTTGTACTAGACAGTTAACTATTATTTACAGTGATTTGTTTGAGAATAATATTTTGAGAAACCCAATGATTCAATGAATGAAGATAATTTTCTTATAAATATATTTACTACAAACATGATCAGGCCTAATTCAGTAGGCCTATTCAATTCACAAAGCTACAGTAGCTGAAGGCTAACATGTCTGTGATAAGGAATGTGACTGCATTTAGTTGTACTCCTAGTATTACATGACTTATTCCTGTAACATAACTTCAAGCCTGTAGAAAGTCGTTTCACGACGGGTGATTATATTGGCATTTTGTGCTGTACAGAATTAGTAATGCAATGCATTCTAGTGTGAAGGGTTTCAGTTTTATATGTTTGTTACCAGGTACTTAAAGACAGGCAAAACATTTTTTAATTTTGTAATCCATCCATGACCGCGTTACCAGTAGCCTACATAATGGGCATAATACGGTACATTACACAGTGAACTATGTACGTGAACAGCATCATTCAAGCGCAAGGGTGTCGTATTGGCCAGTTGAGAAGCAAGGCAAGGCTCCGGTCGTTCTGTAAGGGCGCGAAGCAGACGTAGCTTCGTGAGGGAGACGCTGAGCCGTGGTTTGAAATAACGAGTTCCCGATTAATTGATTAAAACTAAAAGCCATATTCTACTCAACCTTATCTATCTTTCATGTATTTTTTATTTTAGCTAGGCTATCTAACTACTATCGAGTATCGATATTCACTTGTGCTGGAAACACGCGGATCCCTTGTCAGCTTACATTCTGTAGTATTACTCATGGACCAAATTTAAATCTATCTTTTTAAAGAAATGTAATCTTTGAAGCTTTTAAGTCATTGTGTAAAATTTGTGAATTTTGTTGTTATTGTCCATTCTTTTCCAATTTTGTATAAACTGGTAATGTTACTAAATTTTGCTATTTTCTGGTTTAAAATCATTAATCAACAAATCCATGCTCATTTTGTGAGATTAATTCCTTCGTATGGCACGCCATTGGGAGTTTTATTTTTGAAGCCCGATTTGAACCAATGTCCACAGTTTTCTTTAATATCTTATATTAGCCGTGACTGTGATTGTTCTCTCTCGCTCTCTAGCTGGGGCTGCCGGCATCTCTTGTCTCACTCTCGTTTCTGGCACTCTGCAGAATCGCGCGCTGCTGCGTATACATGACACTTTGTTCTCTTTGTCGTCAGTCATCACATTAACAAACAATAAGAGATAACTTAATCAGGGTTCAAAAGGGTTTGAAAGTCAAGTGCGCAGTTGGCCGTTTTCCCCTCAACATCACTCAGTTCGTTTACATTTTTCGGTTTAATTTAGTTCGCTAGCGTTTCTCACAACCTTGCTGTTGGGCGTGTCGTGACAGTTGTAGTACAATTTGGTTTGCAAGACTAAAACCTCTTGATGCTGTTCACGTAAATAGTTCAATATTTCTCTGCAATCATGACCATCTGGAAATCATGTTGCGGACTTGCACAAATGCACACAAGTAAAATTAAATCTCGTGCTTTCTCACGGATTTTTTCCGCATGATTTTGATTTGCACATGGCCATGGTTTCTCTGGCGGCTCTTATGTTTGTGTGTCTAGTGCCACTGGTATACTTAGAATAGACCTGTTCATTTTGGCTGCATCAATTTTTTACCGGTAAAATGTTTAATATCTAACTGAAGAGGGAGGGGAAAATTGATAGATTGAGGAAAGTCAGTGGCTGTTGTTGAAGCTGATCAGCTTGATTGCATTGTCTTGTAAACCTGTGCCGGCAATATAGTGTTTTAATTTACTGTAAAGAGGGTGGCAAAATAACACTCCAGATTAAGTAAAATCACAAATTGTGTTCTTAAATCATGTACACAGTATAGGCCTATTATACTGCTATCGGCATAAGATATAAGGTGTTGTCGTCATGGATTATGTAATAAACGATGACGGGTATCAAGCCGTTTCCCCTCCACCTTACCACCTCCACTCCTCGGTACCAGCTAAGCGCTAGCAAGAAAGGAATGCAGGGACGACTGCGATAGACTGCAGACTAGGGATGTCAACGAGTACCCGTTACCCGCCCGGTACGGTTCCAACTTTTCAATACCCGTTACCCGGTACTACCCGTTCCCTTCTTCTGTTCAAAACGAAATCAATTCAACATTGCGATATTTCCCTACTGGTCTCTTTGTGCGAGCGTACGAGCCGCACTTTTCAATTTGCCGGCATTTAACTTGACACCCACCCCCCCCCCTTCATCATGATTAGTTACCGTCGCAAAAAAATGAGACGTAAAGCCCAATTAGTATCATCTTCTGTAGGCCTATGGAAGAATGCTGCGGAACGGTTGCGAGTCCGAGGCAGGCACCCGCCGCAAGTTCTCGTCTTCGAGCTCGGACTATGACGTCATCACTTTGACGCGGCCGACCACCGCCTACTGTAGCAGAGACGCAAGCTTTGAAGCTTTGTTGAATCATGGAGTTGTATCTTAGGTACTATTATAAATCCATGGTTGAATACTTCTGCGGTCGTTTTTATCAAAGACAATGCAACCTGATACCGTTTAACAATATAATGTCTCTCTCCACAACTTTGCGAATCATTTGACACCCATGACGATAAAACGCTTATTTAGTATTATTAACTACCCGGGTAGTCCGGGTACGGCGCGAGGGTACCCGGGTACAAATATTTCCGGGTATTGACATCCCTTCTGCAGACCCAGTAAGCCAGGTGTCATTGTTAAAAATAGCAATCTTTTGATGTACAGTAGTTAAATCGTACAATTTCTCAATTACTTTTCCGATATATAGAATACATGTAATCACAAAAAATTGGTATAAAATTAACTTAGAATTTAAAAAATAGCTGAAAACCGTCAATTAATATTCAAGCTATTTTTAAATTCAAAGTTAATTTTGTATCAATTTCTTGTGATTATTCCATATATCTGAAAAGTAATTGAGAAATTGTAACATTTAACTAGGTACATCAAAACATTGTTATTTTTAACAATGACACCTAGCTTAATGGTCTACGGCAACCGTCCCTGCATTCCTTTCTTGCGAGCGCTTAGCTGGTACCGAATGGAAGTGGTAAGGTGGAGGAGAAATGGCTTGATACCTGTCATCGTTTATTACATAATCCGTGACGACAACACCTTGTATCTTACGCCGATAGCAGTATAGTCCTGTATGTGCACAAGTACAAAAGTAAAAGCACTCATGACATCAAAGTAAATATGTAGTCATTGGTTTTAAGAAATGAATGGGTAAACATTGTGCTGGATAAGCTTCCAGTGACTACTGACTCTCAATTCTGTGGGTAGCCGGCACCTTTCGACGCAGACTAGGACTCGGGGTTTGCACAGCCTTAAAGGTTTGTGACAGCTAGGAGTTTCAACCCAGGATTAGATAACAGAAAGAAAAAAAACGATAAGGTCATCACGCATTACTGAGTTTACTAAGATCCTCTATTTAAAAGATGTATAAAATGAATTGGTGTTGCCAAAATGAACAGATCTATTGCTGTACCCTACAATTTTGAGCATAAATACATATGGAAGCACATAATAGTTTGCCGCAATAAGATAAAACGCTTTTTAACCAAATATGCAACCCTAAAAAATTTGCTTCTTTTTGACATTGGTGCGAGAGCGAGATAGAGTCATCGGAACAGATAAGAATCAGGGAAATGTTTTTTATTCCCGAGTTTTGCTTATTGATTAGTGATTACCTACGAACTGAAAGGAACCTTGTAGGGCGTAAACGTTATCCACAATTGGCATGCCGGCATGCTTTTATCATCGTCATTAGCGGGAAGGATAAAATAAAAACTAAATTCAGATTCAATTCATTCTAATTTCTTTTTCAATTGAACTAGTGGCGCGGTATAAGCAGAGGGTATTGGGACCGTGTTAATTCTCTATAATTAGAATGTAGAGTCCTTCTATTTTGATTAGTAATGTTCAGTCGTCGCCGTGACGCAACAAAACTTGTTTTTAGTATCGTTGTTTAAACCGTCTGGGCAAAATAGAAATTCAAATTTTGTACTAGGTCTACTTCTAAAAATTGAGTAATGAAATCTTGAATTCCTCAACAGTTTAGAACGCAAAAGTTGTTTCGTTTCAGTTGTGAACAGGAAAATTGCATTCAAACTAGATTCTATAGTTGACGTCAGCCATTACTCGCGAGCACCAAATTTGTGATTTTCGAGAGTTGCCTATTCCTGCATTCAGTTCACAATTCACTGTCAATACACTTTGGTAAATTATGTTGGAACTTCTAGATGAATACACTCTTTGTGTTTGTGTGTCTTTCATGCCAACACTATTCATTATTATTGTATATAATATGAATAGAAACATTTAATAAATAAAGAAATACTAAGTCCATAAACTAGTTCACGTCCATTAATTAGGTCGCAACCTCTATATGACATTCAAAAAATATACTAAGTCCATAAACTAGTTCACGATGAATTTGTTGTCTGATCTGTGCTTTCAATTATTCATGCTCATTGTTGTATGCGTACGTAGTGTGGTGCTGGTATCTTTGCATGCGACCATTCCTCTCGCTCAGACAGGACTGATGATGGAATTGTTGGAAAATATTTCGATTTCCGTCGTCAGTCCTGTCTCTGCGTTGGGGTGAACACTCTGTGAAGCTGAAAAGTTTCGACGCTAAACTTGGTAGCTTTGAAAATGCAAAAAGACTTAGGGATCAGTTTAATTACCCACGAAGGGTTAAGCATGGGAAAGAAAAGGATTAAATAACAAGTAAACACAACAGCATGAGTTCAACAACATGTATTGAGCAAGCAAGGTTGCACACAAATGACATAAAAGTAGGCTATGTCCAATGGCCTTGAAAAAACAAATGGTTAGGGATTAGCGTGGAGAATGCTTACAAGCTCATTGCTTCAGAGGTGTGCATGGCATGTAATCGAGAACAGAGACGAAGATGTTGGAAGTGTGGCCAGCAGATCGTTGTCGAGAGGAGAGATGAAGACGTTGGAAGTGTGGCCAGCAGATCGTTGTCGAGGTTGTCGAGAGAAGCGATGGATGGCAGTAGTGAAGTGGTGCATTGGTGACGGACACTGAAACAGAGAACGTTGTAAGAAAGAGATATTGCACGTTGACAGAGTGCTTGTTTAGGCCCGATATTACGACGGCCCGCTAAATATTCAGTCCGCGAGCAACGTTTTCTCCATGGCAACCACATTTTGTAGTTGCCATGAAGAAACCAAGTAAGTCGCGGACTAAATATTTAGCAAGCCGTCGTAATATCGAGTTTTAGGCAGCCAGATGGAGAGAGTTACAAGTTATACAGCATTGTGGACATGGCATTATATCGATGACGTTAGCACAACTGGGACTTGAACCCAGACACAACCATACAAATTATGTGGTTTAACGGTTTTGAAGCACAATGAATCAATGTTTCTGCAGCTTCTTTTGATCGTTACATTGAACTTTTAATTTGTTTCCAACAATTATGTTTGTATGTATATTTTGGAAGGGATTGGTAGATGACCAGATTCCAATTAGTAATTTACGTATTAATATCGCTTACGTAGCAGATATACTTGTAAGGTAATATGGCATGCTATCAATATCGCACAGCGTATTGAGTTATGCACCGAGTGAATTGTTTACAATGGAAGTTTAAGGAAAAGAAGTTAATTCTTAGGGCCTTTGTTCAAATATAAAATTTTGTTAAAGATTGTTGTAGTATCGCAAATTATTTATTGCCGTTACATGCACGAAAGTATACAGGTCTAAGATCTTTACTACAGCCAACATTTAAAATACTGCATAGTTAATCTTCTTTACTAACATCTCAAGAACGTAATATAAAACATGAATTCTGTAGAACGAGGGTCAGCAGTTTCCAGTGGTGTCATGGGGGGGGGGGGCTATACAGAGCAAACAAAAATGTTTTCCTCCTGCAGTGTATGAGGGGTGTGTCCCATGGTTTTGTTTTGGAGTGAATTTTGAAACTATTCGCAACTTTTGCTTGAGGGATTTAGTTGTGAAATGTTTAGATATACTATAGATAGTGTTATTCCGGGTGGCTTTGAAGCTACGTAACTTGGATTGAATCTCTTGAAAGCATGATATTATGCATCTACACTAGACAAATTGTAAAGATATATTGGTTAGTAATAAAAGTGTCCCATCGTTTGTGCTTTTGTTACCTACTAAAAACATGACTACAGTAATATGTATTTCAATGTTGCTCGTCTATTTTGACCAACTTTGGTTTTGGGGACGATTCTGTGTGTAATTTCAGCTTTAAAATAGGGCCATTCATGCTCATTTCATTGTAAAATTTAATACAGTGAAACTTCTAACAAACGTCTTTATAACAAAATTATCTATATAACAAGCTGTTTTTGAGTTCCCAAGAGGTTTTTATGCATGTAAAGGTAGCATCTTTATAACAAAATAAAAATCTGGCCCCCAAGAGTTTGCTATAAAGAAGTTTTCCTGCAATTCCTAGTTTAGAGATGTTATTTTAGCATTTTAGGTTCTAGATGCTTAAAAGCGAAGGATACCTCTACGTCAAAAACCGCAGAAAATATTCATTTTTTAATTATATCTCAAGATTGAAACACAATCGAAAATCTAAGAAATCATAGCGCTGTGGTTTGGTAAGCCCTACAGACTGAATGATAAATGTATTTAACGTTATAATCAGTATGACTGTGATAACGATTTCTTTAAATTACTAAGGAAATCGTTATCACAGTCACTGATTATAACGTTAAATACATTTATCATTCAGTCTGTAGGGCTTACCAAACCACAGTGCTATGATTTCTCAGATTTAGTATTTTGTGTTTCAATCTTGAGATATAATTAAAAATTAAAATTTTATGCGGTTTTTGACGGAGAGGTATCCTTCGCTCTTAATCGGTGAACATGTCGTATTTTTGAAAACGCTACAAATTGCTAATTTTACAAAGATAATGTGTTCCCATTCTTATAGAGATTGAGTTAAGAATGCCATTCTAACCCTTTAGTTACAAATTACAATTGAATTTATTTTTAAATATCTTCACATAATTGTCTTAGAAGTGTAAGACAACCCCTCATATTTAAGGGTTTGATGTAAAGAAAAAATAGATACTATAAAATGCTAAATTTTGAGAAAATGTATGCTAAAAAAACATATCCGTATCTATATGTTTATTTTTACTCCTCTACTCAGTATACCTAAAAATATATTTGTGGTATACATATATTATCTACGAAAACATGCTCAAAATAAATTGCCACCATTTACAATGAAAACTCCCCCCCCCCCCCCCCCCCCCCCCCCCCCCTTGTATGAAAGTGTGTGTTTTGGCCTTGGAAAGACTTGTATATTGTTTTAGGATGACACCACTGGACTGGACAAAGAAGTTAGGGCGTATCTTACTGCTCTATTTTGACGCTAGTCAACTAGCCTAGTAGACTAATACAACAATTGTAATCAATTGTCACTAATTGTTACAATAGTCCACTAGGCTAGTCGACTAGCATCAAAATAGAGCATTAAGATACGCCCTTAGTGGGCACGCAACAGTATTGTTGTCAGCGTCCATCTGAACTAGTACCCTATATATATAACGGGCTGGGATACGCTATTTACTAAATGGATGTTCTTACGTTTTGTTTGGTTTATTTCAATTCTTAGCTAATTCCAGAATTTACATGAACAGATCATTTTATTACAAACTAATTAGCATAAAATGTTCTTGAGATGTATAACAGGAAACCATAAATTCTACTAGATTCTCATTTTGGCTGTCGTAAGTTATCAATTAGCTTTTATACAATTGTGCTAGAAGTGATGAAACATTCATTTTGGCATAACAGATTGCAGTGTGGGACATTTATACAATTCATCATGTGCTTCATGGTCATGGCAGTACCAAAGTTACTGTTATCGTGTATACCAGTATAATATAGATCGATTAAAGTAAAGTTCCGTTTAAAAAACCCTATCCCTAAACGGCAATCGAACCCTGGACCTCCTCGAATCGAAGCATGAATAAACACATTAGACCCGCGAGCAAAATAATTCTAATTAATTAAGCGAGCGTCTCCATTAGACCTTTATGGCACTTCGTTCTGTTTGTTTTTTTTTGTTTTTTTATGTCTGTCGATAACGGTCGAACGGAAAGTCCGATCAAGTTGAAACACAGTAACGGCAAAATGTAAGGCGGCTATAGTATAGTAAATTTTGGTCCAAACACAAATATACTAATCTAATCATGATGTGATACGTATTAGAGGCAGAAATTACATTTCTATTGCTGTCAATAAGTGTTAGTAACTGTGACGGACCGTGTCGAAAACACTATTCGAAATGACAATGAAAAATCTTAGTAACGCACTTTGCCAAGCGTGTCGGGAAGTATAATAGCTATAGAAATTGGAAACATTTTGCAATACCATTCTTGAATTGTTGTTAACTGTTGTTTTTATTAGCTTCGAGATCTTTTCGCCAGAAAGTTCGTAGATATGGACGCTTATCAACGCGTCACACAGAGCGTTTTTCTAGTTACGTTTAAAATGATAACTAAATAAATATGTAATGTAAAATTTGGTTACTAATTTTTGTTATTGGAAACTGAATGAATTACCGGGCATAATATTTTTGGTGAATCCGGTTAGAAATTTTTGTGAATGTCAAAAGATATCGAAAGTTCGTAAGATCATACGTATCGCGCAGTATACGTATGAAAGTACAGTGGAAGAAGTAGCAATATGAACGTAGCCAGTAATATTTAATATTTTGTATTTATTTAGGCAACATTTAAGTGACACGTGAACTTCGATTATTCGAGTTTTCAGAGTTTGTCCAGAGTGAAATGCAAGTTCTAGATTTTGTGTTCTTTTTTTTTGTTTAATATAGGAACATTGTTATGTGCATGTGACCAAAATGAAAAGTTTCTGGATGTTAATGCACTGGCTCTATACTGTATTTGTAATTTAGAGACATTATTGGTCTGATAAATATTGTGTATCAACAATGGAATCTTACTTCTTTTGACATCCATAGTAATTACTAATTACTAATTAGTAATTACCCTACCATAAATTTTGGTCTTGGAACAAATCTTACAAACACCTAAGGTAACTTTATATTTGCATGCTGATCCTACGTTTTAGTCTTACTATGAATCCTTCAGGTAGTATGAAACTAGCATTAAAACCTTCATCGCTACAGCCAATGTAAAAAATCTCGCGCTGAATTGATTTAATTTATTAATGTTAACCAATTTTAATTTTTAATCGACTTTACATTTTAATCTATCCATATAATACTGGTGTATATAGAGGTGAGACTTGAAAGCAGTCATAACAATGAGCCACACAATAAATGGATTAAATGGTTTAGCGGGAATCGAATCCCGAATCTTCTGCATTGGAAGCGGGAATAAACCCACTAGACCTACGAGCAATACATATAAAAATAATAAATATATAGAGGTCCCTGAAAATCATTTTATTTTGGAGTAAATTCGGTTTTGCAATAAAATTTGGCTTTATTCAGTAAAAGATGTATCTCAAAAGTACTTCAATCATGATTAAGGGTGGCTTGTACACTCGATACACTCAATTGTGTATTATCACATGTTCACACCGGCCAAATTAATAAAGATATGGCCTTTGCTATAAAATGTATGATTTTTTAGATTTTATACCATTAACAACACAATAACGCGAATTTCACAGTTTTTCACAAATTTCGCTACAGTACAACCTTGTTATTACGTCGCTCAATAAAACACCGTCTCTCACACTAATTACGTCATTTTGATACATTCTCGGTGAATCCCACATAAGGAGCAATGCTATTTTTCTCTAGATAGTAAATAATAATACAGTACTGTAATAATAACATGTCCCCTGATGGAACCTCGAATGTGGTAAGTGTCCATACTCCCTACAGCAGTAAAATGATTCATATTTCATAAAGTAACACTTTTTTATAATGAGCTCTTGGGGGCCAGATTATCCATATATATATTATATATAACATATATTATCACTAACATATATATAAGACCTAGTAAATGCACTGTACACTGTTCCTTGTCACATATAAAAACAATTTAAAAACACAATACTGTATTTCGAACCCTGATCAGAGCTCGAAATATTGCGTTTTTAAATTGTTTTATACGTGACAAGGAACAGTGTACAGTCCAATTACTAGGTATTATATAACGTTTTACAAGACTGATTTCTAGTGGGGGACTTCAACCCAAAGCGACTAAACCAACCCTGCAGGCTCTGCGGATATTATAGAGTTTATGTGAAACATTGTGCTTGATATTACCATAGAGTATATTACTTCCAACTAAGCTGTTTAGCAGTTATTATAGAGCTTGTGTGAAACGTTGTGCTCGATATTACCACAGAGGCATAGAGTATATTACTTCCAACTACTCAGTTAAGCGGTTATTATAGAGCATGTGTGAAACATTGTGCTTGATATTACCATAGAGTATATTACTTCCAACTACGCTGTTAAGCGGTTATTTTAGAGCTTGTGTGAAACGTTGAGCTTGCTTTGTCGACAATCAATATTCCCCCAAGCCACGTTACATCAAGGTTGTACTGTATTTGGCAGCGAGTCAATTTCGACATTCCCGATTTAAAATTTAATCATTTATTTATACTCATTTTGTGAAATGAAAGATGCCTACGTATTTCGGTATTATTGTTATTCGTAATTGGCCACGAAATTCACGGACCTCCATAAATACAATAAAGAGTGCCAATAAAATCATTGCAGATTTGTTAAATATGTCGAGTAAATCACGCATTAAAAAACGTATCAAGTGATACGTTTATTAGCGATTAAGGTTTTAGAAACCAAATAGAACATATTTTTGAAAATCTTGCAAAGTGCCCATTTTTATCTAATTTCTATTGAGACGTAATTAAAAATTGCATTCTAACCCTTTATGTAGTGAAATTGAAATGATTTTAAATACCTGCACATAATTTTCCATTATAAATGCAAGAAACCTCCTTATATTCAAGGTTTTGATGAAAAGGAAACAAAGATGCGACAAAATTTTGAGAAAACTAATCGTTAAAAACGTGTCTCCAGCCAGTGACCCTAACGTTGTGTGTCAAAGTAGACCGACCAAACTCACCAAGAGTAACGTGAGACGTGGCCGAGCGGCTGCTTGCAATGCGGGAGACTTCGAGGTAAGCTGGTCTTAGTGATGGCTTCAGTCTTGAGTGGGAGACAGCTTCCGTCTTGAAGGTGATGCAGCGCCGTGAGATCAGCTGACATTCTGGAAACAAGAACGTACACGTCAGTCAAGAGCTACAGTCAAAACAAACCTCTGAGGACCAATTAAGGGATTGTTATGCATCTATTGCTAAAGACGTCGAAACTTCAACCCCTACGGCACCTTAAAGCCACTGCTACCAACAGCCAATGTCAGTTAAAATAACAAGATATATGAAGGAATCAATACCTAGATTGTTTTTTATATTTAAAATATTTATGCTTCTCTCTTCCCCTCAAACTATGTATTACGAGTTAATTTTGAGTGGTAGACACTACCATAAACATAATGTCTTATTACCTGGATGCAAACTTGATACTATAGTTGTGTTCCATTTAACATTAATACTCTACTTGTAGATGTAGTCATTTCTGTAACTCAATAGTTTGATCTAACCAAGAATAGAACCCAGAATCTTCTACATTAATTGAAGGCAGAAGCAAACCCATAGCACAATTGAGCTGTTCATTTTTTTTTCTAATAACTTCCCAAATGTGATAAGACTGTGAAATGGATAACTTTAAATGATCACAAGTTAAACGCAGTACAGTACTGAAGGTGAGGCACCCTATAGCACGCAGGGGTCTTTCATTCTTTTTCAACCATCCTTTCATCCTTCATCCTTTTAGCTTATAAAAAAAATTTTAATTTGTTTTCCATCTTTTTAAAAAAATAAATATGTAATTAAGATGTAAAACTGTAATTGTGTGGAACAAAAGTGATTCACTGGATATCTGCATATTAAGTGTGCTGCACTACATTCAATTTATGGCCGGCCTAATGCCGTGTTTACATCCTCTCACGCCCACAAATTGAGCGTGTACAAATCATATTCATATGGCTTCGTCTACATTGAAATTGGGCTAACGCTATGTACGCCAAGCGAAGATGTGGCGAAAGTTCAATTGAATCCACCTCTTTCTAAGATTTGACGACGTAAATTACTATATACAAATTTGACGAAGTAAATTTTTTGGTTCCAGACGTCCATCCTAATTAGTCAAAATCGTGAAATTTGCTTACGTTAATTTACGAATGTTAAGTGGATGTAAATGAGGCGTTACTGTGACAGTAGTTTACTTACCGAATAATCTTTATCCCAGTGCTCTTCAACGTAGTCTCGAGGTAAGCTGGATGTCTGCGAAGGGTCTGGTGACAAGTCTAGACGTCTCTTCTTACGGCGAGGTATATCAGTGTTGTGAAGCCGTATACACTCATCTCATCTGGAAACAAGAGATTCACGTCAGTCATATTCACAACGGAACTAAGCCTATGCATATGAATCTATGGTACCGTACTCTGTACTCTTTATTATTTGAACTTTCTTAATTTACCAATACTAAAGAAATATTGTTAGTATCATACCTCAGCAACTAACTAACATGGGATAGGCAATTATATTGACTGTGCTAGTTATGTAATTAAGATTAATACTGGTAGCCTAACTTTATAAAAGACAATTTATTAGGTGACAAACTCATTAATATTTGTATACATAAGGCTTATTTTGTAATAGTTGGCTTGTAAGTCACACAGCATCTAATAAGTTGACTGTAAAATAGAATCCTCCCTGAAATTTCATTATCATTTCATATCAAAGAAGCAAGTTTATATTTGTTGTATTTAGCTACATTTACTTATGCAAAACTCTTTCAATTATAGTGCTATGCTGCTGTAGTAACATGTTCTATACCAACTAGGAATACAGTTCAGGTACTCACCGAAACACTTGAAACTCGTACAGTTCAACGCTCCAGGAAGCTCTCGAGGTAAGCTGGCTCTCGGCGATGCAGACAGGCTTGTGGGGCTGTTCTCCGGTCGGATACCCTCATCTAGACGAGAAACAAAGAACAAACATTAGTCATTTGCATTATGGAACTATGCCTTTTCAGAAATACGAATTAAAAACACAAATAGTTTTTAATTGACCAAGACGAAAAATTGTACTCATACTGCTTCAGCAACTGGCAATTTTACTGACCAGCTAAACAGTTTTAGATAAAAAATGACGATTGAAGGAGATTCATCGGCGTAATGAAAACAGGATTCAAGATAATAAAAAAAATGCAAAAGATACATAACTGAAGTGGGGTTTGAATCCATGTCAATTGGTGTTTTAAAATTTAAATGCATTAAAAAATAATAATAATAAACAATGTAAAACAATATGTATATTAAAAGAAAATATATAAAATATACATATGATACATTGAAATTTTCATTTTAGGATAGTTTACTCACCGAAACATCTGGACGCGAAGTACCGCCCAACGCTCCAGGAAGCTCTCGTGTGTAGCTCTCGAGGTAAGCTGGCTGTCGGCGGCTGCAGACCCTGCTCCATAGTCTGGAAACAAACAAAGAACAAACATAAGTAGTTTGCATTACGGAACTAAGGCTTTTCAGAAATATGAATTAAAAATAGTTTTTAATTTCCTGCGACAAACTTGTACTTAAAAACTGTTTTCACGATTGGCAATTTTATTGACTACGTTAAACAGTTCTAATTCAAATTTGATAACTGAAGGAGATTCATTGGCGTAATGGAAATGGGATTCAAGATAATAACAAAATAAGAAACATACATAATTGAAGTGGGATTCGAACCCATGTCAATTGGTTGAAAATAGAAATGCATAAAAAAAATAATAATAAACAATGTAAAATAATATGTATATTAGAAGAATATATAAAATATAAATATGACATACTGAAATAAAGCTGTCTTCCATTTTAGGATAGTTTACTCACCGAAACATCTGGACGCGAAGTACAGCCCAACGCTCCAGGAAGCTCTCGTGTGTAGCTCTCGAGGTAAGCTGGCTGTCGGCGGCTGCACATACCCTGCTCCATAGTCTGGAAACAATGAACAAACATCAGTCATGTGTATTACGGAACTAAGCCTTTTCAGAAATACGCATTAAAACAGGAATAGCTTTTAATTTACCATGGCAATTTTATTGACTACGTTAAACAGTTCTGATTCAAATATGATAATTGAAGGAGATTCATCGGTGTAATGGAAACTGAATTCAAGATAACGAAATAAGAAAAATATATAATTGAAGTGGTATTCGAACCCACGTCAATTCATTCATTTTCTTGAATCTCCGCCCGAATCATAAGGGCCACACTTTTTTTTTTTTTTTTATATATATATCTGCTCCCTGTGTCCAACAATGAAGTCGGGTAGGGGATAGGAAATTAATCCCATCATATTCTGGCCCCTAGGTACATCGAAGCCGGCTGGCCATGCCTGACGCCACACTTATTGGTTTAAAATCTAAATGCATTAAAAAAATAATAATTAAGTAAAAAGAAAAGAAAAATAGGCTATAATAAAAGAAAAGAAAAATATAATAATTATAAATGTGATATATTGAAAAGAATAGTTTACTCACCGAAACATCTGGACGCGAAGTACCGCCTAACGCTCCAGGAAGCTCTCGTGTGAAGCTCTCAAGGTAAGCTGGCTGTCGTGTCGGTCCAAGAAGGTCTCGAGGTAAGCTGGCTGTCGGCGGCTGCACAGACCCTGCTCCGTAGTCTGGAAATAAAGAACAAACATAAGTCGTTTGTATTACAGAACTAAGCCTTTTCAGAAATACAAATTAAAAACATGAATGGTTTTTAATTTATTGAGTTAAAATTGTACTTAAAAACTGTTTTGACAAATGGAAATTTTATTGACTATGTTTAAGTTCTAATTTAAACATGATAATTAAGAAGGAGATTCATCAGCATAATGAAAACCCGATTCAAGATAAGTAAGAAAAATACGGTACATAATTTAGTGGTATTGGAACCCACGTCAATTCATTAAATTTCTCGAACCTTTGCCCGAATCATGAAAGTCACATTAATTGGTTTAAAATTTAAATGCAATAAAAAAAAAAAAAAACAATGTAAAAAAAATAAGTTGAATAAAAGAATATATAAAATATAATATAAATGATATATTGAAATAAAGTTGCCTTTCATTTAAGAATAGTTTACTCACCGAAACATCTTGTTGCGAAGTACCGCCCATCGCTCCAAGAAGCTCTCGAGGTAAGCTGGCTGTCGGCGGTTGCATAGACCCTGCTCTGTAGTCTGGAAACAAACAAGAAAACACATCAGTTATTTGTATTACCAAACAAAGCCATTGCATAAATAAGACTTATTTACGCAAATAGTTTTTAATTTAAATCGTACCTACTGCACCAAGAACAGTCAATTTTATTGACTATGTGGAACAATTTTAATTAATGTAGTTGTATTCAAAGATGAAGATTAATTGACTTGTAAATTTGGGACTCAAGATGGTAACATAATTAAAAAATTTCATAACTGAAATGGGATGTTTGAACCCATCGTCAATTTCTTTCATAATTGTCAAACCTTTATCTAAATATAGCATACATTGAAGAATTGCATTTCACTTGGTAATAAATAGTTGACTCACCAAAACTCGTCGACGGTTGTACCGAACGCTCCGGGAAGCTCTCGAGGTAAGCTGGCTGCCGCGTGAAGTTGTCGAGGTAAGCTGGCTGCCGGCGACGCAGGTAGCCTCCTTAGACAGGTAGCCTCGTGGAGCGGACCCCTTCTTGCAGGCAACCACAGAGTTCACCAGTACAACACCATCTAGTCTGGAGACAAACAAAGAACACAAATCAGTCATTTATATCATGAACCTAAGTATTTGCATGAAACCTTGTGATTTTTTAAATTGCTGAGTAAACAATTGACTATAAGAGGAACGACGAAAATTAATGAGATGCTCCCCTCCCCCCCTTTAGATATTTTAATAAAAATGCCTCCTATCGTTTCATTTTCTATAATCCCCCCCCTAAAATAAATCAGTTCACGGGAAATACTAAAATAATTTTCACGGATCAACAGCAAGAATTATAATGACAAACTCACTCACTATCCTTTGTGTAGTTCCGAACTACATTCGAGCGTGTAGATTGTAAAGCAAACAGGGTGTGGCACGCCACAAGTACGATCAACACATGGTTGCGCAAATTATGGCATAGAAAAAGCAATACTGAATTGGGCGATCGATATTAATACACAAATAGCAAACAAAACAAAACAACCGAAGAAGAAGAATTCAAAAGGGGGCGGACGTTTGAAATTAGTCACTAGACGATGTTTCTTAAAACCACGACGAAGGTAACTAGCCTAATAATTAATAATCATAATAAAATTAATATGATTACTATATTGAATATAAAAGAACAATAATATTGGAGCCGAAGACAATAAAGTCAAACGGGGACGAACAAAAGCATTGACGAAAGGTATAGCTCAAATTAATTACATAAGCACGTAGAATGTTCGTTTCTAAAACCACGAAGCGGGTAAATAATAATCTAATCAACAATATTATGTGAATAATACGTTTTGTTTAAAAAAGCAATTTAGGAATTGAACAATATTACACAAAAATAGGCTAATAGCTAACAATGAAACACAACAGGCAATAGCTAACAATGAAACACAACAGGCAACAATACCAAAGCGGACAAGTAATGCCGAGGCTTACCTTGTGATACGTGTTGAGTCCACAATGTCTGAGCAGCGAATGGGACATTCCGCAAGGGCGCAACAAAGTAAATAGCCTCGCTCGCATAGCGTCATCATCAACCAATCGTTGTCACAACCATGGTGCTATGCGGACAGTTCCAGAACTACTTCTATCATTATCATGAGACAAGAACGAGGTACCCGTATCGATTATTTTACGTCAGAGGACTATAACGCCCCACCTATGCTACAATGATGACGGCACGTAGCCTACTCCTGCCTAAAAGTAGTGTACTTAAGTTTCGTGGAGGGTTTGAGGAATTTATTTTATTATTTTTTCTGGTTTTAAAAGTTTCATATTTCTTAAAAAATCTTTTCTTTATTTTTTTTTTTATTTCACGTACTTCTGTTGAGAATGGACTTTGTACAGTTCGATTTTTCAAGTTCTTTCTGTGTGGCAAAGACGCGTAGCATGGCATAAGTTGTGTCATGTACGGTATAGTATTACTTCTTATACTTCCTTTGAGGGGGGGGGGGGGGGGGGGGGGGAGCTGTCCAATCTTCATAAATGATGTCACACAATTTTGACCCAGACTAGATCCCCCTTGTCACGAAATGTGTGATTACCCCCCTTTAATGATGTCACATTGTGTCGCTTTGTGGACTATTACAGAACCACCAGATAAAAAAAATACAAATATCACCTTCATCATCATCATCATCATCATCATCATCATCATCATCATCATCATCATCATCATCATCATCATCATCATCATCATCATCATCATCACGAGATAGGAACGAGGTATTGATTATTTTACGTCAACGGCTACGAAGCTAATTGAGACGATGATGGCAGCACGCAGCCTACTCCTGCCTTAGAAAGTGGGTGTACGAGTTTTCATGCATGGTTTGGGAAAAGGTTTTAAAACATCCCTGTCTTGAAGTAATTTTACCAATTTTCTCACTTGTTTGCTCTTTTTATTTAAATATATAATAAATAACATATAATACCGGAATTAAAATTGATTGGGTCGCTGTGACCCAAAATAAGATTGTGTTTATTTAGCTTCATCTGCTATTATTGTCGTACATATGTCTTACAACTTACCCCACACATCTACATCTACACATCTGCAACAACAAATAGGTGTATTTGTTAGTCCCTCTATAGACGTAGATTACAATTTTCTATAATTATTAAATATAACGTTTACGTATTCGTTCTGAAATTCCGTTTTACTTAATTAATTCTGTTTTATAGACAAACTACAACTTCAAATAGTTTGATGACGGTGTAGCTTACCCTATGGGTTCCTACAGCAACCGCCCCACGGAGCTGCCACACAAGCCACGAACCCTCCCCATGTACGGGAGCGGTCACCCACCATATCCTGTCCTTGGCCAATGTTGCTTAACCTACACGTTCGCAGGCTGATATATCTGTTTGTTGGGCGTCAGCTATAGCGGCTGGTACCCGGTATTAATAGTAATATTTTTTCGTAGGAATACCCGTTATAGGATGCACACCAGCTTTACCTGATGTGCCCCTCTTCAGACGTGACTAACTAGGTTATTACGGTGTTTGGGTAGTACGGAAGGAATGTCCGAGGGCTGTTAGTAGGACTCAATCCCAGCATTCGCCTTTTCGACTGAGGAAAACCTTGGAAAAAACCTTCAGTCAGGACTGCCGGTGACCGGGATCGAACCGGCGACCTCCCGAATTAGAGTCTCGCGTCTTACCGCTTCCGGTATTCTTTCAACTAACGACAACCCTGTCGATTGCAATAGCGCTGGGGGGGGGGGGGGGGGGGGGATTTATATATTTAATGTATAGGCTAGATTGCAGAGCCACCGTCTGTGCGGAGGCTCTCTTCAGCCGTACAGTTAGTTACACATGTAAATATAAACAAAATTACAAACCATATGTACAATCATAAAGTACAAAATACAAAATAGGTACAATCTATTTGTACAGTAACACTGATACAAAATATATTATGAATAGATATAAAGAAATATGAAATAATACAATGAAATAATTGTAATAATATATATTAATTATGAGGAACTAAAATACATTATGAATATATATATATATATATATATATATATATATATATATATATATATATATATATATATATAAAGAAATATGAAATAATACAATGAAATAATGATAATGATATATTAATTATTAATTATGAGGGGAAGAGGAGATGGTGCAGTATGAGCGCGTAGCGTGTGACAGTGACTCACACGGGACTGCTGGCGCTGACTCACTCACTCACTGTCATGCCGATAGTCAGCATTTTCAACGGGCGGCTGGCGAAATACGACCGGGCATAACATGGCTACAAAACTGTACATATTCAATTATTATAATATAATATTATTTATAAGGGGCTCTGCCCCAGACCCCGTCCACGGAGTTTGTATCCTTACACTTTGGTTGTCCCGGTTTGAAAACTTCAAAATATGGTCACCTTATACTAAATTAATGTAAATTGATAATGGTGAATAAACTTGATTTGATTTGATTTGATTATTGTTTGTTTTGTTACCGGAACTTGTTGTGTATTCATTATTTACGTTTGCAAACATCTAACATCGTGTATAAATATAATCTTGTTTAGGGTCGGGGTAGCTCTGCCTGTCATACGAGGTGACTAAAACAGCTGACGCCACATGGCCAGGGACGGACTGGGATAAAAAGGCCCGGGATGCTGGGTTTCGGGGGGGGGGGCCCGCACGAGGTGGCGTGGTGCAGCTGGGGTCTGGGGCGAAGCCCCAGCCGCCGGAGGCAAATATGCCGAAGGCGTAACATTTTTTTTGGGGGTTTCATTGAATTTTATGGCCTAACATGCGATTTTAGGGCGCGATTAACAGAGGCCACTCTACCAGTAGCAAAATAATTTCAATTATACTCAAATATAATTGCATTGAATATTTACAATAAATATTACAATAAATTCAATTATAATTTCAAAATAATACTTATAGAGTGGGGTTAAGATTTTTTTAGTAATAAACAGAGGAGTATTTACATCATAGGAACTTTCTGGTGGCAGCCCGAGGCCCGGACTGCCAAAGGGCCCGGATTTGCCCAGGGGCCCGGGCACATCCCGGCATCCCTAGCCAGTCCGCGCCTGGCCACATCACAGTGTTAATTATTTATGATGTCGTTAAAAATTATAATAATAATAATTTTGAATATCCCTAATCCAGCACACTATAGCAAAATTCTGACCTTCCCAAAATAAAATCAATAATGTTTGAAGAAGTGACTTTCCCTATGAAACCAAAGTTCAAATGCCCTTATACCCCACACAAAATGCAACCATTGTAACCGCGAACTTAATCATATTCATAAATATCTTACAAATTCAGTTGCTTCAAAATTAATACATTAGTATAATTATGTCATTGTATTATTTCATATTCCTTTATAACTATTCATTGTATTTTGTACAAGTGTTATTGTACTAATAGATTATATCTATTTTGTAGTTTGTACTATGTAATTGTACTAATTAAATGTCTTGAATTTTTGTTTGTATTTACATGTGTAACTAACTGTACGGCTGACGAGAGCCTCCGCACAGACGGTGGCTCTGCAATAGCCTATACATTAAATAAATGTTAAAAATAAAGGTAAGACGAAAGACTCCATAACTCGGGAGGTCGCCGGTTGGCTACCGGTCACCGGTAATTCTGACTGAAGGTTTTCTCCTCAGTCAAAAAGCGAAAATCCTGGGACTGAGTTTTACTAACTCTACTAACTTGTCTTGTTGCCTCGGACATTCCTTCCCAACTATTATCAATGTTAGCACATCACTAACCTTATCAACTTAGTAAACGGTACATTGAAGCATATTCTGTTTTCAGTTTTCAGTTTGTAGTTTTTAGTCTTTAGTTTTTACTCACTGCCATGTAGTAGTTAAGTCTAGTAACTAGTTTTAATTACATTATAAATTTATTCGCTCTTTTTACAAAGAGTTTAACAATGTACCATGTACCTTGCAAAAGAATAAACATATTCTATTCTATTCAATTCTATTCAAACGCCCTGTGTAGTGTGTACCTAGTTAGTCACCTGAATAGGTACAGCAATTGTATGTACCCTAAAACTGGGATACCTATGAAATATTTGTAGTATTACCTTAGATTTGGAACAGCATGCGGTCACCCACCCGTCTGCTGACCTGCACTTGTGACCCCTAACCACCGTGTACAAAGTACGTACGGGACCCGCCCTAGCTACAGTGAGTGACTCGGTAAGTCAACCTTATCATGTTCACTGTGAGATCATCTGAAATTATCGAATGACTCAACACTTGAAAACAACAAGACCTCGGTTGCTCAGTTTGAATATTCCAAAACACGTTACTGATTGGTTGTCTATGAAGCCCAACTGGTGGCTCGCGGGCCATCAGTGACCCGCGGAGAAGTAGTCAAAATAAAACTGCGCAAAATACAGTATATCAGTCATCTTATCTCAAGAACAACACCGATAACATTCATTCAGTGTTGAATTCAGAGTTTTGTCCCCGGGGGTCATCATCGAATAAGGGGGGGGGGGGGGGGGGGGGCGAATTTTCATAACCACCACTGCTTCCGCATTACATTTTACTAATAAACTGTCAAGTAATCTGTATATGCTCAAGAAATGTGAAAGTGTAAGTATTCCTTGTTGACATGTTTACTCACAGCTGGATGTCCAGTTGAATTTGAAAAGTGACAGAGTTTAGATAATCCTGGCCTTTCTCTGCTTCTTCTGCTTGTTTCAGCTCTCTTGTTACGTACTTTTGTGACCCACACAAAGCTTTATATAGGTACTTTTAATTAAACCTTCAAAACAATATTTCCGTGTAATATATTATTATAGAGTTTGTAGCCAATTTATTTCCGGAAGGGGGGGGGGGGGGGGCAAATGACAATTCCCGAGGGGGCTTTCGAAAGGTTTTTATTGAAATAGAAACTTACCTCGTACAAAAGTCGGGAGTGAGTCAGCCGAGTGTTGGCCGGGCTGGAGATTGTCTGCGGCGGCCCTGCTTAGCTGGGTTGCACTGCTAGAACAATTGCGCATATTATATAACATATTGTAATTGTGTAGGTTTTCATGGACAAGGTCCTTATTATACGTCATTTTTGGGTTAAGACCGTTTATAGCCACAAATAAGAATATTCAATTATATTTATTAATATTAATTTTGTTTAGGAATCCCTGTTATAGGAATGGTCCACACCAGCTTTACCTGATGTGTCTCTCTTCAAGTGACTAATTTGGTATGTTAGGGTGTTTGGATAGTTGGGAAGGAATGTCCGAGGGCTGATAGTATGACTCAGTCCCAGCATTCGCCTTCTTTACGACTGAGGAAAACCTCGGAAAAACCATCAGTCAGAACTGCCAGTGACCGGAATCGAACCGGCGACCTCCCGAATGAGTCTCGCGTCTTACCGCTGAGCCATCTCTATCGATATTATATTTATTGACCTTTCGTCGGGATTGTACCCAACGTATTGAACATATTCTTCGAAACTAAACATATTTCAATAGGCCTACACATCCAAAGAAGTGGAAAAATTAATTAACAGAAACTAGTCAAACTACTAATACCGATCAAGCCAAAAATGACATAATAACATTTAAAGACTTACTTTCTAAATGAGTATGGGACGGGGTCAAAAGGAAACGCTAATTATAAAACAGTCCGTGTCCATATTTTAAAAGTGAAAAAACTGGACAGTTAGTGGGACAGTTAGCCGGACAGTTAGCCCAACAGTTAGTCGGACAGTTAGCCGGACAGTTAGCCGGAAAGTTAGCCAGCCCATCAGTTAGTATACTATGTGGTTCATAGTTGTATGGATTGTAAGGGGTATGGGGCAGAGTCCCAGCCACCGGAGGCGAAATTTTTGCTGTTTATTTTTATTTTGAAGCTGTCTTCAAGACATCATTAACAATTATTATTTACAATGATCTCAGGAAGCAAGAAAAGTTCATTTTGGGTGTATGATCGTGTTCAAATTTGAATATCAATTTATTAATTGTGATAAAGTTTTTATAAGTTATGAATAGGCGAGAAATCAGTACATATGTAAAAAACAGGACACAAGAGCGTCCCGGTGAAGAATTGTGGGGAAACCGGGTCCTTGAAAAAACGGGACAAGTCTCTAAAAAACGGAACTAATTGACACCCTATTAAAGTAGCCTATAGTCTTATATTATGTTGCTGGGCTTCCTACCCACCTATCGGTCGGTGGATTTTCCAACAAAAACAACTTTGTACAAAAAGCGAACAGCTTTCGTCAACCACCAATTTCGGCCGTTTTCCACAGAAGACGGCACTAGAAACAGACTGATGCATTGTGGTGGCAACACAATGATTAATTAATGATTAATGAATGAACAGGTGGTCGTTAGCACTCAATTGTTGAATATTTTATTTGTTGAGCATTCATTGAACCTTAAATCGCGCAGACAATTGTACAGATTAACAGTTTTAATGGCACCTAATAATTCATATCTGAAAGTACTTATTTTAAAAGTAACAACAAAAACACTACAGGAATATCCGCTCATCCCTCAACGCGATCTTTGCACACTGGACAAACTTACGTACACAGAATTCCCTTGCTCGCGTTGTTATCAATCGAGCGATCAGATAGGAATGTAGACTACCATATGGCAACGATGCAAGTAAGTGCATTTGACAACATTGCAGTAGTCTGTCTCAGTTCTCGGTTGTATTATATCTTTGAGGTGGCTCAGCGGTAAAGCAAGGGCGAGACTCGAAATCGGTAGAGCGATCTGGCCAAAACAATTAAAGATACAATGAAATAATTCATACGAATTTTAATCTGTCGGTTTTTTAGGCGCAAATGGGCAAAAGTTGATAGAAGACCCGAATTGAATTAGTGCGGAAGTACTGAAAAATACATATAAAAGCATCGTTCATTTTCGGTATCAATAAGTTCACTTTGCATGTTACCTTAGTGAATGGTACTCAAAAAAGGTAGCAGTTTTACTATCGTTGTCGTACCCCTAGCATTTCACAAAAGAAACTTACGGAAACTTTCAGCCAGTCAATTGAAAAAGTACCGTCACCAAGAAAGTGAATAGCAATATTCTGGCACGTAACATTGGTGGGGGGGGGGGGGGGGGGGGGGAATTGTCCCCCCCCCCACACTGAGGCGTCGAGTGTGTGGGTGCTGGTAAAACTACTAGGTTGCTACACCTAACAAAGTTTTGAGCTATCTATATTTACAAAAACGTTTGAAGATTGTTTTTATTTTTAATTTAACACCACAATCACAATGTATAACATAATTTATTTGCATTTCAAAATAAAATGGTAATTATACTGAAGGTTCAGTAGTAGTAGAGGATACAGGAGAGGGGGCGATCGCCCAATCGCCCCCCATGATTGTCCGACCACAGGTCCAAAATCATTTAATCGTGCAGGGTAGGCCTATACTGATACATCTAGTGGTAAGAACTGAACTCTCTGCCCCCCCCCCCCCCCCCCAGCACCCCTTAAACTTTAAAATGGTTTTAAATGGTTTAAAATGGTTATAGACCCCGTTCTTTAAACGATTACCACAACAAAAAATTCACAATTAAATTTAAATTACTTCATAACGTACATTCGTGGTGATTATAAATCAGTATTGAAATATTCCTTCCGTAGTTCTGTTTCGTAGCTTGCACTCAGTAGGCCTAATGTAACCAATTTCGAGGTTTTCCTACGTACAATACAGTGCTTGATTCATTCGTTACCGTAGAGGAGGAGGGTAATTGACAGTTAGGAGTACTTTGCCTGCCCCCCCCCCCCCAACCAAAAAAAATGTCTAAAATAATTAATATAAACAAACACTGTCGGCGACGTTTATAGCGACACGTAATACATAGTGTTGATAGAACAAGAACAATGTTGGTACTACCAAAGATTAGGAGTACTTTGCCTGCCCCCCCCCCCAACCAAAAAAAATGTCTAAAATAATTAATATAAACAAACACTGTCGGCGACGTTTATAGCAACGCGTAATACATAGTGTTGATAGAACAAGAACAATGTTGGTACTACCAAAGATTATAATCTTTGGTTATACCTACACTACACGAACAAAATGTGATGTGTCATATAATGGTAAACAAGAAAAATAATGTTTCTGTGTTTAAAACTGACAAATAACGTTTCTGTGTTAAACTCTTGATTCCCTATCCAAAGTGCAAGCTCAGGGGGGAAGCTACACCTCTACTCGCCCCCCCCCCCCCCCCTTGTCCGGTTCCAACGCCGTTGCAATGGCAACTTTCGAGCTCCCCTGCGATTTCTGCGACTATGTACTCTTCGTAATATATTATACACGGCTCGACTTTGAAGCGTGTGCAGTGACGTCGGAACCGCAGATATAGGTAGGTAGTAGGTACCTTGCCTCCCTGAGCTTGCATAGAGGAGGGGGGGGGGAGACAGAGCCATGGGCAAAAGTCTAAGGTATCATCTTGCCCTCCCTGGAAAAAAGTTGAATTTATACAAATTGATTGATACTATACACTGTAATTTTCAAACAGTGCTTTTGCAGTTTTGAAGGGCTCAGATAGTTGCCTTCTATGGCACGTTGTAAAAATTTCACAGTTTGACAGCTGCACAGACAGGCACAGACACAGACACCGACAGACCTGCAGGAGCCGGACATTGTGGTAGTGTGACCATGGATTTATAATAGTACCTACTACAACTCAGTGGTGTAGTGGTGCGTATACGGGTGTATACGCCGTATACACACTGCTTCGGCTAAAAAACTTTCTTTTACACACTGGTTTTGGTTATGATACGAGTGATACGCAATGATACCGTCGTAACATGCCTCGAATGACGGACACATTATTCACGATTGTCAGCTTTTCTCCATTGGTAAAATTGTGCTCTCTGCCACTGGCATTATATTGGCACAAGGCCTCAAATCCTCTAAGACCAGGCCTGGATCTGGGAATCCCGATATTCAATTTTAACTTTTAAGTCCCGCGTCCCGCCAATACACCAAGTGGGATACAATTGTTTCGCTTGGTAAAAATATTGCGATGTCAATCAACAGCCAAGTATCAACATCGCAGCTATACATACGGACCACGGGCGGCGTGTGTCGCCAAACCACTTCCCAAGCCCCAAAATGTATTCCTAAACAATTATCGTCAGTGTTCCAATTATTTTTGGTGATTTTTTCGTTTTGCACTACAAAAACTGCAGTATTTCGGGATTGGTTTCGAAAACGCTCAAAACACACTCTAAAAAGCCTGTTTTTTCTTAAATAACCTGTGGCGCCATTGATGGGGGGCTCTGCCCCCCAAACCCCCCATGCTTTTTTTGTCTGGAAAGACGTGTCCCCCCAGCTTCCCACTGAAGGGTACACGTACTGGTAAATTTGGCACTACACCACTGCTACAACTCCATGGTATGGCATTGAAATTTTGAGAGCCGATTATTGCAAAAATCGATGCTAGAGAATCGATTCTACGATTAAATCGAATAAAAAGAATCGATCGATTAATAGAAAGAATGGAAAGGAAAGAACCAATTCTTTTCTCCCATCTCTACTCCAGTTTCATCTTCGATTCAGGCAGAGTAGCATCTCGTGGAATATAGCACAATATGATTATTATAGATTCCCACACGTATACTCACAAATGGTAACCTCTTATGCGAGAAATAACGTAATTTTGATTCAATTATCG
The DNA here is from genome assembly GCA_945910005.1 of Isoperla grammatica. Taxonomy (NCBI): domain Eukaryota; kingdom Metazoa; phylum Arthropoda; class Insecta; order Plecoptera; family Perlodidae; genus Isoperla; species Isoperla grammatica. The sequence continues at coordinate 33,214,737 of OX246739.1, forward strand.
ATCGGAATTTTTTAAATTTGATTATCGCGATCGATAATCGATTTTACTGGTCCGATTACGATGCTGAAATTCATATCGTACGGCAACCCTAAAATATACTGTTATAAATTTGTGAATAAGGTGGAAAAAAGAATGGGGGTGATGCGTCTTGAACTCCAAACAAAACCTCTAGCGTGCTGAGCGACGACGTTACTGTATACGCCATGCCACCCTCTGAAACCTGTGACGCTTATACAGGTTCAAAACACACTGCAGTCGAATGTGTTTTGAATCATATGTTTTGTATAGCTTGTGGCTTTGTATAGCTTTATACACTACGCTCCTTGGAAAATACATACCTCGTAGATGTGTTGGAACGCCACATGCAGCGGTATCATGCAAGAATTTAAGTCAGAGGTCGTTGAGTCGAGCCCCCGTGGTGGCAGAACTTACTGGCGAGGTAGCGCCGCCGCAGAAGAGAAGAACAAGTTAAAGTACCTCCTCTCCCCGTGCTGACTATTTTAAGTGTTTTCTATCAGAGAGTTGATATCATAACCTCCTAAAGCTGCCTTGAAAACAACATTGAAATGAAATGGGAGAAAACACACATTTAAGATGATTACTTCAGATTACTTGTTACTTGAAGAGCCAGAGAATAACAAATATCTTTCACATACTATACAATACAGGTCTAGTAAAAAGTAGTCAAAACTTTTTCATTTAATATAAAATGTTAATATTGGCAGTGTTGTGTGCAGGGCAGGGGGTTGTGGAGGGCGGTTGTGGCAGGGGGTATGCAAAGCAAATAAATAGCAGACAGACTCATTGTATGTGATATTTTTAATGAATATTCAAAATAGAAAGTTGTTAAAGCTTAAAACAAAACAGAAGAAAGGGAAATGAAAAAGTTCCAGTTACCAGTATACAATTCTGAAAATGAGTTTCATTTGAAAATTTAGAATCCACTTTAATACCACAATTTTGCATGATAAGTTGTGGAGGTAATATTTGCTGCAAAATTTAAATGAAATAAAATCAGATTGAAAGTAAAGCCTATTTACAATTAAAAGTATTAACTATTTAAATGAAGAAGTAGATTGACTTACATAACCAAGTCGCATACAAGTACAACAGGAACTAGTAAAACTAACAACACCTGAATCAACTTACGTTGACTGTTGCACAGAATATATTCATAATATTAATATCTTTCCTTCCGTTCTTGTTTTTCCCACACAACTCGATAACATCACTTCATACTTCCCCCAACATTGGGTTTCAAAGCAGAAGATCATACACAAGAGTGCAATCTCACAAGTGCATTGGACTGCATGTTTCTGTAGAAGGGTGTCGCGTGCTACAAGTACAGTAGGGCCTTGATAATTTGGGCTCATTGTGTCCCGTTCCTGCCCGAATGAAACAGAGGAAGTTGTTTTATTGCCTTGTGCAGACTAGTAACACATTTTGAAAGGGTTGCCATTTGTTACCCGTCTGAAAGGTGAAGACCAGATGGAAGTGAATAAAAATTGAGTCAAATGGTCCGTTGTAATTACGAAACCATTAAGGCACGTCCTATAAACACGGAACTGACTGACAGACCACTTCATCGAAGAAGAGTCGTTGACATGTGAATCCCTGTATTTCACTGAAAGTGCAGACCTACACCCCTCTTTGTAAAGTTACGTGTACACCTGTGGTCCGTGGCCTCCCCAATTACGAGTCAATCACATTAAATATAGTCAATGCAGTTAATTAGTCAAGAACAATGAACTACCGCCCTATATAAATGACCGTATGAAATAAAATGTAGCACATTTGAAAAAAGTCCACTTGTGAGCTTGCATCTAAAGAGTTGCATAGAAAAAACTATCTACTGTCCACGTTGTAGCCAATGACAGCTACATGGTGGACAAAATTAACCTCATCCGCCTGCCATTGGTCCTCCGCCGCACGAAGCATCCATACCACCCCCGCCAAAGCCACCCATTCTCTTCCTTGGAGGTCGTGGGGGACTGCAAACAAACAAAGGGAAGAAGTCAAAGTCTGTATCTTGAAATAGTGATATGAAATAGATTTACATTGAACCTTGATCCAATAATTCACCAGAACAATGCTTCTACTTTATGCCACCGGAACAACGACAAATCTGTGCCAACACAGTGTTTGTAGACATACTTCATAACTATTTTCAAAATAAATGTTTTTAGGTTGGTCTATACATACTGCACTGACTGCACTACTGACTGCACCGCGATCCCGTGGATTACACAGAAAATGATCCGGCATTGTTCCGGTGGAATAGAAAAATATTGAACGTTGTTCCGGTGGATTAAAGCTGAAACAGATTCAACGTTGTTCCAGTGGATTTACGGCGAAAAAGATTCGGCATGGTTCCAGTGGATTAAAGCCAAAAAAGACTCGACGTTGTTCCAGGATATAAGGTCTACTTTTTTTTTGCTTGGATCATACTTGAATCCGTATTACACATGATCGATTACTACGTTGTTGTTCTATTCGACTCTATTCAGGCGAATCGCTTGGGGTAGGGTGATTGGAACATGACTGGACTAATATGACATGTTTTCTATTAAACTTGGTGTTCTAAAGCTATTTTAATTGCCAAACTACGAGATATATGTAAAGCTAAAATATCATTAAAAGAAGTTTCCTTGACTTCTACTTATATGTAGCAGAGCTGATATAGGTGTCAGTCAGTATGACTCGTCTAATAGGCCTATCTATTACATGCTTGCGTATTTGTACTTACCCTTGGCCAGGTGGTCTGTAATCCCTTGTGTAACGATCTCCTTGTTTGCTCATATTTGGACTAACCAAAGTTTTGAAACTGCAAAAGAAGAATTGTAGCCGAGATTAAATTATTAGTGGAACTACTGCCTAGGCTAGGCTACCATTTTAATTTTATTATTAACATAACCTCCAGATATATCAATGATCATGAATAGCCATCCAACTTACAACAGAACAATGAAGTTTATTAATCCCCAAAACATTTCAATTAGTCCAGCTATACTCCATGGTGACGACTCTCCGATTGTACCACCTGAAAACATCAAAACGAATTTTCTTAGAGTTGAAAAAATGCACTTTAAGCCTTCTCCCAAGTAGCACTTCATTGCATACATCTCTCATTCAGTGACTTATATTTGACAATATCTTAATCTGCAATTTATTGCCAAAGTAGCCTAGAAGCTATCATTAGAGCCAAGTAAAATTTGCATTACGAAATAAAACGAAACTGTAGTTATACCCCCAAAAATGATAATTGTGGACGAGACATCATGTCAGCATGTTCATTATGCAAATTTTGAATCGCAAAATAACGTGGTTTGGAGCTTTAACCACAAAATGACTGTGTAATTTGTGAAATAAGACCTGTAATAACAAAAAAGTGTTAATATTGGCCAAAAATAAGTGTGGGTGTTAAAAAAAAAAACGTGCAGAACGTGCAGAAAAACTTCAAATATATAGGGAATAAAATTAGGAAGTAAAGCAGCCGCACGGATCGTAGCGACACCGGCTTGTTTCAATAGAATAAAGGATGAATGGATAATAAGTGAGGGTTTTATTGGTTGTATTTATGGAAACTGACATGTTTTGATAATACCCCACAGGACCCGATCCACGTTTCCATTTTAAAACTTTTATTGCAGAAGAGGTCTCATTGCGGACTCATTGTTAAAATATGCCTTCTTTGCCCCGTAAATCGTTTTACAGTCTTGTTCTCCTCAAACAATACTATTCTTTTCCTGGCTTTGAAAATAGCCAGTGTCGCTACGATGCGTGCGGCTGCTTTACCGTACCGTTTATACACACAAAAGACTAGTCTTTATTTGAGTGATATTCCTAAATTGATTGTCTTGTTTTTTGTTGTTGCTTATTATGCGCCTTATAAAAATAACACCGCTAAAACGCAAAATTTACACTTTTGAAAAACGAAATTTAGGAAAATATAAACCATTCCTGTAGGGCTCTAGCTATTATATACATTGCATCATTGTTATTATAGGCTCACAGGCTGCGTCGCACATTTATACAATCCATGCTGAAAGCGAGCCATTCTTCAGGCATGCTGCAAGCTTTTAAACATGCATGCACGCACAAATGCCTTTACTTTAACCACTTTTCCAAGAAGTCTAAAAAAGCAGCTAGAAGGGTCTTGAAGAAGAAGAGATTCTGGGCAGATGAGAAATTTAGGGGTGGAAAGACCCAGTGGGTCTGCAAGAGTGTTACAGGCAAGATGTGGAGGGTCAAAAATGGAAAACATTAGAGAGCAGAAGGATTAGGGGGATGCTACGCTACGTACGCAAGCAAATAAGCTAGAGAATGTGTGCAATGGGGGCAATGGGGGGAGCTAAGTCGGGCAGTGGCCCTGGCAAGCTATATATATGAAACTGGGAAGTGGGGGGGACCACTTGTTGAAATTTGAGAAGATAACATCATGGAGAACGGACACAAGCCGGGAGCTACCTCCGTGCAGAACTATCGGCGAATGGAATGGTCACACAGAGGGACAAGTGTGGCAAAGATAGCTCAGAGGCTTCACTGAGAACAACCACTGTTGATGGGAGAAGGACTGGAGGGGGTTAAGGAGAGGATAGGAGGAGTGTCAGGAACCACAAGGAAGTTAAGAAAAAAGACAACCATGCCCCCAGTTCATATGGGCCATCAGCATGATGGCAGCAGCTCATTGACAACAATCTGGCGATCCAAGTGACAGGTGATAGTCTGTTGGAATGTTGATTCACAGTTACGCCTGAGTTAACTTGTGATGACGTCTTGTGCTAGTTACGCTTACAAGTGTTACGTTGTTATGTCGTTTGCCTGTGTAACGCCCAGGGTCGAAAAGAAAAAAACACTAGTCCTGCCATGTTTCGTTATCTTCTAATTTGTATCAACATCATACTTTACAACGTGCCACCACGGTCAAATCAAGATGAAGAACACTGTTTTGATGTAGTGAGTAGGCTAGCTGTAATTATCGGGGAGAATTATTGGTGTCCGGAACAATGACTGTACTTTGTAGCTTGTGGTAGGCCTAATGAGGTACCGTATCGCATTTTTAAGGATCTAGCCTATGTTTGTTGAACAAAATTCACCCATCGGGGGAGTAAATTAAAAACTTGGCATGCTCGAGTAACAATTTACCTGTCTCGGAGGACCGGGCAAACGTTAAATTCGAGCCCTGGTTATGCCCAAGTATGTGTATATTGTGGTGTCGTCATGTGACCACGCCTTCCCCCTCCTACCCCTACTGTATCTCTGGTAGTAAGTTGCCTGACCACCGCTCGGAGTCGTTCGGCTGGAGCTGTCGGGGTAGGATCATAATAAATGTCTACTCTTGCCTACCTACATTGACTGGTTATTCTTGGACGTGTCCCGTATCCTGATAGGGTACACCACATATTGGCGACGAGAAAACTGGTATGTTGTTACTTATTTTAATCGTGTGCAATATCAAGCCTTTAAACTACAGAAATAGTTATGTCAAATTAAAATCAGTCGTCGAAAGTCAACAAGTCGTCTGCTCAGCAACGCCCCCCATTAGTCGGGAACATTCCACTTCCGTTACATGTGCATACCATAGTGCTGTGACTCATCTCTTTCTCAAGTAATAAGTCGAGTCTGAGATCACCATGGATAAAAAGTCACCGATTGTCGGGTCCATGGAAGCTTTTTCGGTAGAAAAGGAGGATATTGTGTCGTATTTAGAGCGTCTAGAACAATTTTTCGTGCTGAATTATATAGCTACCGACAAGGTCAAAGTGCCGATGTTTATAACACTGTGTGGCGCAACAACATATGCAACCCTGAAAAATGTGTTAATGCCTAGGAAGCCGTCCGAAGTAAGTTTTACGGACATTACTACAGTTCTGAAGCAACATTTCGCCCCGAAACGTCTCGTAATCTCAGAGCGTTATCACTTTCATTGTTGTAAACAAAAAGAGGGTGATTCAATAGGTAATTTCATCGTGACCATCAAGCAGTTGTCTGAACACTGTGAGTTCAATGATTTCCTTGATCAAGCGCTTCGAGATCGGTTGGTCTGTGGTCTACAGTCGGATAGTATCAGGCGAAAACTTCTAATGGAGAAGTCTTTAACATTCGAGGAAGCCAGCTCGATAGCCCTTAACATGGAACTAGCGGAAAACCAGTCCAAGCTGTCACAATTAGCGGTACATCACGTCCCGAAACGGTCCAAACGTCACGGTCAGCGTCGTAAACGTACGGAAGATCCAGATAAAAATCAAGACAAAAGTCGTCAGTCGTCGAGTCAAGTCTCAACTAAAAAGTCGTGTCGTCGCTGCGGTCGTCATCATAATGAAGATAAGTGTCCAGCGCGCGAGTGGGAGTGTTTCGTGTGTCGAAAAAAAGGTCATACGTCAAAAGTGTGTAAATATCGCAAAGTCAACGATGTCACGTCCGATGACGAATCTAGTGATAAAAGTGATTCAGATATCAGTCAGTCAGTCCGTGGTGTGAATAGCAACATGAACACGAAAGTCACAAAAATTGTCGGTCAAAGTGAGAATGAAAGTGTCAATGAACTAAACCTAGTAGAAAGAAAGGGTCCATTGCTTGTTAACCTTGAGGTTGAAAATCAAAACATAACTTTTGAGGTTGACACCGGAGCAAGTGTCAGCATTGTGTCAGCTGATACTTACTTTGGCTACCTGAGTCATAGCTGAAGTTGAGTAAATGTGACCTCACCCTAAAGTCAGTCACAGGTGATAAGCTAGAGGTATTAGGTGAAGTAAAGGTCAAGGTTAAGGCTAAACAAGGTCCTAGTCAAAAATTAAATTTGATAGTATGCGAGTCTAAAAAGAAGTTAAAACCACTTTTAGGCCGTCCTTGGTTAGATAGCCTATCCCCCAAGTGGAGACAGCTTTTAGCTGTTCAGTCGGAACACATTCCGATTGATACCCATTTCCAAATGGTTAACTTAAACGAGGAAGATATTGATAGGGTCTCAGTGGATTATGGTGTCACTGCCATTGAACCATTAGTAGATGCCAAGACTATAAAGGTCGAGTTAGCAGAAAAATTTCCCAATGTTTTCACTGACGATAAGCCTGGCACTATAAATGAATTCAAGGCCAATCTAGTTCTAAAGGAGGAAGTGACTCCAAAATTCCACAAGCCGTACAATATTCCCTACGCTTTGAAAAGCGAAGTAAAACCACAATTGGATGAGATGGTTAAGTCAGGAACCCTAGTCCCAGTTCGACACTCGGACTGGGCATCTCCAATTGTTTGTGTACCCAAAGCCAATGGCAAATTACGAATTTGTGTTGATTTTAAGGTTACGTTGAATCCTGCCCTAATGACAGATTTCTATCCTTTACCGAAGTTAGAGGATGTGTTTGCGTCTTTAGCGGGAGGTAAGGTATTTTCTGTAATTGATTTGAAAAATGCTTACTTACAATTGCCGGTGGGTCACGAGTCCCAAAAGTATTTAACAATCAATACCGAGTTTGGTCTCTTCCAATACACGAGGCTACCGTTTGGAATTTCCAGTGCCCCTGGAATATTTCAATCGGTCATGGAACAAATTTTGAAAGATTTGCCCTGGGTCACGTGCTATTTGGACGATATTCTCGTGACAGGCAGGGATCTTGAGGAGTGTAAACGAAATGTTGAATACGTTTTAGCGCGACTCAACCAATACAATGTAAAAGCCAATTTGGAAAAATGTACATTCTTTTGTAAACAGGTAAATTACCTAGGACACTCATTACGCGGAGATGGTATTCGCCCTTCAACTGAGAAGATGTACGCCATTGTTGAAGCCAAAGAGCCAAGTAATGTAACTGAGCTTCGCTCCTACATTGGTATGTTAAACTTTTACAATCGGTTTTTACCAAATTTATCTTCTCACTTAAAACCTTTGTACAATCTCACTAAGAAAGGTGCGGAATGGTCCTGGTCCGCAAGTTGTGCAAAATCTTTTGCAGATAGCAAGAAGTTGTTAACAAATAATAGCTTGTTAGTCCACTATAATCCAAACTACCCTATAGTAGTCTCAGCTGATGCATCACCCTACGGAGTAGGAGGAGTGCTTAGCCATATCATAGACGGAGTAGAGAAACCCGTTATGTTTGTATCTAGTACACTCACGGCTACACAACAAAAGTATTCCCAGCTTGATAGAGAGGCATTAGCTTTAGTGTTCTCTGTAAAGCGTTTCCATAAATACTTATTTGGGCAACCCTTCACTTTGGCAACAGATCACCAACCTTTGAAACATATTTTTGCTGTGAACAAAAGTATTCCCACAGTTGCAGCATCAAGGCTTCAAAGATGGGCAATCATATTGTCAGCCTACAACTATAAAATCATGTATCGCAAGGCATCATTAATGTGTCCCGCAGATGCCCTGTCAAGGCTGCCAATACAAAAAGAATTGATTGAGGATGAAACCGTTATGGAGGTAACTAGTGGATTCCCGTTAACTTTTGTCGAAATTGCTAGAGAAACTAGCATTGATCATACACTGTCAAAAGTTTTGAACTTTACAAAGAATGGTTGGCCAAATCATGTCACAGATGTAGCCATTGTACCGTTTTTCAAAAGAAGGTTTGAATTATCCCTAGAACAAAATTGTATCTTAGCAGGAAGTAAAGTAGTAATCCCTTCGTCATTACAAGAAATATGTTATTGGATTTGCTACATGCTCAACACCCGGGTATAGTTCGAATGAAGTCTCTAGCGAGAACTGTATGCTGGTGGCCTTCACTCAATTATGATATTGAACAAAAGGTAAAATCATGCAATGAATGTCAAATTGTAAATTTTAAACCAAGCACAAACGTTACTGTAAAGTGGCCAAAGGTAGAACCCTGGTACAGAGTGCATGTGGATTTTTTTGTAAAGGATCAACAAACGTTCCTAATATTAATAGACAGTGCTTCCAGATGGATAGATGTATGGTTAATGTCACGAGGTACCGATGCTAAAGAAGTTATTAAAAAGCTAGGACATTGTTTTAGCATGTTTGGTTATCCAAATCAAATCGTGTCTGATAACGGTCCCCCATATAATTCAGTAGAATTTGTAACCTTCTGTGCATTGCATGGAATCTCAGTAGTTAAAAGTCCGCCATACCACCCAAATTCAAATGGTGCAGTAGAGAGAGCGGTGCAAACCATTAAAAAATCGTTGTTTAAGGAACTAAAGTTGAAAACCTTATCTGGTTCTCAAAGTCAGATTCAGGAAATATTAAACAACATATTGTTGACATATCGGACTACGCCATTGTCGGGCAAGGATATCAGTCCCTCTGAGTTTTTACTTAAACGCAAACCGCGAACATTGTTATCCCTGATTAAACCGCAATATGGTGATGTTCCAGTTCCAACAACCCTTTTTAAATTCACTGAAAATGATCACGTGTTGGTAAGAGTAAAACCGCAAAACAAACCAGAGCGTGGAATCATTAAAAAATGTCTGAGTGCCACAATGTATTTAGTAGAGATAGATGGTCAGATCCGTATGATACACATGAATCAGATGAAACCCTATGTAAAAAGTCCACTTGTGCCCTATAATATCCCAGAGCCAAAAGTCCATAAAGACCCGTCTCAACCTGTTGTCCGGGCACCACCCGTTATAACAAGCCCAGCTCCGTCTTCTGCAAGTCTTGTTCCAGCATCCCCCAGGCCAGAGCAACCTGTACGCTCACCTAACATGGTCCCACATGTTCCATCAAACCGAAGTCCAAAATCGCCCCAAAATAATCCCATAGTGACCACTCCGGTTCTCAGGAGATCCAACAGAAATATAAAACCCCCAGAAAAATTGAACTTGTAACCTAGGTTAAGTTTACTGTTACGGAGTATATAAATTAATGTTACTACTAGCTGTCAAGTGTGATATTATGTAACTACCAATGCCATGTAAATGTAATATGTAATATGTATATAGAGAAATGTAATATCTAGTAAGGGAGGAATGTGGTGTCGTCATGTGACCACGCCTTCCCCCTCCTACCCCTACTGTATCTCTGGTAGTAAGTTGCCTGACCACCGCTCGGAGTCGTTCGGCTGGAGCTGTCGGGGTAGGATCATAATAAATGTCTACTCTTGCCTACCTACATTGACTGGTTATTCTTGGACGTGTCCCGTATCCTGATAGGGTACACCACAGGCCTAGGCCTACTTGTGCACACTCAATGTTTGAAGACTGGACTATTTCAATTGTGGGTGTGCTCGACGGTTAGATGAAGGTTTTAGCCAATGAGCACACCTCGGCTGGGTTATAGAGTAAATAATTGGGTGTCTGAAAGCTTCATCCGCGCTGTGCCGTGCCCGTGCACATCTACAACTGAAATCCAGACTTGAGTAAAATTTGTCTAAGCCTACGGCTCCTCTACTCTAGACTTTCGTGTGTTTCTATCTTTTGGTTAGCAATGGCGAGAAATGGAAGTTAGGTAGGCCTAGGCCCTAGGCGTGATGTTTTGGTAGCTAATGCATGTTTGATGTGCCTCGCACTGCCGGCTTGTGAAAGAGGGTAGGCCTAGGCCTGATGAGACTAGGGTTCAGGCAATGATTCAGACCTTGGCCTAGGCCTAGTTCCCAAATGTAAATATTAATAAATAAAGGCCTAGGCCTAGTAACTGCTAATACGAAGACCTGGGCCTAGGCCTAGGTCGTACTAAACCTACGTATTTTAACTCGTTATTGGCATAGCTTATATTCAATGTGAACATACGTTTGCTTAAGAAATTCACAGTAGAGGCTGATTAAATCGTATTTACATTACATCAGACACTTGGCCCTAGGCCTTGGCCTACGAACCCAAAGCCTAGGCCTAGGCCTACGGAAATGAACAAAAGGTCCCGAGTTATCGTAGGCTAGGGCCTAGGCCGAGCCCTTTTGCCTTAAAATCATAAGAACTTACTTGCTGATATATACACCATGGTTATGAAATTGAATGTACAACAGAATAAAACAGGTCAAATCCCACACAAAGGAAACACGTATAGGCCTAGGCCTATAATAATGACATTTCACAATTCATTTGTCCATCAAATCAACACAGTTTAGCACTAGTCTCGCGGATAACAGCTAACCTAGCAAGCACTGACATATAGAAGGCGATGAGCGGCAAAAGCAAAGAGCACCTCATTTCTCGGCAACGATAAAGAAAATTGAGGGGAAAAAAGCAAAAATGAGACTATTTTTTAATCAATAATTTACCGTTATGGCAACTCGTTGTCTGTACGCTTCACGCAAAAATAAATAATCGTGTATAATCTTCCGCTTGAGAATTCGGCCAAACTGCGATTCCATTAATCAAGGCCAACATGAAACTTGCAGAAGGCTGTGATATATCTTGTGTTGACAGTTGATGTTGTTGGAAATGAAAGTGAGGTTAGAAAATCTTACCTATGCTAAAAACTACATGTAACTATATGACTGTACCTGTAACCTAAAAAAGTCACTAATAGCATTATCTCAAGGTATTTAAGTGTGTCATACCAAAATGCAACATTCTCACCAGACCTATTCTTCGTACAGTTCCATGACTGATGGAGGTGGAAGTGGGGCTGGTCAGTCATCTACTTCACCGCTGGGCCTAGGCCTAAATGCTAGTGGTACAGGTGGTCACTATTATCATAGAGTAGGTATTGGGATGCCACAACAATCTCCTGTTTTTAACTCGCTTATATCTGGACAGGGGCAATCTTTGTATAACGGAGTTTACAGTTCGCAATCTGGCTTCCCAAACCAAAATAATTTCTCACCAGCCAGTTTTAACAGCTGTATTGAAACTCCAGTGTGGTTTTCTGATACGAGAGTCTCAGTCTCATCTAATAATACCATACCTCTTCCTGAGAATGACAGAATTGGCAGGAATCAGTACATCGATAAAAACTTGTCATGCTGTGGTAGTCGGATAGGTGTCCTCGAAAATATTGGAATGTGTTCGCCAATGTCATCAGAAACATTCAAGATAACAAGCAAAGATTTCTCAAATCATCCACCCAAAAATGCTAATATGATTGATTCACAAAACTGGCTTTGCAGTCAAGGAATTACTGGCTATGGAAACCAACAAAATCTTCAACATTCTAGTCAACAAAATAGTTTCAAATGTAATGAACAGTTTTCATCATGCTCAGTTTCACAGATCAATGTGTTGCTGCCCGAGCAGAATGACTTGAAACTTCCATCAAATGTAAATTTAGAAAATTTTTGCTCTTTTTCACTTTCACAGAATCAGACCAATGCTAACAGTTCTGCAAACAAGCATAACATCAATCATTGTGAAAGTGATGCCCCTAAATCGGGATATATAAGCAAAGAACATATTTTATCATCAAAGTATTCTTGCAGTCTTCAAAAACAAGAAGATGGACAGTCAGTCATGCTTTCTTCTGGACATTCAAAGGAAGCACAAGAGCAAAGCAACTATGGCAATATAACAACAATGTATACATCTACAAACACAGACATCGGTTCAAATATACACGAGTATGCCATGTATTCCCAAGCACCCCTTATAACAAACATAAACGACACAATCCAGTCCACGAGAAAACAGCTGGGTATATCCTCCCATCAGAATAATCTTACCGGTACGGGCCAACTGCCAATAGGCCTATTCCAACAACACTTCCATGATCCTGGAATAGCGTGTGATACAAGCACAATGGAAAATTGCTTCCAAGTAGATTCAAAATCAATTAAACACATTGATAACTTGCAGAATTCAAATACTATTGTGAACAATCGCAGTTGCTGTAATATGTCAACAGATTGTGAACAGCAAACGTTCAGCAATGCTTCTAGTCCGTACACTCAAAGACAATCGGCACGCTGCTTGTCACAAAGTGGTACACTGTCAGCTAACTTGCATCACTGCACAAATGATAGATCGCTACACGATTGCAGTAATAAAGAATTAAAGGGTCAAATGGGTTGTAAGAACACTACTCCTCTAATCAAACTGGATTGTAAAGATGGTGGTTACAAAGAAAATACTAATGAGGGGTCCAGTATAGCAGGTGAAAGCGATATCATTGTTGAAGATACGGAAGAAGAAACTGAAAGTGAAATCTCAATCGAAGAGAATAAATTAGACTATTCCGTTAGATGTTTGGTATGCAATGCATCGGCAAACTTAAATAATACTAGTAACACTGTACTGAACAATACATTTATTCCCATTAGCAGCGACATGCCAACAACCACTTCTCGCATTCCTGTTGCAAAAAAGATTTCTCAGGTTATAACGAGTAACATCTCTTTCTTAAATAGTGATCATGATACTCGTGGCTACATATGCAAAATATGCCTTAACATGACAGACAGTATTGACACTTTGGAAACAAAACTAGCATCATTGAAACAAGATCTTATACAAAGATACTGTCAAAGAGAACTAGGAGTAGATGCAGTAACAATTAATAACATGGCTACTAAACCTACAATATTGGCAATGGCAGATATATCGTTGAAGAAGTTTGCAAATCACGCTACAAAAACAAACCAACTTGAATGTGTTGTTGCCGGTATTGACGAGTCTATTATGTTGACCAAAGAAGAACCCCAAGGTCTTATAGAAACATCAAATGAGTGCCTATCCAGTTGTGACAGAAGAATTGATGTGGGTAGTGACAGTGCTAATAAAACATTAAGCCTACTTCCTTCAAAAACTTGTCAGAAAAAATACCAATGTTTAGTGTGTAGTAAAACCTTTGCGAGTAAAGAGTATCTTGAAAAACACCAGCAAATCCACACAAAAGAGTACAGCTTCTACTGCGAGCATTGCGGACAAGGCTTCATGTTGAGACGTATCCTTGACAATCATCTTCTTGTTCACAAAGGAGAATTTAAATATCAGTGTGAAATATGTGGGAAACTTTTCATCCAGCGTTTCAACTTGGATACTCACCTCCGAAAGCACAACGGCGATTATCGCGTCAATTGTGCTCAGTGCGGAAAAGGCTTCATGAGTAGAACGTCGCTGCAGATACATCTCCGCACCCATTCACAGGAACGTCCGTTTGTTTGTCAACACTGCGGCAGAAGCTTCGGAACCAGTTCGAACCTCGACGCCCACATAAGAGTGTGCTCGGGCGAGGCGACTTTCAACTGTGACAAGTGCGTGAAGAAATGTTCATCAAAATCTCTGCTTCGTAAACACATTCTGAGTCACCATGAGGGCAGTTACTGCTCCAAGTGTAATATCTGTGGGAAAGGGTTCATGAAAGACTCTGATCGTAAGGCTCACATGGTGACGCACACGATGGAAAAAAATCACAAATGTTCGGTTTGCGGCAAGTGCTACACGAGTTTGGGTAATCTCAACCAGCACGCAAGAAAGCACGATAAAGAGCGTCCGTTCAAATGTACCGTGTGTGGCCAAGGCTTTTTAAGAAGGGGCGCGTTTACAAGTCACGTCAACCAACACTCGGGTGCACGCCCGTTCTCTTGCGATCAGTGCCATAAAACGTTTACGTCGCAGAGGAACTTGCAAGCACACCTCAAGTGGCATGCGGGAACATTGAAATCCTACACGTGCACAGTTTGTGGTAAGACCGTACGTCACGGTCTCGAAGTTCACATGAGGACTCACTCGGGACTCAAACCTTTCAAGTGCGTGAAGTGCGATATGGCATTTACAGTCGGAAGTACGTTAAACAAACATATGAAATTAAAACATGAATGTGATGCCCCTTAAGGTCCATTCATTGTACATATGCCTAGTCCTAGAAATACAGTGTGTCTTAAGACTATTTAATATTATTAATAAATTAAGCCTTAATTTAGTTTAATTACACTTGCAAACATAATTAAATCAAAGGTACCTACCTAGCCTAGTACAGAAACGTTCTTTACAAACACATCTTTGGGCTTGCTGGTGCGTTGCTCGTTGTGTGAATCTAGAAATGACTTAACTCAAGTGTCTGCTGTTACCTTACGCAACCCAGAGAGAACCCCCCCCCCCTTTCCTCTCGGAGACGGAAAGTGAATTTTGTTACAAATTTCATCACAAACATTGCAGCTTTAAGAAAATGTGAACTTTAAAATTTCCCAAATGTGAACTTTCAAATTTCCTAAATGGTTGGGAGTTGAGACCACCCAGTGTGTAAGTTATCTCTGTTTAATTATGATAACATGTAATACTAAGTAATAATGTGTGTGGCTGTGCATTGCATATGCCTGCTGTGGCACTACGGAAACGCATAGTTCTTGCAACTTGCATGATGGGGATAGCCAAACATTACATTTTTTGCTAGACTTCATAACCTCGAGTGTATATATACCTCACACTACCTGACTGATGATATGTGGGTTTAGCAACTGTAACAAAATAATCAAAATAAAGTTGTTATTGATTGTTATTATTTAAACACAGATAATAAAAAGTATGAAATAATTAAAAGGAAAATGTTTCTTTTCCCCTGTAATTTAAGGCTATTCCTCCCCTTTGCACACAGTCTGGAAACATTTTTTTTACAAGCTACAACAACAAAATATCTTTACCCAAGTCTACCCTAGTATGACCAAAAGAAAAAAAACATGTTATTTCTACGCGTACCGGCCGTATACACTTCCGACTTTACGGTGCTGGCTCCACGGTTACAAAATACCATGTGACGTTTTAAATATTTCTCTCGATTTGAAATACTTATGAAATAATGACTATGAAATTACATGGATGCAGCATAAACAAGGACTAAACTACAACAATTTTTGTGTACCGATCAATGAACGAGTAAAAATTTGACATTTTTCGATTAACAATGTGTGCGGAAAGAACTGAAACCCTTGCCTCAAACTTCTTAGTCATTACAGTGTAAGGCCTCCTATACGTATACTCAAGAATGGACTTGAAGCCTCCAGCACTGTTACTTATCGAGATAATAGATACTGCGTATGAAGTAATTAGTTGACGCTAGAGGAGCGAGCGATACGACCTTGCTCCCACAGTGTCTGTAACTCGACTGCCCAATTACTCGGCTGCCTGCTGATACCTCGGCTCGGCGGGGTGGGGGGATGTTAGTGAGGTCACATTGTGTCATATATCAACAGCTGGTAATGATTAAACAGTGTGCATATTTGATAGCGGGCGGGAATGGCCTTAAGCAGACTGCATAGGCCTATGACCTTGTGGGTGAGTCTGAGTACACACAGTGTGGTACACAGTGTGGGAGTGGGTGAGTACCTACATTGTTATAAACTTAAGTTTGTTATAAATTGCATTTGCAAAACGACCTCCGCTTAGCTTAGGCTCATTGAACTCTGTCAGGTAGTCGCAGTTGTTACACAATGTTAAACATCACATGTTTATCTAATGGGGAAACATTTAGGAAAACAAATTAAGTGATCTGTCAAAATGAATTGCAGCCTAAAACGGCAAAATCACCATTTTTGTTTTTAAAAGAATCCTTGTATTCTTTTTTGTTCAGCCCAAGAGTTAAGACAGATAACATACCGTACTCTACACTCCCGGTACCCAGTGCCAACCTGGCTACACGTGTATACGGATGGATCTGCAACACCACCTAAGGGGCTTGCGGGAGCAGGAGTGTATTGTCAGGTTTTTGAAAAACACACTGCGGCTGGCAAATTTGGAACAAACTTTGACGGGGAAATGGCAGCCATCCACCTTGCACTAACCGAAGTAGGCAATATTAAGCCATCACAGCCAGTGGTGATCTTGGTAGATTCAAGGGCAGCACTACAAGCCTTGATATCTCAAAGAGATACAGATTGTGAGATAACAGTAGCATGTAGGGAAGAGTACTACAAGCTCTACGACAAAGGCTGGCAAGTATGTCTTCAATGGATCCCTAGTCATTGCTCAATAGTGGGAAATGAAAAAGCCGACTACCTGGCAAAGATGGGAGCTAAATTGAAACAACCTGAAAAGGCAATCTCACTGCAGTCCATCAAGTCTACAATCAATAACCAAGTCAGCTTAGAGTTAAAGAAACAGTATGAAGTCATTGCGCGAGGGAAAAGATGGGAACCGCTTATAAGGAAGGAGAAAATGAACGCAAGGAAAATTGATAAGGAAGAAAGAAGGGTGTACGTGGCAAATTTCCGGATGGACACCGGCCACGACTACCTGCAAGCCCATCTGCACAAAATAGGAGTGGTGGATACGAGAACATGCCCACTCTGCAAAGAACAAGACCAGGACGCGGAACATCTTGCGACATGTGTCTCTTTGACAGCAGAAAGGGATCTAATGGAGGGGCAAAAGATAGCAAGGAGGAAATATGTGGCAAACCTTTATTGGGCAACTAGGCAGAGAATGGCATAAGTTCCAACTCTGGGTGTTCGAAAGAAGAAGAAGTGTATGTATTCTTTCAAAATGCCTTATTTACGTGTTTTTGTATTACATATTATATTTTACATGATGTGGGCCTACAAAGTATAATCAAATATATAGGCTGTTTTTGTAGTGGGATACTGTCTGGATACATTGTGATTTTGGATCCCACACGACAATCTGACTAGGAGTTCAATGAGCTGATCTAGCAGATAAATTGCTTTGTTGTACCCTAGTAGGCCTACTCAATTTTTGGATTAGTTTGTCTAATCTGATATCATTATACTGTATTTACAATCAAACACTACTATCTCATCAAGGTAGGCTACCTATGATCAAACAAAACTTTTGTATCAATCAACAATAACAATAAGCAAATTTCTCACAACTCCTTAAATGTTTTTTCCCTGATGAACAATCCTGATTAGAACAAAAATTTGTGACCTCTAGAGTTATTATTGTGGGCCAAATATTTGTATAGTTTTGTGGTCAAATGACCACTTTGAAATGGATCATTGTTGACCATGTTGGCTGACAAGACAAGGCTCTATGTAGCCTGTTGCACCAAATCATACTGCATTCTTAGTTAGGAACTTAGGACGGCAGACAGTTCAAAGGACATTTTTTGACGTTAGTGCATTTTCATTTTTCACAGCTAGATTTTGTTTTTTAACTTAAAAACAGTTGTTGTGTGCAATCTTTACATTATTAGAGTTCATGACAATTACTTAGGCGGGCCTATAGTTAATAGTCTTAATAGACATTCTTGAAAACGACTAATAAAAAATGTAGGCCTAACTCAATGTTTTGGGAAATCAAATAAATGAGCTTGTTCAGTCTACAAGTGAATTCAAACAAAATATCCAAATCATAACAAAAATAAGGGACTTGATTTGATAGAAGGCTTTTATCCTTTTTCCCCCCAACTAAATCACATCAAAAATAAGGGACAATAGTCAATGTGGATGTTAAATCGACATAACCATTTGACTGCGACTTGTGTGTGGTAACAGTACCCTACTTTTACAGTTTTCCATCATATTTTAAGAATCATCAATGAGAATCTGAATAGGAATGGAACACATGTTTTAAAAACATGTCAAACAGTTGCCCATAAAACAACACCTACATAAAATGATATTTTAATTGAACAGATAGTAAATCACCCTTGTCTAGGCTACATAGAAATACATGTATGGTTTCAAACTAGGGCTGGGCTATGAAATACTGTACCATTAAATTATCAATACTACCACGCCGATATTTTGGTATCGAAAAATAGCAAAATGGGAACCATTTAAACGCGGCGTCATGTCTCGAGTGACACCGACACCATTTTAAGGCTGATGAGTTGTGCACTGTTGCAGGGAACAGAACAGTGAAGCGATGCCAAGAAAAATAAATAAGACCGACCATAATACGGCTAGTAGATTTTGGCGGGCAATTCAAACTTTCAAATCACGTTTACTGTATTTGATTGAAGTGATATTTTTTCATTTTTTGACAATTTGATGAAATAAAATATCGAAATTGAAACTTTCAGAACATATTATCAATAAATAAATAAATAAATAAATTCACATTTAGAGTCTACCCACTCAGTAACTAAACTGATTTGCAGTGGGGGACTTTAATTTAAAGTGACTAAACCAACCCTGTAGGCTTCGAACACCATCGACGAGTGAGCGATAACCAATCAAAGATCGATAATTCAAATACGAAACATATGAATCAGTGATTGGACAGTGCGAACACCTGCGGACAGATGCCAGAATCAACAAGGCCGATTCAGAACAACTTTGAATTTATTGAGTGCTTCGTTGCTAGGACGGCTCCAAAGTCACCGTTTACTTATTCCTAAGCCAAGAAGACATGGAATTGAATCCATATTAGAAGTTAAAAAACTTCTGCATGTAGCGGGATTTGAACCCGCGACCTTCTGCATTGGAAGCAGGGATGCTAACCACTGGACCAACGAGCCATCATAGCCTATCGAAATATGTAAGCCTAGTTACTGATTTCTTTGCCCAGCCTTATTTAAAATCCTATATTTTGAAACTTGCAAGTAGCCTATGCTTAAATTGATGTAAACATGCCTTCAGTACGTTTTTTTATCCCAATATTTCGGGAATTTGTTCTTTCCTATAAAATTTGTATTTAGGACGCATTAATTACATTATATTCTTTCTTCATTCATTCATTTAAAAGTATTATATTGAAGTTAATCAACATCCATAGGAGCATCACCACCCTCATCATCATCATCTTCATCGTCACCCTCGTCGTCACCCTCGTCATCTCCCTCATCGTCGCTATCGTCTCCGTCCGACTCGGAATCCGACCCACTCTCCGAGTCGACCCACTCTTGCGTCGACGCGTCGTTGGCAACAATTGTCCTCCACTCGTCGAGCTTCTTGAGGTCGAGCGCGTACAAGTCTCCGAGCGTGAGCTGCTTATCGCCTTCCTCGACCATCCCTCCGTACAGGTACAGCACGCCGTGCTTCACCACCAGGCAGCAGTTCATGCGCGGCGACGGTGCAAACGCCCGAACGACGTCCGAACTTCCGTTCGTTCCCTCGAGTGTTGAAGAAGAAGGCGCGGGACCTACCGTGACCTTGAACACTCCGTCGTCCGCGATGGTCTTGGTCGTTTCCACTTTCTCCTCCTCCTCCTCGCCCTCGGACTCTTCCCCGCTCTCGTCCATCCCCACGCCCTCCCTCCTCCTCCGCCTCTTGGCCTTGTTGGCGTCGCGCCTGCCCGTGAGCGCGACCGACCTCCACGCCGCCTTGTCCAGCTCCAGCGCGCGAAGGTCGTCAAAGAAGGTTCCCGCTAGATCCTCGTCCCCCTGCTCAACGTCGAACACTCCACCGAACGTGTACGCCCGGTTGCCGGGGGCGACGGCCAGCGCTGTGCCACACCGGGGAGACGAGCGCGCACCCGAGTACTTGGTCGACACCCACTTCCATTTGGTGCCAGTCGCGTCATTCTCTGCAAACATGAGCACGGTGTTACAAGACAGACATGTTAGGGCAAATACATTTATATATAATATGTATATAATAGACTCCTAGTAATATAATAGTATAATACTTGATTATATATAGGCCTACGTGATTATATTCGTGACTAGAGGCCAAAGTGGCTGAGATAATAGGCAACACGCGTACGATTTTTTTTGTTAAACCAAACACTTAGTTTAATAGTATCAGATACAAAAAGTATATTAATGCAAGTCCTGAGTAAAAAAGAAATTTTTAAATAGGTTTATTGTGGTCGCATTTATTGAAGTTTAAACTCGGGGATCTGAAACGCGTACAGGTGGCTGTGACGCAATGATTCAGTAGAAGTGGCAGAACAGACCAATCGCTGCTGCGGTGAGCGTACACAGTACAAAACCATGACGACAAATCCACTCTACATGGTGGCGGCTAGTTTTTTGCTCCCTTTTATTTATCGTTACTAAACCAATTATTTCGAGGCATAGACTGATCCGTTTTTCAAAATTCAAAGACACAAAATTATTAAATGAGAGACAAGGTATTTAAAAACCGATTAAAATTTTCATACGCGTGTTCCCTATTGGAACTGAGAACATGAATAAAGATGTTCCAGTGAGGGAAAAGGTACAGAGGGACAACAGCTTACCTGGAAGTCATCCTACTTATAAGTTAGTTAAGTTTTTCTACTGACGCTGGGATCAAGATCAATGCTTGGCCAAAATGTCTTTGACCAGCCCTCAAAAAGTCGGTACTAAGTTGTCTCGCCAAGACCAAGGTAGGCCTACACTGGCAAATTGTAGGGGTCTGGGACAAAGCCCCAGCCGCTGTAGGTGAAAATTTTTTTCTAGCCTAATTTCATGGTTAATGGCCTAAAACGGATTTTTACGCTAATCTCTAGTACTATGACGATGCTCACGCTTAAGCGATGAAACATAAAGATCCTACTGGGTTGTGGAGGCGGGGGAGGACATGTTTTCTTTGTCGGTCAGTTCTGGGTGCGAGCAGGCTAAGCTAACACCGGTAACATGATTGTGACACTATTTACAATGACTAGGTACTGATGCATTAATTTAGGGTACCAGCGACTTTTTGTTTTGACATGAAATACTGAACTTGCCTGGAGGCTTTTGTTACTCGCCAGTGGCAAGTGGGCGAGTGGACTTTTCGAGGGCTGTCTTGGACTATTAATTTTGTTTGTCTTCCACTCGACCTATCTACTTTCTCAAGTAAGCCGTCATCTTTCTGCATCTTTTCACTCACTGAAACGTGTTTATTCATGTTCTTAGTCTCAAATAATAATACTGTATATGATAACTTAATTTATAACAATAAAATGTAAATTAGTAAACAAATGAAAACATCACTGAACAAGCAAGGAAGAACCAGATTTCAATATTAAGTATGGATGGAACAAAAACAATGAAGAAAGGGGAAAATTTCAAAATATAGGCCTACTTAATATTTCCACTCATATGCACTAAAGTAGGGCCTAGCATACTTTAGTCAGTTTTACATAATTATTTCAACTTGGCAAGTTGCTGAGTAATTTCCTATGAAGAAATTACAATTATGAAGAGACGTCAATATTTGTATTTGTACTTTAGAATAAATAACCAAACCATAACCAATAACCATAGAATAAATCAATGCCATTTTTTGGTATTCTAATAAATTACAAAACATAAATTTTTTTTTTTTTTTGTATATATCTGCTCCCTGTGTCCAACAATGAAGTCGGGTAGGGGATAGGAACTTAATCCCATCATATTCTGGCCCCTAGGTACATCGAAGCCGCTGGCCATGCCTGACGCTTCCCTCGTGTTAACTTCCTCC
The DNA here is from genome assembly GCA_945910005.1 of Isoperla grammatica. NCBI lineage: Eukaryota > Metazoa > Arthropoda > Insecta > Plecoptera > Perlodidae > Isoperla > Isoperla grammatica. Next base: position 33,236,855 of record OX246739.1, read on the forward strand.
GGCAATTGCAAATTGTATGGGGCCTTAGGATACGCTAGCTACAGTCTTGGAAATCATACTTACTCTCTGGCGTCAGATAGAACATGTCGCTGTGAATGGTGCCCTTATCAACGTCCTTCTTTATCTTCTCCTTGCTGTAACCGCCGTAGATCAAAACACGTCCGTCGGTCAGTGCTGCCATCTGGCATCCGGACCGGGCGGGGGGTGGCGTGCCGGTCGGTTCCAGCTTCTTCCACGTGTAGTCTTCCAGGTTGAAGGCGTAGACGTCGTTGAAGTACTTGTAGTCGCGTAAGTTGTCGTGGAAACCGCCGAAAACGATGAGCTGCTTCTTGACACAAACCATTCTGTGGCCACTTCGCGGAGACGGACCTCCGGCTGAACTGTTGGGTAAAAACAGTACGTCGATTAGACGAGCGCAAGGCCACCACAGCTCTCGACGATTAATGTAGAAGAACATCGAAATAAAGTCGCTACGTACTTGATAGTGACAGTGCAATGATATTTTATTTTTTCAATATCAATATTGGCACTATTTTTCAAATAGGCTTATCCTTATTATTCTATAGTAATTCCTAATTATTAATATGATTGTAATACATTAATTATGTTTTTTTGCAAACAATTATTTTTCCTAAATTCAGAGTTTAGGCCTTGCATGTTTACTGTTTAGTGTGTCAAATTCAAAATCTAATGCCCATTGGCCATGTTAGAAGCTGTTGAATTTGATGCATTCAATGTTGAATCCCTAGTGTGGTAGACCTGAACTACTGCAACTAGGCATAAGCCTACTTAACTTTTAGCCTAATGCCTAAAAGAAAACTACTACATAGGCCTAGTACGTAAGCTTCAGGGCCGCGATTCTGAATCGGCGTCGATAAGTTTAACCCGAGTTTTAGTCGTTAAAAGAAGGCAGTGAGCCAATCACCGCCTTGCATTCGCCTACTGTAACGACAAAAAGCATGCGTTAAACTTATCACGGCCATTCAGAATCGCACTGCTGGTGTAGGCTAACATAAAACTTCAAATATTATTAAATTCCATACTGAATGTGTATCAAATTCAATCAATCTCATAAATTCACCTCAATCAATCAATCTAATCAATTTTTACCTCTAAATTTGAAAATTACTTGTGCATACATTATCTTATCAGAAAGAAAGGATATTTAAACTAGGCCCATTATCTAGAGCCTGTTTGTGTATGCCTTGCTCAAGGTAAACAAAACACAGGTAAATTGTAGGCTAATGCATCCCGGGAAAGAATTTAAATTCAGTTTATACAAATAATTATGAAAATATATTTAAGAAAATATGGATTGGAGATCCATCCAGTGTTTACAAGACACACTGACAGCAGATATGGTAGGTCCTACCTTATTTTTATTAAACAGTAAAACTTCTTTTAACGAACTCTTGGGGGCTTGATTTTTACATATTTTGTTTAAAGAACATTTTTTTATTTTAAGAAGGTACCTTTACATGCATAAGAAAGAACCTTTCGGGACCTGAAAACAGTTTGTTATATAGATCATTTTGTTATAAAGATGTTCTTTATAAAGAAGTTTCACTGTATAATTACTGTGCATACATTATCTCAGCAGAATAAAGGATATTTAAACTAGGCCTATTATCTAGAGCCTGTTTGTGTATGCCTTGCCCAAGGTAAACAAAACACAGGTCAATTGTAGGCTAATGCATCCCAGGTAAGAATTTAAATTCAGTTTATATAAATAATTCTGAAAATATATTCAAGAAAATATGGATTGTGTCCATGCAGTGTTTACAAGACACACTGACAGCAGATATGGTAGGTCCTACCTTATTTTCTCCCACTTCTTTGTAGCCAAGTGATAAACCCATAGGTCTTTGTAATGGTAGAACTGAGCTTGTGTCGGACTCGCAAACTCTCCTCCGAACACCCACAACTGCCCCTTGCCCGCGGACACGGCCACTGCTTGGTGCCCACATCGTGGGGGTGGCGCTCCTGGCACTTTCACAAGGAGCCACTCGTTGCGCGATATGTTATAAAAGAACAGATCATTGTACAACATTGTCTGAAACAATAAATATATATTATTTATGTACATACATAGAAAATAAAAAGAAATATCATAAATAGGCAAAGGTAGTCCAATACTTAGGGTCAAATGCATAGTCCTTCCTTACATGCTCCTCAACTCAGCCTTTTCTCACACTCACCCAACCACCACTCACAGAGCAGCATTGCGATGTGGACTCTGTGATTGGTGGCTGGGCAAGTCTGAGGAAAGGCTGAGTTTAGGAGCACATGAGGAATGACTACATGCATTTGACTAGTGTTGGGACTTGAAAAATGTCATTAGTCTTCAGGAATTTAAAAACAATTTTTTTATGATTAAGCATGAGATAGGCCTATCAGTAGACCTACAATGAAATAAGAAGTTTGCCTGAAATTCACAGCACTGTGTAGAGGCCTATTTCCTATTATGCTTAGTCATTAGGCCAACTCATTACCAAAGAACTTTGAGGCAAGAGTCAAGACATTTCAATCCATAAACACATATCAAGTGGTTGGTAAGTTGGTTACAACTTACAACTTATCTAAACACTAATGTGAGCATGTTACAGGAATAGTCAGGGGAAAAACAAAAAACTACCATTTGTATGTCCACCCTCAAATATGGAAAAAATGACTAAAAGATACCATAGGCCTACTTTAAAAGCAGGCGGTTACAAAAATAAAGAAAACGCGATTTGTTGGCTTGTTGCTACCAAGTAGCACCGAGCAACTCTTCTCATGGTAATTCCCATACACAAAAAATGTAACCTTGAGATAGTAAAACCACCGCTAAAATAGGGCACTTATCAAAAATCGATCAGGAGGTTTAATGTGCATCGTTTCCCTACCGATAACATGCTTCTTAGTACGAACGTGTACTTCTACAAAATGCCCTGCAATTAATTTTTTTGTGACTTGATGTGTAGAAAAGTTGCAAATTGTTTTGAGCGTCACTGTCCGCAGTCGCCGAGTGTTTTGCAGAGCGCTGGCTGGACTCGTATTACACAATGAGTGCTCTGTCTATCGGGAAGGAGCTAGCAAGCTCAGAACCGATACAGTTGTAGTACGCTTTAGAAGAAAAATGCAGCAGAGCTGGCGAAGGGAATCTAGTAGAATTGCTAAATGTTTACTATTTCTTTTCTTGCATTGAAGCAACCTATATAAATTTTATTTTACAAATAGGTACCTGAATTTCATGCACTTATGACTCATTAGTCATTGGTGATTTTTTAGTTTTTCACCTGACTATTCCTATAACAACATGGGAAGGAAACTTAAACGGGTGATTAACTATTACACATTTTCTGAAAGTAGAAAAAAACTTTCTCTGCGTATTAAGACCTGGACCCTACTGTAAATGGAAGACCTCAGTGTAAGTTACTCGAGTGGTACAACGTACAAGGTACGGTATATCAAAAGTGTGCAAAAAATACATACATTTGAAAATCGGCTGTACTGGTTGAGTGTAAGGATAGGTTCCCAGACAGCTCCCAGGCAGCGAACGATGGAAGAACAAATGTTGATAAAGACTTTCCAAATTCAGAACATAGAAGAGCTAGCGACTACATTCGAATGAAAAACCAAGGCATTTAGCTCAAATAGCCTATCACATCAGTCAACTACTGAATATTGCTATCACTTATTTAAAATGGATTTAATGTGATAACTAAAAGTGTAGGTGTCTAACCTTTCCCTAAGTTCTATGTGTTGAACCCATCAACTTACTGATGTAGCTGAAAGAGGTTTACCTTTTGACCGTTAAAATACTCCCCCCCAAAGAGTATCAGTTCGTCCTTGTCAGGGTGAGCCGTCAGCGTACAGTTGACTCGTCTCGACGGTGGAGGAAGAACGTGCTCCACAACTTGTAGTCTCTTCTTCTCTTCATTTTCAATCTGTGAGACGATCTTTTCTATGTCATCCTGAAACAAAACATAATGTAGTCAAGTCGGGCTTCCAATTAGAGACTATGAAAACTCACTCTTTGTCAAACCAATAGAGTTTGAAAAATACCTTGCTTAGGTTGCCTGGGACAATAACCTATGCAGATGAAGGTAAGCATGGATCACTCCTACTTAGCCTTATTATTGTTACTTGCCCGTCTGTGCAACTTTGGTCCAATTATTGGCCGAGGCCACCACTACATACGGCGGTCCATTAGAAGCAGCAGTATCGGAATCAGCAACTAGCAAGTATGGTCTTAATAAACTGGAAACACTAACCACTCAGCTAACAGTTTTACATTTGATATATCACAAACAAGAAAGTCCGCCGATGATATTGCCCCACGATATGACGTGCAGTGACGGTCAGCTGTCGGTATAGGCCTATGATTTTCTCTCCTCTCTGCATCTGTGTGTGACGGCCAAGTAAGCCTAGCAGAAAACAGGTCTTTGACTAGGCCTATGAGGCTCATAGGACAGAGCTAGGCCTAGGCTAGCCAGAGGTGACACATGACAACGAACATGAAACGGGTAGGCCTAGGCCTAGGCCTGGCGTGATGGGCTAACCTAGGCCTAGCCTTACACTTATTCCAAATAATTAAGTCAAAAACAGTACCTGAGTGCATTATATATATATATATGCCACTATCACGAAGTAAAGGTGAACTTAGACCGCCATAGAGAATCTAGTGTAATTAGATGGTAAAGAATTGACTCTTTTAGGTTATGTTAGGCCTACCTCTCCGATAGCAGTAAGCTCTTTCTTTTGTTTAAGGGTAAGTTTCTTATCGGTTTTTGCCGCTGTTTTCTCTGCACCTTTTCCTTTCTTTTTGTTTTTATCTTTCTTACCCATATTTGAATTACTTAAGTTATAGAAAATCTACGTGGAGCACACACGTGCGTCGGAATGAAAACAAATCTGAAATTAACGCCAAGCCAATGCCGCATGTTACAAACGAGACGAGCGCTGCCGGCGCCAGCCAACCAAATACCGGGAATTTTAATTTGCAACAAAATCAGGCTGCTAGGTGAGACGAGGGCTGCCAGAAACTGTCGTAAAAATAAACAATAAACTAAAAAATTGGACTTGAGTCATCCGTCATAATAACCAAAATTAAAATAGGTGCATGCCCTACAAACATTTTTTGCTCCTGAGGTTATCCTGAGGACTACCCTTACGGGTGAGAGGTACTTCTCAGGACAAAAATAGTAAGATATACCAGCTGTCGGGTGCCTCAGGAGTACTTTTCTCATATGCTTACAACATGGGAGTGAGACGCTAAGAGCAGATCACAGGATGTACTTTGTACTACCCTAGGTCCTCCCCAGGACTGCCCACAAAGGTAATAGTTCCCGACAGGCAGGTAATAGGCATTAGGCAGACTGTGGGTAATGGTAAGGTAATCTGAGGGTAATTTCCTGTTAGGGCAGGCCACAGGTAGTCCGACGGAAGTCCTGCCTATGCTTTACCCGAAAGGTACAGAAAATCACTACGTACCTCAGGATATCAAATGTTTGTAGGGTGTGTATGGGCACAAAATATCCATGTTATTAGAGAATATTTCCAGTCCACGTACCGCCCCCCCCCCCCCCGCCCCCAAACCCTAAAAAGACGCATCAAATAAAATCAAAATACAGAAATCAGTTACTAATACAGAAAGCAAATCATGTAAACACAGATTCCTTCTGGTCACATGCATTCTCATTCCTCACACAAATTAATTTTATTAAAAATTGCTCGAGGTAAACGCTCCAACCCCTTCATCCCTTACTCTCCACCAACCCAAATACTAAAACAATACTTTCAGAATGTTGTGTTTCGAAGAGAAAATTATGTTTATCAACCAAAATTGATAATTTAATTAAATTAACAATATCGATGTCTGAAAGTAATAATTAATTAATTTTATTGTTGTGTTCCTGTCCCATGAAAGGACAGGATGGCCAGTGTAGGGTTATGGGCATGCCCATACCCTCTTTAGCCTACAGCATTGGGTTTAAAATATGTACATACAATAACACAAATTACATACAATTATATAAAGTTAAAAGTTACAAAGTGAAATAGATGGAGAGGAAGTTATAGTATGACATTGATCGACAACAACCATATCTCAAACCGCATTCATCACCTTCATCTGAAATATTTTGATAACATTATTTACGACAACCACAAAGACATGCTAGACATAATAACTTGCCCTATAACCTTATCCTTCAGACCTAAATTCAAATATCCATTACTGAAAGTGGTCAATTCAGAAAGTGCTAGTTTTGGATGCATAAATGTTAATACTTTTGTAATATCTACGAGGTAACGAGAGATGTAGAAAGTGAAGATCAGTGATGTTCCTTGAACATACATACAATATCCTGCATTCCTGATCCACTCTACACTCTACACACCCTCAGTACACGCACCCACATGTCGTAATTTGCACTCATCCTCTGTTGAGCTGTTTCTAACGGGCAAAGCATTCTTCGCACCAAACATATTTAAATAACGTATAGCACAAGACTCAATTGAGGGGGTTGAGACATCACAGGCGGACAAACAATGTGTTGCTAGGCAACTGCATTGTTGTATCTTTCTTTGATTGGTGCATGTTCAATATTTGTCCGAAACAAAACACGACAACACGGCTATTTTGGGAATTGAGTCTTGTGCTATAGGAAGTTCTTTTCATCAATTTGGTGTATGGCGCACTCAAAATTTCTGATGAGAAAGGCTTTGCCAGTAAGTGATGTAGGCTAATATAGCTCGTAAGTTAATAGTTGAATTATTATGTTCCTATGTGAGGAGAAGGGGGGGGGGGGGACGCGCGATGAGGATTTACATTTTCCTATATAATCGTCCCCCCCCCCCCCCCCGATTGATGACTAGATAATATCCCGTTGATTTCATCGAAGTTTGTCTAACTGTTCATGTAGCTTCATCACTATGAGGGTGTTTATTCATATAACTCGCTTTGTGCTCTTTCTTTGCCAGTGTGCATGTATGTATGATCCAATGATAGTACGGACATATATATTGTAGTTGAATCGTGTTGTGTAGCTTGCCGTTGGTTAAACCCTGAGGGGGGGGGGGGGTAGCTTGCAAGTGAGGGAGATTTTAATGTAATTACTCGGTTTTAAAACAAATTATAAACACAACCCATGCGTTTACTTTTATAATATCCAAATTGTTCAATTTAGCTGATTGCGATATCTGAGGGGAGGGATGGTTGGGTAAGCTGTATGCATTAGAACGGAACAAAAGCCGTTTTATTTAGTTAATCTAGCAGTTATCCAGTCGGAATTTCGAGAGAGATTTAAAAGAACATTTTGTTGAAGTCAAGTAGTGTATACGTAATCCTGGTGGCGCTTGTTTTCCATGCGAGCGGTGGGAGTGGGGGGTGATGAAACCCCTACTCTGATCTGCGGAGACGCCCGAACCCGCTTCGTGACCACTCGGGCGTGAGTTCTCCCTGGTTGTAAAGCTGGTACTAACCCGTGTTATAATCGAAAACCTTATTGGCTGGCTTAGGAGTGCCATGCAGTATTTGAATATAGATGTTACGAGAGGTTTTTACCCACATGAACAGAGTCCGCATTACGGCAGTTAGAGAGGTTCGTATTTCTACCACCAGAGTCGCATTTCTCTTCGCGTGCATTTACAACCCTCACAACAAAGTATTTGCAAGTGTATGATCAACCCTCACATTTTATCAGAAATCAGATGATAGTTTTCAAATGGAATAATTTTGAATTTCAAGAATGATAAATATTATTGCCCTTACTTTTGGCAAAAACAAAGAACTGGTCACTGCTGTGCTTCTTTTGTTCCTGGAGAAGAAAGTTTTTTTAGTACAGATAAGTACTAATAAGTACAGATATGAAAAATTAAAATTAAAACACAACGTGGAACTTGACCTAGGAAATTGATTGATACAATAAATTCAATTCAATTTCAAAGTATTTGTGTGCCTATAAATATTATCAAGATATACAGATAATCTCAAAAAAAGGATGGAAAATTGATTCTGTTCGAATTTTTGTTACAATTTCGATAATATCATCCTAAACTTTAAAATTGAATGGATTTTTAAATATAACAATAAAAACAAGTATTTCTTACGCTTCTAGGAGCTATTTGTATCGAACAGTCGAACACACTTAAAAAATATTAATCAAGGGGAAGTTGTTGCCAAATAACGCGACCAAAGACTATTTTAGTTATGGTCTATCGTTTGTTCCCAGTCGGAACGAATAAACCACTTTTTGCAGAACTCGTTGAGTGCTCCCCACATCGTGTGGAAGTGGTTGTGTGTTGCTGGGGATAATAGCGAGTGATCTAGAAGGCCGTGGTAGTGTGTGGCGGGAATAATAGCGAACGATACAGAAGGCCGTGACATTAAGCCAATGATTGCACCCGGAAGGAGGCCACTTCCGCGCCTGATTGAATTAGTGGTCAGTCGCTTTGCTGGATGACCGAACGCAGTTTGCCGGCACCCTCAGGAAGTGTGGGGCGCGCTTGCTTTACGAGGCCCAAGTTCTGACGTCACTACAGAGACGGCCTCTATATGTAAGATAAAGTGAAGATATGGATTGTATTGAAAAAACCTGAAACAGTTTTGAATTACGATATTTCTAAGGTGGGTGGATCCATTTGTCCCCCACTTGTCATAATTTTGATTTAGGCCCAGTATTATGAACAATTATTATTATTAATAATAATAAAAATAATAGTATAGTTAGGATTGGAATACGTTTTTGTATCATTTCATACGTACAGTAGTAATTGTAACTAAAACAAACAAAAAACTAAACTAAACTGAAAATAACTAAAAGTAACTACAACAAGTAAGTGGCATTGGATTTTGGAAATATTTCCGTAGATTCGTACTGAACAAAATACACATTCGATAACAGATTTATTTCCCAGTATTTGGGCGGAAAACATATTGTAACATAAAAATTTTACCAACAACACACAAATCCAGATCTTGTTTACATTTTTGTTTTAACCTAAACATTGTAACCTTACAATGAGAACGTTATTTTATGGAATAAAATTAATCATATTCTTTGAATGATTATTCTATAGATACCTGGGTGTGTGGGACAAACACGTGTGCGCTCACCCCATACATTAACACTGGGCTCCACATCCGGCGTAGTAACGATCTTCCTGCCCCTAATTGTCGAGCTCCTCTTTGTGAGTCGCGTTTGCAACGGAAGGTCTCGCGGGAGTCGAACCCATGTCCGCACCTCGTTAGCAAGTGTCGGAACCCCGAGGCCAAGGGGCTTCCTGAATCCGGCCCGCACGCGCTATTGTGCTGTGTGAAGGATGTTACAAACAATGACGTCATTGCTGTAGGCGATTCGTTCCCTTGTTGCTCACAGCTCATACAACACAAGGGGCTGCGCGCTGTCTTCTCCTGTGCTGACGTCATTGCTGTAGGCGATTCGTTCCCTTGTTGCTCACAGCTCATACAACACAAGGGGCTGCGCGCTGTCTTCTCCTGTGCTGACGTCATTGCTGTAGGCGATTCATTCCCTTGTTGCTCACAGCATAAAACACAAGGGGCTGCGCGCTGTCTTGTCCTGTGCTGACGTCATTGCTGTAGGCGATTCATTCCCTTGTTGCTCACAGCATAAAACACAAGGGGCTGCGCGCTGTCTTCTCCTGTGCTGACGTCATTGCTGTAGGCGATTAATTCCCTTGTTGCTCACAGCATAAAACACAAGGGGCTGCGCGCTGTCTTCTCCTCTGCTGACATCATAGTGAGGGTAACAATATACTTGCCTCGAGACAACCTAACAGATGCTTCCGTCGTAGATGAGTGTTTCGTAGCCAACCGACAAGAACCAATCTCAAATACCGGTCGCTGATTGGCCACGAACCACTCATATAAGATGATCCGTTGGCGCTAAGGGTTTAGAACTTAGCTTCTTTATCGACCCTGCACTCTGCGATTCTGTAAGAATATCAAGACTCTTGTTATGTTCTTGTTGTATCCCAAAAATAGCGGTGTCGATAACAAGTCTTGTTAACCTTACAGAATCGCAGCGTAGGTTTTGCTTGCTACCCCATGTGTCAACGGAAAGTTTTTCGTCGATCCCCTGGCGAAGGCTCGTCGAACTTACCGAAACTCTGCCAATATGTGTGCGACGAAGACAGTCATTGGCCCTCAAGGTGAATCATACTTCGAACTCACTCATTACTCACTTCTCAAAGAGTTCTCAATTTTCAAGTACCAAAGCCGCCGAAGGAGGTTTGGCCTTTTTCTATAAATTTCGTTGGTCTGGAAGCTCGTACCACGGAAAAATAATAGTAACTTCGTTGTAAGTCCATGCTCGTACAAATACAATGCTGATGACCAGTTAGGTTACGTTTTGCGTAGCTTGTACAATGTACATTGTACATGGCTATATTCTACTGCCACTTTGTGTCACTTGTTGTGTTGTTGTAACAACACCCTTCACCTCCAAAATGTTACATTCACGTTGATATTTGGATATCCAAGTCTTTGTGGATACTTCTTTTAAATTTGTACCACTGGGTGAAGATTTCCTAATTACTGTGGGTGTAATTATAATCATAATTATCATTATTCCTTTCTTTTGTCAATGCAAAATCTGTCAAAGAATTGCTTTGAAAACATTGCCTGCCCTTTTCCTCACATCGCGAATTGATTATATAATATTATCATATAACGCCATTAACTGTTAACTCGCCCCCTGACTCGATTACGGCCCAACTGGGGTGGTAATGGAGGTCGTAAGCATCGCATTCAGCCGCGGGAGAAAAAGGTTCTCCCCCTCCATTACGTGATTTATGATTTGGTCGTCCCAGCTAATCTGTAGGGTTAAATAAGTGTGCGCGCTGTTCGCCAAACTATTCATTATAGGCTGTATATTGGCTGACGAGGGGGAAGGGGGGGCACAAAAGAGATAAAAGCATCCGATCCCGTCTCGGAAGCATATTGCTCATATTCTGATAGTGGCTTTTTGACATCAGTTTCTGACTAGACTAGAGGGGGGTTGCACGCCTCGCTTGGACTAAGGCTATAGCTCTCTCCCTCTCTGTCTCCCCCCCAAAAAATATATATATATATATATTTATTTATAAAATTAACACTGCTTATAGTAAAGAAAAAGATTATGTTATACAAATTATTATATTACTCATGGTGACCGCAGTGTTATTTCAAATTGAATCAAATTAACTGTAATCGAAGACTCGAAGTGAGGACTTGGAAGGATGATCAGGAACAAAATGCAAGTGCTCACTGAGTGTTGGTGCGAAATGTGCAAGTATAGTGGCTTGGAGTAGTTGACTTTGGTTTTACATTTTATACTCAAAAGTGCTAAAGGAATTTATTGTGTTGAACTTTATGAATGTTATATTATTTAGTATTTTTACTGTATATTAATTGTATACAATCAATCAGTCATTAAAACAGGAATTTGGGGGGGGGGGCTGTAGCCCCTCCATGTATACGTCACTGCTTATAGTTATTTCATAATAGTCATTAGGCTGTATTTCTTTTCAAATTTAGACCTCTGCTTGTAATTTAGTGCCTACACTAGGCGAGACTTTTGGGTAGCCTATGCTAGCCAATGTAGAATAATAATAACAAATATAGAATACCCTAAGGTGGAGGCCTATGCTCTCTTCTAGCGGTAGGCCTATAGGCCTAGGACATCTTCTTTTCCTACTACTGTCGTGTCTGCATCCTCCCTTCGTGTACGAGATTATTTGGTTAAGTCGACCCGAAACAACCTTACCAATCCTTTCGCCACACACGAGTGATTCGTAGCCAACCACCGAGTCCCAATTTAAAATACCTATCACTGATTGGTCACGACTCATCCATCGTTTATGAAGTTATTTCAGGACCAGCATTTAGAACAGTCATAACTACTGTGTACAGCGTTACTACCCGGAGTGTACTTGTAAAGTGTGCTATAGGCTAGCTTCTAAGTCTATTGAATTAGTGTTTCCGTGTTTGTAAATACACAGCTCATGTTTCACGCAGTCGTACATACATATATTTCAAGTGTCCACCGCTAGATTACAGCACGGTTGAGGAATGGCTGCGATCGGAAAATTAGGCCGACGACGCCGTTGTAGGGCTAAACACGCGGCGTCGCGACGCTTGGTCGGTTCAAACACGTCCCATGGAACTATGGAAATCGTTTTCGGCAAAAAATCCAAACCGAACATTTAAAGAATGCGATTATAATATGTACATAAACATAATATGATGTAGATTATTGTGTCCAGAAAGTGTTATTGAGAGTTTTCGTGTATTGGTCTTTACGTGTGTGACTGATAAGATGTATTTGCATGTTTTCTCTCACGACGGAATGACAGGTATAGGTACATATAAATCAAGGGTACTGAGGAGGTGGGGTGGGGGGGGGGGGGGGGGGGGAGGTGTTGATAAAGACGGTTTCCCTTCGGGTTATTTCGTGAGTTGCTCGTTGTGTGAGTGTAGCAAATGCAATATAATATGTCTGCTGCGATGTCGGCCAATTGAACTTTTAAATACTTGGTCTAGTTGAGGTCGCAGCACTGGCAGAATGGGATGATAGTTCCACGACCCCTCTTAACTACATGAATGTTAAAAATTAATGGTAACTACCTACTATTACATTCAAACAAAGAGGGCCTCTCTAGTGAATCAAATTACTAATAGACCATGTTACAAAATAACCATGTAAGTATAGCGATTTTTCTTTGCCCTTCAGTGAAAAGAGAAAAATAGAAAAAAGAAAATGTTGAGTTTCCCCTGGGAAGGTACGAAACATGATTTTGGTTATTATCATCTATACCAGCCCAAGGTTAGAAAGCTTTGTTTTTTGTTATACTTGCTTTGGGGTTTTTGGATCCGGTGTGTTTAGTGAAAAATGTATGTGTTAGATGGTTCAAGGGATCTATATTTTATGAATGTCGTTATAACTTTCTTTAGGAGTTTTTGTTGTATTATGAAAGTTATATTAATGTTACATTAAGTTATTTACTATTTTAATATTTTTTGTGTTTAACGTTTTATGAATTGATAGTTTATTTTATTTTGATGATTGTTTGTGGTTTTAGCTTACTTTTTTTACATTTAGTTGTACAGTATCATTTTATATATTGTATTTATTTTTATCGGATTCCTACCGTCAACATATCTACAATTACAGAGACTACTAAACGACCGCTCCATATGAACGTTTACAACCATCCAACTTGGCTGCTCACTCGATCACACTTTACTATCTAGTCCAGTGTATATAAGACTGAGATTACCCTCCCTAATAAATATCTCGATTGTGGTCTAACGCTATGGAAGTGCCTATAACTTTGTATAGCCGCACTTGACGTCTCCGTAGGAAGTCGGTGGGAGTCTAATGTTCTACATCATTGTAAAAGAGTCGAAAAAGCAATACGGACTCAGCGGGGTCCCGGGCGAGACCGCATTAAACAAGGACTCGCCTCGGCGGGTTTTATTAACAGGAAACCCGGATATCTTCGCGGATGATTTCATTCATCTTATCGATTTGTTTTCAAGCGATTTTAGTTTGTTGCTGTCTTGCGAGGCGGACGAAAATTATTTGGGGTTGTTTTTATAATATAGTATTATTGTATATAGCGTACATAGGCTCACATCCACATGCACCTTTTATTAGTTTATCATTGCTACATTATGAAACAATTTATATGTATTTATTCAAAATTTATTTAAAATGTTTATTAAAAATAAAATACATGGTTTATTTTATTCTTTGAAATCACTTACCGGTATTTAAATAAAAGAAACCAAACTACAACAAAAGATGGATAACACTCAAAATGACAACACTATACTTTATGATTTCTTTAAGAACACAAACAAAAAAGATTGTCGATCCTCATCTAAGCGAAAATGAAAATGGAAAATGGACTAGTTCAATAATATTTGTGTAAATGAAAAGTGTAGTTTAATTAAAAGACTTTGAGCCGAAAATGTATTTCATTTGTTGGAATAAATTATTTACCAGCAGGAAAACAATCACACACTATATTGAGACAAAATATATTAATAAACCGGCTTCATGATAGAAACTAGTTTTGTAATGGATTGAAAGATAAATTGCAACGCTTATTACCCGTGTTTCGCGCATAATGTATTGCATGTCGTCGGTCGCTCGTCATCAGTGTAAACATACATCAAACAATGTGTCAATACAGCGCATACATGACTGTGTGGGAAGCAGAACTAACACTGGACATAACTGACCGTAGATTGATACAATAAGATAACAATCCAGGGTAGGTTTATCTCATCATATTATCGCTAATACCATTGAGTTTAGAAAACTCAATGCTAATACCGCTCGAAAGATCTGTTTAGTGTTTTTGTAGTCATTAGCTTAAGTCACTAGTTTGGTGTTTTATGACGTAGGATAGTTGAGAAGTACGTACATTATAATAATTTTCCAATATAGTAATTAATTGAATATTTAAAAAATGGAAATGTGTGGCTTTTTGGTCAATTGGGAGTTAGGCCTTCTTCCAATGTCCAACTTTGAATTCCATGTTCAAGCTGGGGTTCTTTAACATCGTTAATTGAGGACGAGCCCCCGCCAGGGGATTTACGGACCTTGAATATCCCCCACCAAATATCAGTTAATATCATATCATACATATAGATTTCTTTCGATCGGCTCACCTGTATTTTTGTAACTCAGTCCACTGTTAGTTTGTTTCATGAAACTTAACCTGTACCTTCAGCACATTAGTGTAAACAGTTCACGTTTTTCTGCTATAGAAACTGTGCAATAAATAGTATGGTCCAGTAATTTACTAAGTAATTTAATCTGACATGTGGGCCAATATAAGAACTATGGAGACACCTACTGGGAATAATTATGATTGATAACGGATTTATGTTGAAGGTGGGTGTTTTATTTTCGAATGCGGAGGCTCAACCTGTACACGATAATGATTTACGGCTTGTTAGTATGGGGCCGTGTAGCCTGCACATACGGCGCTGTGAACATCAGGCCAACAGTCGCTCCATGTTGTCTGCTTGAGATGGGTCCCTCCTCGTGGCGTGGTGACCGGTGCGCGCAAAGAGGGATATCTTCAAACTTTCTCTCATTCATCATGATCTTGCAACATTGAAATACTTTCTGTCTCATCTCTTCCCATTCTTATTATACCGGCTCTTTTTGCGACATGCCGCAGAACATTTTCATTTTTTAATTATATCATAAGATTGAAACACAAAATCGAAATCTGAGTAATCATAGCGCTGTGGTTTGGTAAGCCCTACAGTCTGAATGATAAATACATTTAACATTATAATCAGTATGACAGTGATTTTAATTTCGTTAAATTACTAAAAATGAAATAAGTATCACAGTCATACCGATTATAATGTTTGATACATTAATCATTCAGTATGTATGGCTTATCAAACCACAACGCTATGATTACTCAGATTTTCGATTTTGTGTTTCAATCTTGAGATATAGTTAAAAAATTAAAATTGTCTGCGGTTTTTGACGTAAGGTATCCGTCACTCTTAATTGGACTTCTTTTATGACGACTCCAGTGATCTGTGATGGATTTGGACGACGTCATATGACGGGTACTATTATAAATCCATCATGGTATGACCTAGCTTCTCGTGTACTTCAAACCGCCACAAATAATAAATATTGTTATTTTTGTAAAACTGTTTTAACTTTTTGAAAACGATGGTCATATCTTCAGCACTCCAATACAAGTGCACTGCATGTCGGCCATGTCCTGATCTTCAGTGACTTCGAGCTGGCATTACTCGAAGAATTGGATCATGTTTTACATTGAGGATTTGAATTAAAAGTAGCCCCACGATTGAAAAAACACAAGTGAGTGCTGTATCTACAGGGTTCCATATGGTCATACAGGAGTGTGTAAAGTGCACCCAAGTGAAATGACATCATAATGCGTTGAACGTGCTCAGTCTCCGAAGGAAAGACAGACGAACAAACCTGTACCCACATACAGACACAGCCTCGAAGGCATTTTATCATTCCATGGAATTATTATTCCGTTTCTGCATACCTGTCCTAATGTTGACAGTTAGTGTATACGCCTATTTGTGTATTTCATATAAGTTCCTAGTGTTTGACAACTATTCATACCTGAATATTCTTGTAACATGCTTGAGAAATTTATTGTAACCTGTACCAGTTATACCCGTTTCAGAATACTTCATAAATAACATTATCAATAAGCTTGTGTATGAAGGCAGGTTGTGTTTGTATTTTCCTATCGATTTTAACGTAACACGATTCAGTTTGATTTTGCGTTGAAATTTTTCAAAAAAGTTCTACTCATACAGATTCGATTACTTTCCGTCGAAATATTTTGAAGTCAGTCAATTCATTAGAATTGATATGAAAAGTGTGACTAAAAATCCTTTAGACTTCTTCTAAAATTTTAATCCCATCATATTTTTCGCTATTCATGCAAATGAATCCGTCGGACGCGCGTTTTGTAATTCAATAAATTCGTGTCCGTCACTCGGGGTTTTGACAGCCGTGCGATGTCAGCGGCGCCATCTGGCGCGCGATTTTCAAAACATCTCCACGGCGCGACGGCTTTAATTTCGATCTATTAATAACCATGCGAGCACACACACTCACACACACTCGCACTCGCCGTGATCAACATGGGCAAGAACGCGACGGGTGCGGGGCGGGCGGACGGGTAATCTAGTCATAATGCAATAGTCAGTCTAGGGTTGGAATAATTTTCATCACGTGGTCAATTGCGTGGAAGATGTCTCTCCCTACCCCCCCCCCCCCCCATCCGCTGGCACAAATCGCGGCGCATATACGTCATTCCACCCTGATGCTATATACGGAAGGTTAACTGAGCCGACCCTATTGCCAATATTGGCTTCCGAACACAATCCTGTCAAGTTTACTGGTTTTAAACAAGTGTTTCAGGATTCTTATTCCTGAAATAGTCTTACACGGAATGGGGGGCTCACTTTTTCGTTGAGAGGTTAGAATGGTGGAGGCAACCTCGACTGAACTGTGGATTCTCGTTGATATATGAAAACCAAGGGTAGTAAAGGTATCTTCTTTATCATCACCTCCTCGGGTTAGTTCGTGAGTTCCTTTAGAGTACCACGGGAACTCGCGAGCCCGTGGAAGCTACCAAGGGAAGCGGGTTGCCTAGGTCTAGCCCTTGCATATTTATTACAGCTAAAAAGAACACGCTCTAACGTGAAATAAGTGCGCTAAATCTATGCCGAGCAAAGGTCGCAAAGACAATTGGCATGAATGGAAGAGAGACATACGAAAAGTATAAGCAAGACCATGAAGAATGAAAAAGGGGATGATTAAACTAGGGGTTGGATGGGGGGGGGGGGGGGGGGCACGTCTTTATGAAGAATTCACTCGTTTTAAGATATGCGTCCTTTCATACACATATTTTGCTGCACCTAGAAACATTCAGTCAAAACTATATTGCATGAATTTGTACATACGAATAGTATTTATGTTTTAAAACACTGTTCATTTTCAGCTCAGTGATGTATCAACAACTTCAAGGAGGTCCAGTCTGCGAGGCGTCGCAGTCCAGCCACTGTGCTACGGTCTTTGGGGAAAGTGAGTCACTTCAACACGTGTCAAATCGCGTGATCCATACACCGGCTTCCTCGCTAATCCGGTACTACGATGGACTGTGTAATCTAAAAAGCACCTAATCCCGCTGCCCGTAACACTGCAACCAACACCGCGACACATGTACGGTGCATCACTCTAGCGACGGACGTTGTAAGTACCCTCTAATAACGTACCGCGCGTACGGTGCAGCGCTCTAGTGGACGAGAATGCAAACACCTTCCAGCGCCCACCTTAATAAATTACAGATTTCAATTGAACCACGCTTTATAGAGGCCTCTTTAAATCTCTGTCTCCTGGGATCAGATAGGAAGGCCTCCAAAAAGTGTTGGCGTAAGGAAGTCTCGGTCGTAATGGGCCATTGTGCGTTATCTTATCTAGTATAGCGTTTGTTTTACAGACAGTATCATTGCACAATCACTGAAAGTTCAATTAAATAGCTGATGGATCGACTTCGTAGGAGTAAACTCGATTTCCTACGCAAAATGTTTTACCGGGGGTTTCATTACGATTGTAATGGCAGAGCATTTGTTTTGCTTGTTATAATGTAGATTCTTCAATGTATTGTTTTAGTGCTGTTGTCTACACAATGTTGTAAGCGCACTGGCTATAGTGGCTACATTACATCAGTACTAACTTATTGATATTTCTTTTTGCCTATCAATACCACGTACATAACTATAAAATGAATAATTAGAATAAATTTACATAGTAGTTAATTAATGTTTTATAATGAGACTACAAATCGACCCTAGTTATAAAAATCGTTTTGCATTAAGGATTATGTAACAAGACATTGATTGTGCTAAGTCAATGATGCAAGTCGCCAATTAATGTATAGTGGATGTGGGGGAAGGAAGTGATTATAGTAGATTGAGTTGTCTTTTTATCGCTTTGGGCTTCTGGATAACCGCATCATGTTTAATACGGATGTAATCGTAGCTATGTAGAACATTGTTGATTTGTACGTGTGCATATTACGTGTTGTGGACACACTGGATGGATTGGATGTATAACAAATTATCACTTATAAAAATATAAATTTTCGGTTGCAATTTCTTTTGTTTTTAATAATGCACGGCTATCACGAGAATTGTGCATAGAATATTAATATTTGGCTGTACTTACAATGAATGGAATAAACCTGTAATATAGTATTTCATTATATCCCTTTCTTTTATACCTTTTTACTGTTGTGTAGGCCTATAGGATATTAATTAGAAAAATCTTAACTTTATCCGATATTTGTTAGAAGAACCTCACTATTGCATCTATCCAGCGGAACCACCGATTCATATCAGCTAAAATTAGTTTAAAATCGGTTTAAAATGCCACCAAGTAAAAACAAATATGTCGCCTCACAGATACTTTAGTGCGCTTTCTTATGAATGTTTCTTTGTTCAGATAAATATTTTCGTTTTTCAAATGTTCTTGTTTAAAATAAAGAGCACTACATTCTTAAAGAGATAACATCTTTTGTTTTACTTTGTGACAATTTTGTAAAGTATATTTTAAAGTAGTTTTAACAGACATTGCAGAAAGCGGGGGTTCCGAAGGGTAGGTGGACTAAGAGTAGAGATGAACCGAGGGTTAGAGTGGTATCGTACGACCAACATCGTCTAGCAACCTTGCCGTACACCCGTAATGTATGACCTCATGCTAAACAGGAGCGCAATGCTCAGGGTCAGAGGTGCGAATTGTTTTCAGTCCGGAATGGCTTTTCGAAAACAATCTAACGCAATAAAATAGCAAGCCAGACAGTAACATCTTCTTCTTCTCTCGTACAGTGAATAACCAAGTGGGGCTACATTCCAGATTAGAGGCGATAAAATGATAATTTACTGGTTTCAAGTCCAACTTGTTTTACATCGTGTTACCATAATAGAATTAAAACGTGAATAATAATGCGGAGGCAAAGTTTGACGTACGGTAGATAAAAGCTGGGCTATTTTTATTAGCATAAAGCCTGTGTACTTACGAGCGTGACAAGTGGAGACTGCACTTTAATATACTTGGAAACATGGGCTGCGTATGTTGTTACCGATAACTGCCATTGAAATAATTCTCTTGGGTGGAATACGACTATTGCACTATGGGCGTCGGCCATGTATTATATATGTATCTGTGAGACTCAGAGCTGAATCGTCAGGTAACACAATAGCTTGGATAGTATACACAGAAATATTATCCCCTCACTCACTAGTAACTTACTTGGAAGGTTGAATCTATGTCTGAAGTTGTTATCGTCGTTAGAAAGTATTGTGTTAAAGGTTATAGTATACTCACCGTGTTAGCCCACGACTCTCGTCATATTGGGATGACCTCAAAGTTACAATCGTATCACATCCTAATATATTTGTCATTGGTTTAAGTTTTTCTGACTGTTCTGTAAACCTTGTTGTGTTACTTAATGCACAAAATTGTATCTGAATCTGCTGGATACTTTATACAATACACAATTATTGAGAACCTACATTCTTACATTGGTTTTAATTTTGTTAATACATAATCGTAACTAGTAACAGTTTAATAAAAGAAACTTTAAACTTAACGGGTGGTAAATAAATTCAAACCGCAGAACATATTTTGATACCGCAGGTAGGTGAATATACAAAAATCAATAGCTAACTCGTGCCAAATTGAAGTTGATACACGATGGTTTGAAAATAGAACAATTCGATGGCATGCAATTGCAATGCTACAAAGCTACGAACAATTAATTATCATAATCATTACCCCATTCTGATTTACCCGTTTTTAATCAAGAAACATCTCATCATATCAGAAGAATGTGTTCCTGCTAAGAATATTAAGAAATTATGTGGTGGCATTGATTGCACCAACTTCGGGTAAGCATACTACATAAATTATTAACTAGCCTATATATGTATAGGGCTGTGCTCAAATTCAAATTGTATAGGGCGCCTAATATATGTGACCTAGTATTGTGAATTCTATTTGTAAAACGCAAGAACCCATACTATATATAATAATACTGGCTACGTTCAGACGTATCTGTGCCGCAGATAGAAGAGGTAATTTAGACGTGTATCACTAATTTGGCAACTTGCCTGTTAAGGTGATATTAGAACATTGAACTATACCTATTGAGACGTTAATGTTCTGTATTAACCTAAACAGGTGCGTGTTACATTATAGTAGCATGTTTGGCATGTATAACCCAACATTTAAAGTACCTCCATTCGTGGGGTAAAGGTCAGGAAATGTATATCATGCTGATATATAAGAACAAGCTTGAAAAAACAAACTGCAAGTAAAAGGATAATTTTGGCTTTTAGATTACCCATTACATGTAATGTATAATATATTAAGTTGAGTTTTCCTCTTGATTTTTTTGGATTGTATTTAGAAATATTTCCCTTCTTGTACTCTTGTAAAGTTATGTAAAGTTAGTGTTAAGTCTTGTAAAGTTTATAGCTTTGTATGTTCGTTGTAAGCTAGTGCTACTTTCCTTTGCAATGTCCTTGGATTTCTTTGTCAAATGATATGACTTAAGATTTCCCTCGCCTGTTAATGCCAAATAAATTGTATTATGATATGCTTTAATACACCGCTTAATAAATAGAAAAGAAAATGCTAATCATAACAAAATATTGTAAATGGTTTTATGACCCACCAACAGTTCTGTATTAAAGTTAGGATTATATATTATCGTATTGAGTCCACATTAACAGCAAGATAATAACAACCACCTCTTTTGTTATTGATACATTTAGAAGTAGTCAGTCATGTCACCATGAACATTTTTCTTTCTTTGCTTACATGTAATTACTTTAGTATTGCATCCAACGTTTTCTGGAATTATTGTATTCTGTTGTTGGGGTAACGCATAAATAAATACAATATTAATGGAGCAACGAAGAAAGTCAAGAAACGTACATTCCGTTTGAATTATAATTCAATTCAAATATTTTAAAATATACTGGACACATTCCTTCTTGCAGCTGTTTCGTGTATTTTGTTTTCTCGTCCTTAGATTATTTTTAAATGTTATTGCAAAAGTTTGTTCACTAAAATCTACATACTTCAAAGTTGTTTGAATCAGATCTCTCATATATCCAGATAAGCGTTTAGAAGGTCCATAATATGGTCACTCATCAATTATCATGAATTTACGCCAATCAAAGTGCCAGTTATAACCAGCTACAATGGAGAACACTATACTAGTTTCAGATTTATGCTACATTACGAGACATCGTTCTGAAACAAAAATATTGCAATTTCGAATTTGAGAACAGATTTTCATTTATTTCTGTATTTAGCAAAAAACGCCACACATCATTACGGGGGAAAACAATTAACATGCCGTCATAGTAAAGTTGATAATCACATTTGAATTAACAAATGGTCAAGCTTATTTCACCTATAAGAGCACATTAATATTAGTTCCAAATATCAACAGTGCGTACTAATACTGTACAAGATGTTTCGTATAATTTTTTATAAAAATCTAAACAATCATGTTTTTGAAACATAATGTCAAGATTTTTGACAGATTAAAAAAATGTTAATTTTTTTCAATCTGAGGCAAGTCATCGATACTATTTCCATAAAAGTTCAATTTCTTTTGTAATATGCATTACGCGTAGTTGGGTATTTTATTTCTACACGTTGTGGAGTATGTTCCCTTCTCAGCCAGATCCATGGTATGTTGAGTGTGGGCAGTGCGCAGGCGTCGTTGTACTCTTGGCACCATTAGACAGAGTAGGCCACGTGCATGTATTGGGGTGTTCCTCTTGTACCTCATACATGAAACCCCCTCGTGAGTTTGATGAGTTCAAGCGTGAGTGTGAGACATTAAGCCAGTCTGGAACAAAGAAACATAATATTGGAACATTATATTTACTACACTGATGGCATAAAAAAGAGCTTAAATATTTATAAATAAACTATTACTATGGTGGATGTACACATTTAGTATTTCAATAATACACGAATAGTCCAGGAACGATTAGTTTTTACTTTTTACCCGACACAATTATTCCGAACAAGCTTAAGATTTACACAAAGGCTCAGTACCATACTGAACAAGATTGCTAAAGGTCTCCTAAGTTCCGACGCGTGCGTTTTGAGTTATGGTGGCAAACGGGCAAAAAGGGGTGACACAAATTATTTGATTACTGATTTGACGCAGAAGTCACTGTTTACTTGCAAAATTAGCTTCTATTGACAAATCACTTCTGCCAGCGTCTCATCTTTATAATAGAAGATGTTCAAAAGGGACTCAGAGACAGAATGTGGAATCCTGTAATCGCTCCTGAAAATACACCAAATGTGCTGTACTTTTCGCCTTCTAAACTCAATGGTATAAGAGAATGAGGCCCGCCTGCAAGACGCGCTATCTCTGGTGTAACTCTGGAACTGCTAACGACATTTTCACAGCAGCCTTGAGCTGTATGCACCATGCGATACCCATACATTGAAAGATCTTATACATAGCGGAAACGATAAATTGTCAATTCAAAATGGCGCACGTAGTTCCCCAATATGCCGCACTGAGCGCCACGAGCTTTAGTTCTACCAAAGATTATGGATGACCCTCCATAATCGGGTTCTGTTCTCATTTCTGGAGTTGATATACCTTTTCCAGTAGGAGAACTTCTTTATCGACTCGAGTAGACAATAAATACTAATTTATTTTTTATTTCGTCTGATAGGTTGTCTGTTTCAAGTCCAAGGCCGTTGGTTGGAACACCTTGACCATGTGTTTCCTTGCCCTACGCTTAATTGTTGTCGAATGCTTATTTAGGATGATAGTGGCAGCCATAGATTACTAAAACCCACGCACACACACGTCCAACTAACAAAACCAGTTGGCGAACAATCTCACCATCGCCTGGGTGAAATATACGTGTTATGCCCATCTCGCTTCCGTTCTCGTTAATAGGAGTGGGCTACGTGTTATCTTCTTGTCATATGATCCGAGATGGAGCAGGCACAGCAGCTTGCTATTATCGCACACACACTGGACTATTTCTAAGATACTCAATTTTTTTTTCAACTTTTTTTGTTTTTTGGATTTATTTTGTGGCAAAACCGGTCAACAAGAACTTTGTTACAACTTACATTACACAATTACTCGAAAACACAAAAATTTGCGAAAAATTTGAGAGCCATATCATAATAAAACTCCATCCGTAACGATAAATGTTACGATAAATATTGGAGGTAGAAATTGCATTTCCACTAGCATTCTTATATTGAACAATGGCGGGAAGTATAATAACTATGACAACGAAAGCTATGCACATTCTTGTCTTAAACTGTTGTTGGGTGTTATTTTTAAATTAACATGCACATTCTTATAATGATAACGTTTAGAATTCTTACTCAGAATGTTCGTGGACGTGTTCGCTTATCAACGTGTCACACACAGCGTTTTCCTAGTAATGTAAATATGAATCATTTTTGCCTACGCCCCTCAAAGTAAAGTGTATAAGTATGACTCAGCTAGTGTTGTGAACAACACAATCATATTGTGTGCTTTTACTCATAAAGTACATACATAGTCATGGAATGGCGTCATGCTATTATCTGAAGCAATAAAACAAACACGTAGCGCATTTTTCACGCTTAATCCTAATTTTTTAGGTGTTACGGGTAATTATTATTTATATATTCACGCACCTTATGCTTACACGGGAAAAATAACAGCACGTTTGTTGTTCGAGTTCACATACACTTTAATCAAAGCCCATACTGGGTTATAACAATATGAATATAATTATATATATATATATTGCAATTCTCTGAATTGCAACTTGAAAATATGAAAACTTGAGAATAAATATATATATATATATAATAGTATAAATAATGTAATAATAATTAAATTAATTTAATTAATTATTATTATTTATTATTATTTATAAGTTGGACATAAGAAGCAGATATATATAAAACAAATTATAATTAATTAAAATTAATTTAACAGGTTGATCATCGTGGTCATTCTTACATTAGTCGATGCTATAGGGTAGTTTTGAAACATGTCATGACTGGTAGTCTGATAGTGGTGATGCGAGATTGTCCTGAGCTAAACTCTTCAACTAATGATAATGATGTAGAACATTTTTAAGGTATACATTGAGATTGTAGAACAACAAAATAAGAGCAAGGTGGCGCGAGTTGCTTATTTTATTTCAATATTATTTTATAACATCATTTCATTCAATTCGCGTTTATTTTTAAACAGTGAGTTTGTAGTAATTTATAGTTGTTTGGTATCAGTTTCTACAAATTCAGGCCAAAGATTCGTTAAAACGTGTTATGCGGTCTGAATTCACCAAACTTTGTTAATCTCAGATTTGATTATCTCGAATCCGTTACCATGGTTTCAACAAACATTACATATAATTAACACGTGGTGTTTTTTAACAGGTGCTTAGTTTGGTTTTTAGTTTTTTTTTTAGTTTTTAGTTCGGATCAAATCTCCGATTAACCGCTAATCTCGAGCTGAAAAGTTTGGCGAACCAGGCCTATAAAACATTCTACTACATGGATACGCAATTTGTTAGTTGAGGTATCTTCGAATAACGGCGAAATATTTAGCTCACACATTAAGATACATCTTATCTTTTAGTCATCTAAAAAATATTTCCCACTTTTGGGCAACAAACTAATGATTTCCGAATATTTGTCAATCAACTTTCAAAGTTCAAAAACCCCAACGTATCTTTCAGCTGTTAATATTATACAATACTTATATCATTACACTTACACTTATGTCACTACACAAGGGATTTTATTTCTTCCACATTATATCCTACCTTACATTTGAGATTTATAATACACGTCAACCGAATCAAGATGACTAATTCGAAGGACGAGTCGGTAATTTTCATGTGTTAAAGTAATACTTATACTTCCATGAATATTCACATTGTAAACAAATAGACACTCAAGGTAACTACATTTTCTTAGCAATAAACTAGACGATGATTTTCAAACACAGATAATAAAGCTAATCATTAAAAAAGTTTTTTTTTTTTAAATGCAAGGTTGTTTTCATCTTGGTATTATGCCAGTAGAAAAGTGTGTCATTATCTGCATGGAAAAGACCATATTCAAATACACCATTATGTATTAACAAACACTTTCAAATTAATATACATGAAATAAACATCAAATCTGACATAAGTCACGCAAATCTTTTCCCGATACACGGATTAAGATTAGTCCCAAAATTCCCTGGCCGCATTATTAACTCCTTCGTCTGGATTAACATATGCGATAATGCACGTGCACGCGTGCTAGGTCGTACCCTCGCTCGCCGCTTACACACAGGCACGAGACCCCGAAACATGGCAATAACGCTTTATTGCTATGTGAGCTAGCTGGGCCACTTACCTTTCTTGTACAATAAAACATTGTTTTACCAACATTAGTGTGTTTTGAGTTCATGTCCGCCGGCCATAAAACTCGGCCACAAACTCCACAGAGTTCAGATACGATCCCATCAAAGGTAAAAGTGAGAAGAATCGTCTTTTATGACATCTCGTGGGTTATAGACCACCCAGATTCTGAGTTATGACGCCAATATAAGGGACCTATCGGTAGTGACTAATGCCGTCATCTTGTAGCCCAGTCACAATCCACGAGAAAGCGACGAACAAGACGAATTTCCCACTTGGATATCCAGAAACAAGCAAAGCCTGTGTTAGGCATAAATTAACGTGGCTCGTTACTGCGCTAAGTGGTTAATTATTCTAGTCCACGTCATGGGTGGGGACTGCTCACTTCCGGAGGTGGAGTCACCGCCATATTGTTTGTACCTCGCCCCCTCCCCCTCCCCCCCCCCCCCCCCCAACACCCCGACGATACACGATATATCTCGTGTTTTAACGGCTACATATCTAGCGAGCGAAAATTTAAGTGAGCGAATGTTCTAGTAAGCGAAAACGCACACGATCATTCGCTCACTAGAGTTTTCGCGCACTAGAACATTCGCGCAGTAGAACATTCGTGCACTTAATTCTTCTCTCAGTAGAGTTTTCGCGCAGTAGAGCATTCGCTCTCTAGACCATTAGCGGACTAGAGTTTTCGCGCACTAGAGAATTCGCGCACTAGAGCATTCGCGCACTAGACCATTCGCGCACTAGACTATTCGCGCAGTAGAGCATTCGCGCACTTAACTATTCGCTCAGAAGAGTTTTCGCGCAGTAGAGCATTCGCTCACTAGACCATTAGCGGACTAGAGTTTTCGCCCACTAGAGAATTCGCGGACTAGAGAATTCGCGTTCTAGACCATTCGCTCATTAGACTATTCGCGCAGTAGAGCATTCGCGCGCTTAACTATTCGCTCAGTAGCGTTTTTGCGCAGTAGAGCATTCGCTCACTAGACCATTAGCGGACTAGAGTTTTCGCGCACTAGAGAATTCGCGTACTAGAGCATTCGCGCACTAGACCATTCGCTTACTAGACTATTCGCGCAGTAGAGCATTCGTGCGCTTAAGTATTCGCTCAGAAGAGTTTTCGCGCAGTAAAGCATTCGCTCACTAGACCATTAGTGGACAAGAGTTTTCGCGCACTAAAGAATTCGCGGACTAGAGCATTCGCGTACTAGACCATTCGCTCACTAGACTATTCACACAGTAGAGCATTCGCGCGATTAACTATTCGCTCAGTAGCGTTTTCGCGCAGTAGAGCATTCGCTCACTAGACCATTAGCGGACTAGATTTTTTGCTGACTAGAGTTTTCGCTCACTAGAACATTCGCTCAGTAGAGAGTCTCACGTCCGGTCATAAATTCCTAAACAGGCTTTATTACTGGACTTGAAAACATTCAGCCTTTCCTTCAAGATTGAGTAGACGCCTCCTATTCAGGCAACCGAACTAACTCCAAAGAAACGCGGTGTACTGTACAACAGGAGTATTCTTGCCGGCTACATATCTAGCGAGCGCTATGGGATCCTTCCAAATAAAATACTATTGCATAGCTAGCGAAAAAAGTAAAAAGGTTTTGTAATCGGCGTAACAATTGGATACAGGATTTGCTACTCTCAAAATAAGTTTGTGAAAAGTAATAAAACAGTACTTTCATTTTATTGGTGGTAATTTTTCTTGAGGGAGATAATAATGGTTGACCCCGCTTTTGTCAACCAGCAGGTGGATTTCTGCGCCACTCGTTGCAGTAACAATATATTCTGACACACACGCGCCCTTTAGACAACCGAATTCCTCTGTATAACACCCCTGGTGAGATGCAGACAACAATTCACAAACGTCACAAGGGTTGCCTATCTACACGGGGTTCCCGTGTCGCCAAGGAACATTGGAGCTGGGAACATCACTCGATGTTTTTGGAACGCGGTGAAAAAACCGGTATAGACTTTTCGCTCACTAGATCATTCGCTCACTAGAACATTAGCTCTCTAGACTATTCGCTCAGTAGACCACTCGCTCACTTAACTATTAGCTCGGTGGAGTTTTCGCTCAGTAGATCATCCGCGTACTAGACCCTTCGCGGACCAGAGTTTTCAAGCAAGAGGGGTTTCGCGCACTACATCATTCGCTCACTAGAGCATTCGCTCAGTAGATTATACGCGCAGTAGAGGGTTCACGCGCTTAACTATTCACTCAGTAGAGTTTTCGCGCAGTAGAGCATTCGCTCTCTAGACCATTAGCGGACTAGAGTTTTCGCGCACTAGAGAATTCGTGGACTAGAGCATTCGCGCACTAGACCATTCGCTTACTAGACTATTCGCGCAGTAGAGCATTCGCGTGCTTAACTATTCGCTCAGGAGAGTTTTCGCGCAGAAGAGCATTCGCTCACTAGACCCTTAGCGGACTAGAATTTTCGCGCACTATTGAATTCGTGGACTAGAGCATTCGCGCAGTTGGCCATTCACTTACTAGACTATTCGCGCAGTAGAGCATTCGCGTGCTTAACTATTCGCTCAGTAGCGTTTTCGCGCAGTAGAGCATTCGCTCACTAGACCATTCGCGGACTAGAATTTTCGCTCAGAAGAATATTCGCGGCCTGAATAATTCGCGCACTAGGGTTTTCGCGCACTGAAACATTCGCGCACTAGAACATTCGCGCACTTAATTAGTCGCTCAGTAGAGATTTCGCGCAGCAGAGCATTCGCTCACTAGACCATTCGCGGACTAGAGTTTTCGCTCAATAGAATATTCGTGGCCTGGATCGTTCGCGCACTAGAGTTTTCGTGCACAAGAGCATTCGCGCAGTAGAACATTCGCTAACTTAAAATTTCGCTCACTAGATATGTTCCCGAAGGGGCTGATCATAAATATCTCTCCCTCAAGTAAGACGACATCAGTAAATGAAACTGCAATTTTGTTACTTTTTTAACAAACTCATTGCATAATAGAAAATCTTGAATATTCTTGTTGAGCTGATTGTAAAACATTTTGACTTTTGTTCTGGCTATATTTGAAATGAAATCACCACAAAGAATATTTCATTAATAACATTTACCAATGAGATCGCATAAGTTACAATATGGTGTATTTTATCAGCCCATCACAAATACTACGTTTAACAGAACAACTGCGTAAAATGAGAGTAAGGTTATTCACATCACAATAATTATATTTTAAAATGTGTAATGGACTGATGTTGGTACCGGGATACAAGTTTTCGTTTCCTCCTCCCCCCCCCCCCCCCAGCCGCCCCACACTGTCCAACATGTTTACAAACACGATGTTCACAAGCCTCCTTGTCGAAATGCTTGAACGTGTGTGAGGTGGTTGTGGGGGGGGGGGGGGGGGGAAGCTTTACTCACGTCTCATGTAAAGCAAGACTCCCTGAATGTTCCCAATATTATGGAAACTCCATGTATTATTTAAATTATATTATTGTCATCCTCGAATAAAAACACTTTATTTGCGGCTTCTAAATCACCATTGTTGTTTTTAGCTTGAAAGAATTTTGTTTATAAATACTCATACTATTCATAATGGAGGAGTGTGAGAAATTATTATATGATTAAAATATATAATATAACCCGTGCCTTACGGAGGATTCTAACCAGCGTCATCCAGACTTCCCATTGGTTGTTGCCATGGTGAAAACGAGTTCCAACTTAATATTTTCATAATTACTGGGTATTCGCAACAAAAGACTGGTCACATAAGACACATATTGCCAATCAGAAGCAATCTTGTAGGTTTATATTTTGTCATTTGTCAAAGTAACTAATGCAAATATACCTGAAGTAATATTATGATACCAATTTTACAGTTTACAACTGACGCTTATTATATTACTCATTACAGAAAAACAACAATAGATAATGTTTTCAACACATGAAACATTATTTTTCATCACATGTTGGTATTGGCACAGTTCCCTCTTAAATACTTTGGTCAAAGCCGGGTTAGTCAAATCACGTCAGTCATCAACGTATGTAAGCCACACATTGAAAATAAATAATTACAACAAAAATACAAATAATAATAATAACTACAATTATTAGGTTTGTGTGTCCTCTTTCTGTTTGAAGTTCTAGAGTTTCCAATTGAAGACGAATAATTGTCTGTTTATCGGATTCCAATGAGCCGAAGGTCTGTGAATAAAAAGAATACATATTATATTTTGGGTTTTATATTATTGTCAAACTAATGTAAAATTCCCATTGTTGTAGCGGGTTACTGTGATTCTTAACACACTAACTAATGCTGCTGACTACCAAATGTAAGGAATTGTAAAACTAAAACTAAACATTCGCGTGCAATACTCTCCGTCCTAATAATTATTGATACACAATATTCACTTGTGATAAACTGAACCTCTTCTTACTTGAGGGTAGTACGGAACATCATGACAAATTATTTATTTATTTATTTATTTATTTAATGTCTATCCTATTCAGTTATAAAAACTGATTTACAAAGGAGGACCTTAGCCACACATTACATTTGGGCCTTCCACTTGACGCGTCGTTTGGCGGCTGATTTTGTGTAATTCCCTTGAATAGAAAGAAAGCCATTTAGCTGGACAATTTATTGCAGCAATAGTTGTGATGTACACAAAGACGGGTAAATTTATGAGTTTATGACAGTGAATTGGCATCTTGTAATAATGGCTGTTACAGCCTGACCCTCGTAACAAACAAAAAAATCTCTAGGAGGAACTATTTAAACCTTTTGTCATACGCACAGGTGCAACACATCTTTGATCCCAGCAAGGGCGTCGCGAGGGTATGTAGGGGAGGAGGGCGCCTCCCCCCCCCCCCCCAAAAGTCAAGAATATCTCGAAATAACACCGGTGACTGGAGCTATATCTGTGTAATTTCAACATTCTTTTTATATTCTAGGGGAGCATATTCAGTAATAATCTAACAGTCAATTCACATATGTTTTGATAGTTCCTACTTGGAATTTGACGTTGGTCTATTATGATTGGCCTATTGCTACAGGTGTATATGGAAACGATTACTTTGAGGCCGTCATAACAACTAAGCACATTATAAATTGTATAAAATATCATGTCATCCGCTGAAGATCAGTTTTTGTAAGTTTGTAACCGAAACGGAGAGACTATATCAATATCAATTTATATATTTGATAGTAATTGTTTTGTTTCAATGCTGCACAAATTCTCTGCGGGGCTAATTATGCGAGGATTACGAACCCCTCATGCCCCCAGGATCCCCATTGCACCGGAATGGATAATGTTGTTTCGTCTTGCCCCCCCCCCCCCGCCCCCCCCCCCCCCCCCCCTTCCCATGCAAAATATCCTGGGGACGCCTATGGGTCCCAGACATGTACAATGGGATAGTCTCTCAACAAAACCAGTAATACGCTGGCAACTACAATCTACTAATTGAATATAATAATATGTTATAATATGTAATATATATATATCTATATGAATATTTTTCAAGAACACTCTTGACGTGGTAGTTATGTGAAATCCAGAAATTAAAAAACCAACCCCGACTGGGAATCGAACCCAGGTCTCCCACTTGCCGGGTGGGCGCCATAACCCCTAGACCACCGGGACCGGTAATTCAATGACTGGATGTAGTATTACATTTCTGGATTTCACATATATATATATATATATATATATATATATATATATATATATGTAATATATAATGCAATTTGTCAACTTACGTGGATTTCATGATCTCGTCGTCTATTTTTCGCTTGATACGTCTTTGATGTCGTTTTCCTCGTACATCGAAATCACTGAATGTCACTATACTTGGAGGCATTTTATATCATGGGACACTTCGTGGCTAGCTTCTCTGGCGTGTTTGGGCTAGTAATAAATGCTCAAAGCAAATTCAAGTTTGTTTTAAATTGAGCTTGTTTTTACGTTTACACACTTAAAACATGCTGCAGTTTTCTATTTATATTTTGGGAACGATACAAAACTAACTTTCAGTTGTGCATGTTCAATAACACTGAGAGAGTTTTTAGTGCAGAAGTAAATAGCACAAATCACTATCACAGATGCTCAGAAAAATAAGATATCCATTACACATTCAGCTAATAAACAAATTATAAACCAATATGGTTACAGTATGCATCGGAGTAGCAATGTTTGTTATTATTCGCACCTAAGAGAACCAACGCCATTTGCAGATATAATTAACGATAAGTTACTTTTTTCTACGTAAACATACATACATACATACATACATACACACATACATACATACATACATACATACATACATACATACATACATACATACATACATACATACATACATACATACATACATACATACATACATACATACATACATACATACATACATACATACATACATACATACATACATACATACATACATACATACATACATACATACATACATACATACATACATACATACATACATACATACATATACATACATACATAATACACATACATACATAAATACATACATACATACATACATACATACATACATACATACATACATACACACATACATACATACATACATACATACATACATACATACATACATACATATATACACACATACATACATACATACTTACATACATACATACATACATACATACATACATACATACATACATACATACATACATACATAATACACATACATACATACATACATACATACATACATACATACATACATACATACATACATACATACATAATACACATACATACATACATACATACATACATACATACATACATACATACATACATACATACATACATACATACATACATACATACATACATACATACATACATACATACATACATACATACATACATACATACATACATACATACATACATACATACATACATACATACATACATACATACATACATACATACATACATACATACATACATACATACACACATACATACATACATACATACATACATACATACATACATACATACATACATACATACATACAATACATACATACATACATATTACATACCTTTAACATACATACATACATACATACATACATACATACATACATACACAGAAACACAAACAAAAACTACATCACAGTATTGTTTAATTGTTGAATTGATTATTATACCTAGTTCATGTGAAGTGTACTAAAATAAATATAAAATGTGTTGCGTTAATGTAATATTTACTAAATTTGCACTAGTGGATGTAATTATCTGCTGCAAATAAAGATTTAATAATAATAATAATAATAATAATAATAATAATTTTATATCAACAGAAAGCTCCTTATACCTGTTTATTTGGTCTTGCCATATTGTCTCTGATTGTGGCAGAGGGGGACACCAACATTAATTAAAATTGTTCCTTCGTATCGATAATCATGATACTTGGAATATTGTGATGTATATGGTTTGGTCTGTTATAAATGCACGGTCGCAATGTAGTTTGTAATCTGTCGGTAAACTTTACGAAGTATTAATTATTCTTATTGTTATTATTCTTATTCTTATTGTTGTTGTTGTTGTTGTTGTTGTTGTTGTTGTTGTTGTTGTTGTTGTTGTTGTTGTTGTTGTTGTTGTTGTTGATGTTGATGTTGATGTTGTTAATTTTTACTTTATTTTTAGAAATTTGTCGCTAACCCCTAACTCTATGGGATCCTTCCAAATAAAATACTATTGCATAGCTAGCGAAAAAAGTAAAAAGGTTTTGTAATCGGCGTAACAATTGGATACAGGATTTGCTACTCTCAAAATAAGTTTGTGAAAAGTAATAAAACAGTACTTTCATTTTATTGGTGGTAATTTTTCTTGAGGGAGATAATAATGGTTGACCCCGCTTTTGTCAACCAGCAGGTGGATTTCTGCGCCACTCGTTGCAGTAACAATATATTCTGACACACACGCGCCCTTTAGACAACCGAATTCCTCTGTATAACACCCCTGGTGAGATGCAGACAACAATTCACAAACGTCACAAGGGTTGCCTATCTACACGGGGTTCCCGTGTCGCCAAGGAACATTGGAGCTGGGAACATCACTCGATGTTTTTGGAACGCGGTGAAAAAACCGGTATAGACTTTTCGCTCACTAGATCATTCGCTCACTAGAACATTAGCTCTCTAGACTATTCGCTCAGTAGACCACTCGCTCACTTAACTATTAGCTCGGTGGAGTTTTCGCTCAGTAGATCATCCGCGTACTAGACCCTTCGCGGACCAGAGTTTTCAAGCAAGAGGGGTTTCGCGCACTACATCATTCGCTCACTAGAGCATTCGCTCAGTAGATTATACGCGCAGTAGAGGGTTCACGCGCTTAACTATTCACTCAGTAGAGTTTTCGCGCAGTAGAGCATTCGCTCTCTAGACCATTAGCGGACTAGAGTTTTCGCGCACTAGAGAATTCGTGGACTAGAGCATTCGCGCACTAGACCATTCGCTTACTAGACTATTCGCGCAGTAGAGCATTCGCGTGCTTAACTATTCGCTCAGGAGAGTTTTCGCGCAGAAGAGCATTCGCTCACTAGACCCTTAGCGGACTAGAATTTTCGCGCACTATTGAATTCGTGGACTAGAGCATTCGCGCAGTTGGCCATTCACTTACTAGACTATTCGCGCAGTAGAGCATTCGCGTGCTTAACTATTCGCTCAGTAGCGTTTTCGCGCAGTAGAGCATTCGCTCACTAGACCATTCGCGGACTAGAATTTTCGCTCAGAAGAATATTCGCGGCCTGAATAATTCGCGCACTAGGGTTTTCGCGCACTGAAACATTCGCGCACTAGAACATTCGCGCACTTAATTAGTCGCTCAGTAGAGATTTCGCGCAGCAGAGCATTCGCTCACTAGACCATTCGCGGACTAGAGTTTTCGCTCAATAGAATATTCGTGGCCTGGATCGTTCGCGCACTAGAGTTTTCGTGCACAAGAGCATTCGCGCAGTAGAACATTCGCTAACTTAAAATTTCGCTCACTAGATATGTTCCCGTTTTAACATGCAATAAACATACTCAAATGTCGGACACGAAAGTAAACGAACATACTTTCCGAAGATTTACGAACGATTTGTTTGTTGTATGGGGTCTTTCGAGAGCTTCGACCTACGTCACCAATGAGCGGTGTTGAGGAAATGGTACATATAATTAATTAATTTTTTGTAGAAAACCGTCCCAGGGACAATTCATGCCAATCTTCAGGTGACTATAAGTCTACTTTGGTGTTTGGAATAGTTGGGAAGGAATGTCCTAGGGCTGATAGTGTGACACAATCCACCATTCGCCTTGTGACTGACTGAGGAAAACCTCGGGAAAAACGTTCAGTCAAGACTGCCAGTGGTCGGTATCTAACCGGCGACCTCCTGAATTAGAGCCTCGTGTCTTACCGCTGAGGCAACTGTATCAGTCGGCTAGATATTCAAAATTTATTGAAAATTCTGTTTAACGTAAGTTACGCATGTGTATACATCGCCCACCTATCTGGATGTTCACGATATTTCGCAAATGCCGTTCAAGATATACTTAGTGTCTTAGAATGATGATTATATAATTACCCACCACCAACTAGCGCTATTCTATAAAACTGAACGAACTGAGCGGATCTGGTCGGCGCTATTCTATAAAACTGAGCGAGCAGAGCACGTCTGGTCGGCGCTATTCTATAAAACTGAGTGAGCTGAGCACGTCTGGTCGGCGCTATTCTATAAAACCGAGCGAGCTGAGCACGTCTGGTCGGCGCTATTCTATAAAACCGAGCGAGCTGAGCACGTCTGGTCGGCGCTATTCTATAAAACCGAGCGAGCTGAGCACGTCTGGTCGGCGCTATTCTATAAAACCGAGCGAGCTGAGCGGATCTTGTCGGCGCTATTCCATAAAACTGAGCGAGCAGAGCATGTCTGGTCAGCGCTATTCTATAAAACCGAGCAAGCTGAGCGGATCTTGTCGGCGCTATTCCGGCGAGCTGAGATAGTCACGTGACATTGCAGAAGGGACGATGTCTCAAGAAATAAGTCCCGGGACTTGAATAGCCCGTGAAATTACAAAACTTAGAGAACCCTCAGACCCTCACCCTACGTTGTTTAATCCACCAAGTTTTTTAACCCGTGAAAGTTGCTCATTTTCCACCAGTCTACTTTCGTCTGTCTCGCTTAAAAAGAATTCGTTTTCCGAACATTCTTTAATGTCTGCTAGACGAGCGAACGCCATCAGTTTCCGTAGGGTGACAGCCCGCGGCAAAAACACACCAATTAATTATACAAGAATCGATCACCCCCTCCAAGAACCCTGTTAATGAGCGAGATGGGGACTGGGGCACAACTACAGATCTTAATTGGCTTGTCTGAATGATGCAGTGCAGTGGCGGAGCGTGGATACGTGCACAACAGTGGCGGAGTACGCGGTTTTCGTGTTTGTATTGAAACTGGTGGATTTACAAGAATTGTTCAAAAAGTTCTTATAGGATTCAAACGCTGACAATAATTGAAGTTCCTTAGACTTACTCAAAGGGGAATTGAATAACATGACGTCGCTCCCTCCAAATTCGAGAGACACAAAACTCGAAGCACTTCCGATCAGTTCGATTTTGAAGAATGTTTTTAAATCCTGCTTGAAACAATGTTGTGTTGCGTATACTACTACTAATGATACTCATGCCAAAGGCTGTGTTCCTTACGCCTACAATGTTCTGTCGCTGCTTCTGCTGTTTATCGCGTTTGAAAACAAAACGAGTGTAATGTAAAATAAATCTGGATGGTGGTCGTATTACTTGTAGCTCTTGTTGTAGCCCTAATAGTAGAAAAATTCTATGGTTAAAACTTTTTTTACAACATGATGGTATAATAGAATATATAATATATTGCATCTTATCCGTGGTAATAGTACAATTAAAGTAAAAGCAGTAGATATATACAATGTAAGCATGCTATTTAGTATTTATACCACTTGAAACAGCATTCGGCCCGTGGCACGTGGAAAATAAAAATTTGACCCAAGGTGATCAAAGGTGGCCATGCCGTATTGAGCTACATCATACCTTCCTGATCTTACCTTTTATGATGTGTAGGGCCTATTGTTTGTACCCTGCTTTGTAAATCAGTTTTATAGATGAATATGAAATATATTAAATACAGTGAAAGTACTAAAATGTCTGGTCTTATGACTTTCAACATAATATTTTGGTTGTCAGCTGGCTTGATTTCAAATCTTCTAATTGGTGGTTGACAATGGCAAAAACAAGCTGATACTTTGAAAGTCATGTGACCGGGCATAAGTTAATCAAATATATATATATATATATATATATTGCATCCAAACTGTAAATAAATGAAATAATGAGTAGCAGTGAAGATCGCACCACCACTGGTTATTCAGTTTCACCATCGCTCCGCCACTGGAGGTCGCTAAGACAACGAACTGTAATCTCGATATTCCACTTGCGACCTCGACTTCCTAGACTCACGTTAAACAATCGTTTTCATTAACTCGAGGATCAATCTTCGCAGCCTGGTACACTTACTTGCACGTGGACTCAGATGTTTATCATTCAATTACTTGGGTTCGAATCATTCCTTTGCTCAGCATGGAGCTTAGATTAGATGGCTTTTTCAATGTTGACTTTTAATTGAGTTAAAGGCTTTTTTACCTCGAAGATCAATAGGCGTAATATATTTGCTATTCTTCTATTCTTGCATAATTTAATGTTGGTTGTGGCTCAGGAGAATGCAGTGCATAAATTAGGTGAGATATTTTTAATATACTTTTACGAATCTATATTTCCTTCACTTTACCAATCCGCGGATTGATTAAAACAGCTCAAATCTTAATATTTTCGCTTTTCTGCGAGAATTTTAATTTCTATGTATTTTACCCATTTTACCCATGTATTCTATCGTCTGCCTTTACAATTGTTATTTGCTATTCAATTATATTTTTAACTATTCGTTCGTTCCTCAAAATGTGTAGAACTAAACCATCCCACTGTTTGTTGAATGTTTGTATCTATGTATTATGCAGATTGGCACAAAGAATAACTAAAAATGTGTGTTCAAGATTACTGAGAAATACTTGGGTTTTAATTCTCTCTACGTTGTTTATCTCCGATTTAGTTGTCCAAATTTTGACCAAATTTTCAACAAACGTTCTTACATAATAATACTATATATGTCTTTAGTCGCCATGTTTTTTTGGAAATAATCTCCGATTAACGGTCTCGGGCACATAAAACGGACTCAAATAGTAAATCCATTGTTTTTTGTTTTTGTTTTTGGGCCTTGGAAATAATATTATTTGAAACATTATTATTACCGTTATTTAATAAATGTATTGACTGTCTCATACTTCTCCATAGACACAAGAAGCCAGTGGATTGGAGGTGGCTCTAGGAGGAAACGACTAGATCGTACAAAACACAGATATCTCAGTTTCATTATCATGAAATCATGATTCGTATGAGTTTACGGCCACGTTGACATGAAAGAAGATGTGTTGAACTCTGTGTTAGAGGAAGTTGTATGAGGAAAGGGTTATTTGCAGGTTGTGTCCTAGATATGACCTATTTAGTCAAAAAATACTCCTGGGAAAATATACCGGTTTGTGTTATTTCCGTGAGCTTCTTCATTAACTTTTCTCATCCACATTGAATGGCGCGCGAAACACGTTGATAATTATGTTGAACATATATTTTTTTTGCTTATGTTAATTATTGCAAGTTAATGTAGTCAGTTATTATTTATTAACATAATCATTTCACACTTAATAGAAAACGGACTTGGGCATTTAATTATATTGTTATTAATTTGTATTAATTGCAAGTCACGTCCTAGACACATAATATTTTGTCCAAAGGACTTCAGAAATACGATTATTATATCTATGGAAAAAAAGTACACTCTCTGCCTGAAGAGAAAGGGGAGACGAATGGTTAAAGGGTGTCGAACAAAGCTAAGCAGTGCATTCTGCAGTCAAAAAAAGGTTTTCCCAAGTCATAATAAAATTGTCATAGTTCACCTCAGTCATAATAAAGTAAATGCTGAGGGATTAAGTTCTCTATTCACTCTCACCTCAACCAACATTCCACACTACCTATATTGTAGTCCCCCACGTTATTTGACAATGTAGCCCCCTATGTATTTATGTATGATCTTTTCAGAAAAATCAGAAAATCAGAAGTGTTTAATGTAAATGCAAGATGTGGAATTGTTAGCCTCTTTAAGATTCAGTAAGTATACATTGAATATTCGGGTTGTCAATGTCAGTGACGACTGTTTACATGCTACACAGTAAACAACAGTTCTAACTGTGTTTACATTTTACATATTTTCATAAATGATTGACATTTTATGTTGTAATTAGAAAATACTTCTCATTATGTGAACGACAACATAATACAAAATTATTGAACAATCTCAAAACTGAAACTACATGAAATTAACTGTTTTTTCTTTAGTAATTTCTCTAGAACGGTACCCATCATGAAAAAATAAGCAACATATGAATTGCAACACTAACCTGATGATAAACGATTTTATTATTGTCACTGCCTCTATTGCTATTTTTGATTAATCTAATTCCAAAATTAACCCAATAGCAACACAATCAAGTCAACATTAGACACGTTTGTCCTACTGGTTTTAGTCCTCAAGAAACCATAATATTACTAGTATTCACCTTTTTAATCTTACAGCGTTCAGATATATTTATAAAAAACTACCTTAACTCAATTCAGGTAGTTTTTAATTCTGATTTAATATCTCGAAGAATATGAGTCTGCATGCAGTCACCTGCGGTGTCCGCGTAGTATCCCAAGTCACCCGCCACTCAGTCCTATGCATGACACACGGTTCATAACTGCCTAATATGGCTGCCGGAGAATGACAGCCAATATCACGAGGAATGCATCTTACAAACATGACTGCTGCAGTTGGACTGGCTCATTAGCGGCGGACTCGGCTATGACGGAAGACCACCTCAGAATAACAAACACGGAATTATGGAAACCTGACACGAAAAAAGCAGCAGCAACGAAATGTTTGATGTGTTTTTCATGGACATGTATTTAGAGAAGGGAGTCGTGTCTCGCGTGGGGTCGCTAGCTAGCTACACACACGAACGGATTATAAGCCATCTGTCTTAACCAAAAAACATGTAATTTGACTTCAATATTCATGTCCGAGGATCGCGTGAAACATTTACATGAAATATGACATGGAGAGAACACACACAAAACAAACACTGGAGCCAGCACGCGAGCCAACACAGAGTATGTGTGAGCAGGTTGGTGGAACTGTGTGTGTTTGTTTGTCAGGTGTGTGTGCATGTCGGCGTAACTGTATGTCTGTATTTGTCAGGTGTGCCAGTGTGTATGTATGTGTGTTGGTGTAATTGTATGTGTTTGTCAGATGTGCCAGTATGTATATATGTGTTGGTGTAATTGTATGTGTTTGTTTGTCAGGTGTGTCAGTGTGTATGTATGTGTGAGTGTAATTGTATGTGTTTGTTTGTCAAGTGTGCCAGCACAGACAACTTTTGTGCCAGTGTGTATGTATGTGTTGGTGTAATTGTATGTGTTTGTTTGTCAGGTGTGTCAGTGTGTATGTATGTGTGAGTGTAATTGTATGTGTTTGTTTGTCAAGTGTGCCAGCACAGACAACGTTTTTGCCAGTGTGTATGTATGTGTTGGTGTAATTGTATGTGTTTGTTTGTCAGGTGTACCATTGTGTACGTATGTGTTGGTGTAATTGTATGTGTTTGTTTTTCAGGTGTACCAGTGTGTACGTATGTGTTGGTGTAATTGTATGTGTTTGTTTGTCAGGTGTACCAGTGTGTATGTGTGTTAGTGTAATTGTGTGTGTTTGTTTGTCAGGTGTGCCAGTGTAGTGTGTATGTAGGTGTAATTGTATGTGTTTGTCTGAATGTGTGTACATATTGGTGTAACTGTACGAATGTGTTTGTCAGGTGTTTGGTGTTCGTGTGGATGTGTGTTTGTATAGGGACATGTATGCACATGTCAGTTGTGTGTATATGTGTGATGTTGTCAGTTGTGTGTATGTGTATGTTGGTGCAATTGTATGTGTTTCTTTGTCAAGTGTGTACATGTGTGATTGACTCCCATTGCTCGAATACTATTCCAATGTCTTTGGTTTTGATATGCAAGATATCTGTGTATAGTTGTGTGAGTGCATGGTTGCCACATCTGACCGACTGTCCCAGCTCGCAAGCTTGACTCCCATTGCTCGAATACTATTCCAATGTCTTTGGTTTTGGTATACAAGATGTCTGTGTATAGTTGTGTGAGTGCATGGTTGCCACATCTGACCGACTGTCCCTGCTCGCGAGCTTGACTCCCATTGCTCGAATACTATTCCAATGTCTTTGGTTTTGCTATGCAAGATGTCTGTGTATGTTGCCACATCTGACCTACTGTCCCAGCTCGCGAGCTTGACTCCCATTGCTCGAATACTATTCCAAATGTCTTTGGTTTTGATATGCAAGATGTCTGTGTATAGTTGTGTGAGTGCAAGGTTGCCACATCTGACCGACTGTCCTAGCTCGCGAGCTTGACTCCCATTGCTCGAATACTATTCCAATGTCTTTGGTTTTGCTATGCAAGATGTCTGTGTATGTTGCCACATCTGACCTACTGTCCCAGCTCGCGAGCTTGACTCCCATTGCTCGAATACTATTCCAATGTCTTTGGTTTTGCTATGCAAGATGTCTGTGTATAGTTGTGTGAGTGCATGGTTGCCACATCTGACCGACTGTCCCAGCTCGCGTGCTCAGCCCAGGTGCTCAATGCAGTTAATGGGACTGATCGGGGTGAACAAATTAGTCGACTGCTCCAGCCACCCAACTGTTTTTACTCGTCCCCGCGTCGCGCCACCGTCGCATCGCAGCCAGACACTCAACATACGTGATGTTCAAGATGTACTGACGTATAAGCAGTGGCGGCTATGAGACAATATCAAGGATGAAGCGTAGAATAAGAGCTACAAATAGAAAAACGGATTTTTTCAAATTATGTCAATAACATAGTGACATGAAATTATGACAGAATGCCTCACTCGGCTAATGACGAGCCGCCACTGCTGGTAGGTAGGCACACATAATCTCGCTGAGTACGTGATTAGGGATTTCTGGAGAAAAAGAGGGGATTGACGGGGGGGGGGGGGGGTTGATTATGTTAAACTCATTCGCGACTGTCTGGTGATAATAATAATAATAATATTTGTATGGTAAAATATTGTTGTTGGCCG
Source organism: Isoperla grammatica (assembly GCA_945910005.1). Lineage (NCBI taxonomy): Eukaryota > Metazoa > Arthropoda > Insecta > Plecoptera > Perlodidae > Isoperla > Isoperla grammatica. The sequence goes on from OX246739.1 coordinate 33,279,144, forward strand.
TACAAATTGAATACAGATAGTGCATATAAAAGTGCTTCATATTGTGTTCATATTTTTCATATTTTGACTCAGTTTTTTTATTGCCAAGTGGATATTTGAAAACGCTGATTTTATCGCTGTTTTTGGAGTGTTTCATATATATATGATTTCCTAGATTTTGTTAGTTGCCAAATGTATAGTACGAAAACATTTTTAAGGGCAAACCAATCCAACGTTTATTTTCATAAAATAAATGTTGTGGTTTTTTTTTGTTTTTGTATGTCTTGGAAAGGTCGACTCTACAGTCGTCGAAATGTTGACCATTGTTTTATGAAAATAAACGTTGGATTCGATTTACCGTAAAAATGTTTTCGTACTATATATATATATAACTGATGTAGATCTTTGATGTATTGTCTGTCGTTCAAATAGGGTTATCTGGTCGGAAATCAATCTCCTAATGCAGCCTCCTATATTAGGTCCTGCTCCTGGCCTACCTACCTAGTACCTAACGCAACTTCAAGCTAGACATTTTCACAGGCTTGGGGCAGAACCCCCTTAAAATGTAAACCAGGTTCTTGATAATGATACCTGAACAAGTGTTCATAAAAAGTCTGCAGTCGACAAGAGTTTGTAATTAGGTTGGCGACCCGTTTTAAGAGTGTTAATAAAATCATTAAGGCTTGAGTGTAAATGTGTTTCGTTCATTCATTGAACATGTAATTACAGCAATGTTGGTAATTCAATAAACCACTTTCCTTAGACCGTGTTTAATCACGGTCCTCGCTAAATCTTCAATGGCAACAATGCACATTTTAACTACAACCTAGTTCTCAAACGTTATATCAAGGTTCATTGATGCATCCACCACATCATCCTCTATTAATCTTGATTTCATATTTCTAATTGTTGTGCGTTGTTGTCATTAAAGATTTTGAGAAGAGTGTTTAAAACCTATCTAAGTGATCATTTGAAAGTGGTTTATTGAATAATAATGTGATGACAACCTACTTGTGAGTGAAAGAACCTTGTCCATGTTATCCATATAACGTGATCGTGTCACGTCGTTGTCACGTTGTTCCCACGCCGTTACCACGGTTTCAGATTGTTGCCGCGTTGTTGCCTTGTTGTTGTCGCATCGTTTTAACGTTGTTGTCACATCGTTACCAGTTGTAACGCTATCGGACGACAACACAGCTTTCCATCTAGAAAACAACAGAAGAAAAATGTTTAGTCAATGCTCTCCTTGTTTTAAAATTCATTTTGAGTAAACAGCTTTCAATTAAAATTAAGTGCGTTTTCCGATTCGGCCCTCGGTTCCGCGAGTGACGCGAACCGACGCGGTTTCGGTCGCTCGACTTGCTGACAATTTCCAATTCAGATATGTTAATTTTGAACATTTTAACAGATTATTTTCTTCCTCTGTCTGTCAAGTTGGCTTCAGTGTTTTTCTCCAATCAATGATGAAACGTTCGGGCTCTGAAATGACGTCATAAGAGGGCCACATTGCGCATTGACTGCACAAAAGTCTATTATATAGTAACACATAGTCTACTTATATATAGGTTATAGAGATATGCGCAGGTCAGAAATATGGTATTCGCATCCACACCCGCACCCGCGAGATAAAACTGCATCCGCACCCGCAACCCCCAACACACTAAGTAATGATTGAATCTAAATACAGGGTGTAAACAATACAAGGAAATCACGCTTTAATCTTCTAGTGAATTAGTATTCATGCCATCGCTTAATAGTATTTTCATATTTCATGACCATATTTTTGTTTTCCAAAAACCAGTGTGTAAATAGTAAATAATGCAAATTTCGGAAAATTGAGATAAGATTCCGATTTTCATCGACCCGTACATGAAACGTAATACCTAACTTATATCTAACCCGCAACTAGCAATTAATGCGAATATATAGAAAAGTGATCATTCACATCAGCGAAAATAACTCAACTCAGAAGTATACGCGCAATCTCCACATTACAAGTAATTATATTTCGAAGTAACGACCAACGGACTAAAGTAGAACCTTCTTGTTTTGAGACCCCTGGTTTCCGTTAAGGGGAGCAACAAATGGCTGCGCCACGTGGCTTAACGCAAAGTGGCAACCCCCCCTCGATATTCTAGGATAAAGGCAATCAATTCATTCTGAGTGAACGTGAATGGAAGACAGTCCTGCATGAATGGGCAGTACTCAAACATAATGCTAAAGATTGCCCCAACGTAAGTTATAGACTCATGTTTATGAAATAGCCGAGCCCAATATTACCAACTTAATTTTTTACATCTCTTTTTGTTTCTACCATCTACTTCAAAAAAAGGTTCATTAGGAGTAATTTACACCCTTGGGTTGGATAGTTGGAAATTTCTAACAGTGGGAATGATAAATATAAGTCTTGTGCACTCTATATTAAGTAGTTGACTCCTTTACGAATACGTTTTTCAGAACGCCAGGTATCTGTTGATTTTCGCTGAAACAGCGTGCATGAAAGGGCATGACGGTATAGGCAAAGATTATAAAGGGTAATCTTTGGTATAGGCCTATCTTTGGTTCTGAATAATCTTTTGCAGTTATAATGTGATTCTCTTTTGTACATATTTTGGTATACAGACCAGAAAGTCATATCACAATAAGCGCACATTTTACTTTTTGCACCTTCGTGCGAGCTGATGATAGAAGAAACCATAAAACTACGAAGCTGTAATCTTTCGCAGCAATGTATTTCTCTCAAACCCATGAAAACTATACGTTATACAATAGATGTTTTAAACTGAAATCTTCTTTACATAGGTACTCGGACTCCTACAAACGAATTGTCATCACCGACTCAGGTAAACATTCAACGTTCTTATTATGTTCACATATAATGGTGTACTTACGCTTATTATTAAAGAGTTACCTTTTTAAAGCAAGTTCGTTAATTTCATTAAATATTCATTCAATTCATGGACAAAAATCAAACAAAGTTCATGTTTTTGGATATTGAAGAAAATAAAAAACGCCTCTGAATTAATTTCGATGTTCATAATTCCAGCCATTGGAAGGGATCCTATTACAAGTGTCTGAGAAAAGTAACAGAAGCAAATTCCATTGTATCGAAAACGTGTGTACACGAACCTGTCTATGCACGTTTGTCGCGGTTTGTCCATCCCTTCCTGGCGGAATATGGGACATAACAGAGCGATGCAGCTATTTGATTGGAATCCGGCCTGTCTCTAAACAAAGCTCAATATTGCTCGGGGCCCCACAATGGGATATTAAGTCCGCGGTTCGGGGTTCATGTCACGTCCCAGTCGGGCGTCGGTTGTCGTCGCGACGCCCCCCCCCCCCCTCCCCCCGCCGCAACGCGCCACTTGACACCTTCTACCGATTCTTACATCCATCCATATTGGTTCTCCCCCCCCCCCTCCACCCCACCCACACCCCGGCCTTGTCCGTTTCGAGTGACTGCTTTACATCCTGTTTTATCACTATGCGCCCAGGATAGGCAATACCTTTACATGGTGTTACATTCAAAGGTGGAAGATGGGAGGATGAAGGTTCTAGGTAGCGATATTGCGGCTTGGATAATGGAATATCCACTGACTGTGAATAATACATCTAATATTGTAATGCCCGAATTACACGGCTCAATTTCACGTTCAATAATATTTTTGAGTTCTAGTCAGTTGCTATTTTTAATATTATTTATTATTATTATTATTTTATTGTATTCCACTTGTGGAGCGTATGCCCTGTTGTGAATAAAGGTTACATACATACATAAAATCAGCACCTTTAATTCTAATTGGCCTACCGCAAACGCTAGGTATGCAACTTTAAAACTTTAAATTCAACTGCAGTGAATTAACTAAATGTTGAACGAAAAATGATCAGTTTAGGGTATTGCCTATACGCTGCACAATATTGAAAAAGTCTGAATGTATAAGTTCATTTAATTATTTAAATTGCTGTAATATCAAAGTTGCAATAGAGAAACTAAAATAAACCAGTACAGTTGTTATTTTTGTTACTCATGAATTATTAAAATTATTCAATTAGTAGTCAAAATAACAGTTCCTTACTGATTACAATATTTGAGTCATCCCTGTTATTATGCTACCGCTTCGCTATGGCTCCATTGTGGTGTTCTCCTAAAGTTGTAGCTGTAAAATTGTTTAGTTTTGAGTGTGGCTGGCTAAACTCTATAAACTGTGAATATAAGGAAAGAATAAAATAAAAATAATACAAACAAAAATACTTCAAACTGCTTTGGACCGCAGGCTGTATAATATACCCGCCTATACAGAGTAAGTTACTATAAGCAAAGGAGCCTCTCAGCATCCGGGCCTCGATCTTCACTAACCAGTATCCGATCGTATCAAACACAATTATCGAAATGAGGCGTTGGAGACTTCGTGTTTCTTTACTCTCAACTGAGCGCGTACAGATAAACTCACGAGAAACATATTTTTTAGTGAAATACATCCTTTGCGTACAGGATATTAAGTACAACCTTGTGATAGAACATGTTACAACATGTCTAGTTCCAGTTGTCTGCTCTCGACCCGTGTTAACTCTTCGCAAGTAATAACAATAAAAATGAATTGTATTTTTATTAAAAACTAGACGAAACATCCCATCTTAACAAATGTTAACAACATCTAATGAGGGATTCTAATTACACAGTGCATGCGCCGTGAAACGTAGACGAATCTGTATTTTCCAATTAATTCGTATGCGGCACGTCTTAAATGAATAAAAAACATGGAAACTGGATCGGGGCTCGTTGCCGGTTGGTCCCGCCCTTTAGTAATTAACATTAGAGACACGGCTTTATGATGCGTGAATGTTATACTTTATACCTAATTACACCGCACTTAGACAGGTATTCTTCGTTCACGTACACTCGACGAACAAACTGTAATTACTGATTAACTTTATTGTGATGGTCTAGCTAGGAGTTGTAGCACGTAGCTAGGCCCTGGTAAAACACACACTATTTGTCGTAACTAGGTCTTCATACATAATTTATAATAACAATTAATATAATTAATAGTATAGTATTAATAGTACCTATATTTTATATATTTTTTAAATGTATTTACAATAAATAACTATAAGTATTCTTCCACCATCATACAAATATGTCCGATTATTCTTTTTTTACTCTGCCTACACCGTTTACTGAAGTTATTATATTTAATATTATTATACATATTATTTCATTCAACATCAGTTCAAACTCACGGTTACGTATCGTTAGAGATAGAACATAACACAAGTATTTAGGCTTCATATACTACTGACTCTGGAACTCGAGTCTATTTGATTTGTTAGGATCGCGGCATTTCAATCCCTACATTGAAATACATTGAACATAACTAACCTGGCAATTCAATTTTGTCTGTGTGTGTTGTATAGAATTGAAATACAAAGTGAGGTTTTAAAAGTATGATGCTCTACAACCAAGATTGAATAATATAATGGCAAACTCAACACAAAGAGACTGCTAAACAACTCGCTGAGAATCCTGTGCTGCTAAAGTCAATCAACAATCAATACAACCAATTCTTTCGTCTAAAGAAAGAGAGAATAAGCAACTTGGGTATATTTAGTTATAACCCCTGGTATCGTATGATTCCTACCTCCAGGCCACGCATTGCTTTGTCCAGGATGTGTTCTACAGAGCTAATGTAACATCCGTCCGTCAGAGAGAGAATAAAAGTAGAAAGAAGTCCGGGAAACAGCATGGCGCCGTGTTTGTTTTCTTGGAGAGCTCGAAGAGAATAACTTTCTTTGTGTTTCTCAAACTTTTTGTGTCTGCTCTTGTTTTTAATCTGAGGGGTTGCATAAAGAATGGAAGCATATTTTAACATGCACAAGTTGGTGGGACGGAGATGGTTTCTGTATTTGATTATATAGCGCCATGAGGTAAATAAAACACATTGCTGGGCTATTAGTTAATATTCAAATTATTATTTATGTTATAAATTACCGTTTCATTCCAAATATTGAAACAGTTAACTTGTCCAATCTATCACTTACAATTTATTTCAAGAATTCCTATTTTTATTTTAGATTTCATCTTCTTTATTGGAACGCGAACATTGCGAATTCTGCAATAAAATAGACATCCTCTAACGACTTTCCCGAAGATTTTTAAACTCGGACTGACACCGAGTTCTCTCCACAACGCAAAATTTCACTCGTTCAGTAAGAGACTATGGCTCGGTATGAAAAAAATTAGCTTGCGCAAAAGACAACAGCGTAATGAAACCGTCCGAAGATCCTATGGGAAATACGGTTTAGCCAAACATCTTCAGACATCACTGAATCTTGTCGTTGCTATTTTCACACAACAAACAACTTAGGTCTACGAACTTACTTACCGAAGAGGTGTTAAAAAACAAGGTTTTTGTACTGCTACTTCCCTTGATACATATTTCTGTGAGTGGGTAACGGATAATCCACCAAATGTTGTCAAAATGTTGATATTCATGGACGTGATTCTGCTGAGTTGAAAAACAAATGTGCAAATTCTTACACATGTAACATTTTGTAACTTTTTATTTTTTCTTGTAAAATTACAATACATTTTCCACTGTAGCTCACCTACAAATCCACTCCCTACTGATAAAATAAAGATCAAACACAATATTGTTTTTCTCTTTTTCGTTTACATAAACATAAATTGAAACACACACACATATCTGTGAACCTCCCATAATAACAAGCATTACACTCATTTTAACGAGATAGTTAACCAACCAGTTTGTAACAATATTTCAAACAACCGTGCTGCGCGCGGTAAACTTGACTTCTTTAGAAGTTTTTCTCGTGACTGTACAACGATGTAGTGATGTATAACAAACACTCCGTGCAAAGCTAACGACACGAGGGTATATTATGTACACGTGTGTCATATCCGCAGCGGTAACATGAAGTAAAGTGATAGAGTATTGGAGTCACGAACGAATCCGTTCACACGACATCGGAGTCGAAGTTATATGTTTACAATTTGAATATTACAATCAAAGTCTCAGGCGATGTATAAAAGACATTGTGCAACACTATTTCTTGTGACTTACAGTAAAGAATCAAGATGCATTCTTGCGATTCGAGCATGAATCTAAGATTTGAAAAATATTTTGAGTTTATTTCACGACGTACTCGACAGTTATAGGTCATACTATGACGTAGGCCGAATAAGATCCGTCACACTTTGTTGAGGTCGTCAATGAGAATGAGAACTACCAGAGAGAAATAAATTAAAAACTAAGAAAACACACAAAAGTGTGTTCCTGTTTCCTGTTGTATCAACACTCAACAGGGTCTAGTCTTTGGAGTAGGGTATACCTGACTATGACATTGCTATGTGTCTTGATAGTAGGGTATACCTGGCTATAACATTGCTATGTGTCTTGATAGTAGGGTATACCTGGCTATGATATTGTTATGTGTCTTGATAGTAGGGTATACCTGGTTATGACATTGTTATGTGTCTTGATAGTTGGGTATACCTGGCTATGACATTGCTATGAGTCTTGATAGTAGGGATACCTGGCTAAGACATTGCTATGTGTCTTGATAGTAGGGTATGATCATGGTCTAACGATATTCTGCCAACACAGAATATGATTGTAGCATGAAGTATGCTACGCGTCTTAATTCTGGCCCCGCAAGCTATTGTGCGATTTAATTATTTGTATACCAAGTCTGCGCGTGTTAATCTACGTGGCTCTAAATCACACTGAGTGCGAACTGTGACGTTATTAGCACTTGAATGTGAAACAGCTTGCAAACTTGAGAAACGTCTTGTAACTTTAAAATTAAATTTTTAGTTGACTCTGCGCGCCACTTCATAAACAAATTAATGATACCTCGGTGGTTGCGCTGCGCTTTGCGAGAGTAGCTCCGAGCTGGCGCGCACACGCACAACCTACAACATCATTCATAATTTAATATTTGAAATGGATAAGGGAAGCGGTTTTATTTATTTGAGTCCTGTCTTATTCGGCTGGTAAACATGTTGACACGTTCTAACCGACCCGCCCCCCCCCTCTCCTCCCGCCCCTCTCCCAGTGGCCAGTACCCTAACAAATAAGGACTATGAAATATGTAAACATTCATATTTTCAGCAGAAAACGAACGACTTACATATTGTAAACAAAACATTTACATAATATGCACTTGTTACCATTTTGAAGTGGAATGTAACCACCTCAACATTGAATTTGTTGTGGACGCAGCAACCTGGAACCCATTACAAGTCCTACATTTTTAATGTTTTTATAGACAGTTGAATTGGGAGGGGCCTTGACCCAAATCCTTGCTACGCCACTGACCGTCAGTACAAGAAGAGATAGCTGCGTGTATACAGTATATACAGCAGCTTCCGCCCACTCGATGGCGAACTATTTTCACTTAAATAATTAAAGAACACGAAAAGTAGCAATTTTTTCTTATATGTTTATTGGTATTAACATAATAAAATTATTTACAATGAGAAATTACCCCATAACATAGCTAAAACGAGCAAAAAAATGTTTTGTATTGGAAAAAAAGTTTCCCAACTCGAGCTCAACAAAAACATCGATTCCGTGAAAGATGAAGTGACAAAACTAAGTTGTCATGTTGAGAACAACTGGTATGACCTCACATCTGTGACGTCACGGTTGTGACGAGAGCATCACCCAAGTTGCTGTGGAAGGCCTTTACCCACTGTATTACGGCTAACAAGCGCGCGCTGGTAGTTGTCGATGTGGCCGATAGGGTTGCTAGCGAGGTGTAAACACAGCACTAAGGGTAGTTATTACCCTGCCGCAGTGTGGCTGGTAGCCATGTAATGTTAGCATACACACCGCCGTGGTAACATGCCACAATCAACAAACACGGGTGTCTGGTTCGTCGTACGCGGCCATTTGTTTGTTGTAGTTCGTACGTTGGTGGTTCATAGTAAACTAGTCAGTGTACTCTACAGCATCGTTATCAATGAAATAGATTTGAGCTAGTAATAAGTGAGGGTATTTTGACGCTTGAAAAGCTTGAGATTTTTAACTTTTTGTTTTCGTATCTTTAAAATGACAAAAATCAAAATTTTGCAATGGTACTAATGCGGGAATATATTATCAAGGTATACATATTATACATTCTAAAAAAAAGGGTTAGAAATATATAAGATTCCGATCAAATAAGACACTAAGAAATAGTCGAATTTTGCAATTTATCCTTTCTTCAAAAATATATGCTTTAGATCATGATTACTTAATAACAAGTTTGAATTTTTTTTTTAACAACAGTTGCCTTTTAGTACGATTTTTCCTGTATACGCAGTTTTCTGCTCATAAAACGGTAAGTTTTACCATAAAACATCCCTTATTTTTTGTTTTTGTTTAGCGTATCAAAAGTGTCCTTTGTATTAAGAATGTTGTTAGATCTGATGTCTTTATATTAACAGACGAGTAGAACCTTTTGAAACTAGTATGTACAAATCCTCAAAAGCTCTTCCGCTCACACAATTTTCTCTCCTCTGCCATTATCATCAAACATGTTTAGTTCGTAACACGACCGAAAGGGTCGCTCGAATCTGTAACTGTCCAAGAGAACTAAGACGTAGAGTGTAGACCTAGACTTAGGTTGAGAGTGTAGACTCCTCCCTTATCAATAGCAGGAGGCAGGGATCGAGCGTGTTCGCAGCCATCCATTTACCTAGAGGATTGTTGCCGGACGACGGGAGCTGTGTACGCCATAGTGTGGACATATGTCGCGGACTCGCCGAACATGGAAAACACATTAGATGGAGACTCTCTGCCTTAGGAGGGTGAAACTACGGGCTGTGCGGAAAACATTGGTCTCGGCGCTCGGATAGTGGAACTACGGTTGGGTTGAAAACATTGGTCTCGGCGCTCGGATAGCGGAACTAAGGGCTGTGCGGAAAACATTGGTCCCTACGCTCGGATAGTGGAACTACGGGCTGTACGAAAAACATTGGTCTCGGCGCTCGGATAGTGGAACAACGGGCTGTGCGGAAAACATCGATCCCGACGCTCGGATAGCGGAACTAGGGGCTGTGCGGAAAACATTGGTCCCGACGCTCGGATAGTGGAACTACAGGCTGTGCGGAAAATGTCGGGTGTGATACTTTGGTGTGAAGATGAAATAAGTTAGTCGGGATATATTTACGGTACCCGGCCCCTCCACCATTGGCTTAGATCAGATTATAAGTACGTCGGGATATATTTAGGGTACCTGGCACCTCCACCATTGGCTTAGATCAGATTATAAGTACGTCGGGATATATTTACGGTACCCGGCACCTCCACCATTGGCTTAGATCAGATTATAAGTACGTCGGGATATATTTAGGGTACCTGGCACCTCCACCATTGGCTTAGATCAGATTATAAGTACGTCGAAATATATATACGGTACCCGGTTCCTACACCATTCGCTTGGATCAGATTATAAGTACGTCGGGATATATTTACGGTACCCGGTTCTTACACCATTCGCTTGGATCAGATTATAAGTACGTCGGGATATATTTACAGTACCCGGCGCCTCCACCATTCACTAAGATCAGATTATAAGTACGTCGGGATATATTTACGGTACCCGGCGCCTCCACCATTCACTTAGATCAGATTATAAGTACGTCGGGATATATTTACGGTACCCGGCGCCTCCACCATTCACTTAGATCAGATTATAAGTTAGTCGGGATATATTTACGGTACCCGGCGCCTCCACCATTGGCTTAGATCAGATTATAAGTACGTCGGGATATATTTACGGTACCCGGCGCCTCCACCATTGGCTTAGATCAGATTATAAGTACGTCGGGATATATTTACGGTACCCGGCGCCTCCACCATTCGCTAAGATCAGATTATAAGTACGTCGGGATATATTTACGGTACCCGGCGCCTCCACCATTCACTTAGATCAGATTATAAGTACGTCGGGATATATTTACGGTACCCGGCGCCTCCACCATTGGCTACGATCAGATTATAAGTACGTCGGGATATATTTACGGTACCCGGCACCTCCACCATTGGCTTAGATCAAATTATAAGTACGTCGGGATATATTTACGGTACCCGGCGCCTCCACCATTGGCTTAGATCAGATTATAAGTACGTCGGGATATATTTACGGTACCCGGCGCCTCCACCATTCGCTTAGATCAGATTATAAGTACGTCGGGATATATTTACGGTACCCGGCGCCTCCACCATTCACTTAGATCAGATTATAAGTACGTCGGGATATATTTACGGTACCCGGCGCCTCCACCATTGGCTACGATCAGATTATAAGTACGTCGGGATATATTTACGGTACCCGGCACCTCCACCATTGGCTTAGATCAAATTATAAGTACGTCGGGATATATTTACGGTACCCGGCGCCTCCACCATTGGCTTAGATCAGATTATAAGTACGTCGGGATATATTTACGGTACCCGGCGCCTCCACCATTGGCTTAGATCAGATTATAAGTACGTCGGGATATATTTACGGTACCCGGTGCCTCCACCATTGGCTTAGATCAGATTATAAGTACGTCGGGATATATTTACGGTACCCGGCGCCTCCACCATTGGCTTAGATCAGATTATAAGTACGTCGGGATATATTTACGGTACCCGGCACCTCCACCATTGTCTTAGATCAGATTATAAGTACGTCGGGATATATTTACGGTACCCGGCGCCTCCATCATTCACTTAGATCAGATTATAAGTACGTCGGGATATATTTACAGTACCCGGCACCTTCACCATTGGCTTAGATCAAATTATAAGTAAGTCGGGATATAATTACGGTACCCGGCACCTCCACCATTGGCTTGGATCAGATTATAAGTACGTCGGGATATATTTACTGTACCTGGCACCTCCACCATTGGCTTAGATCAGATTTTAAGTACGTCGGGATATATTTACGGTACCCGGCACCTCCACCATTGGCTTAGATCCGATTGTTTATTTGTTTGTTCTAGACAGAATATTGATAATAAAAATAACAATAAACTATATTTTGATCATCATCTTCATTATTGATTATACATCTCCTTCTTATAAACAATAATCTCAGGTAGAATTTTTATGCGAGAACTCAAACAACGAAAATGATATAAATTTAATATTGTAAGGAAATAGAAATCAGTTATGTTTTTATTTCTTAAATCGTTTATAAAAGCTGTTATAATTTCTGCAAGCATATAATGCTTCTTTACATATTTTCACAATAAACATTCCTTCAACGAACCAAGTGTTATTATAAAAAATTAACTACAGTGTTTTTGTTCAACCATGTAAAATACAAACGTGCTAGTGTTTTGATCTTATCAATCAAAATATCTCATTAAATGGGCGGTGATTTGATACACTGGTACGTACTCACAGTTTCGGCCTTTCCCACACACATTGCAAATTATGATTTACATATTAACAATCTAATTAGTATAATGATGTTTTGAAATTAATAGGTTGTAAGAAAATTGATCTTTTTAAGATAAAGTGGGCACGGTTTAATAATCAAGCAATATTCATAGAACGTTCCTTTCGTAATTCGACTTTTAACGGTCTGTATCACCTGTTTTTATCGCCCAATTCACATTAAAGGAATTATTTTAAATATTCTAGGAAAGGAAAGATCGTCATACTATCACAACGACAACAAGTAGATTTATACCTACCGCAAATGAAGACATCCTAGGTGCGTTTCCTTATACGGGTATTGACCCTTGTCAGTAGGCCTAATCATAGACTTCGAGCCATAGCATTAAATAAAATCTTACAATTTACCTTCCCCACTGAACACACTGAACACAATATTATATCCATCTCGACAAGTTAGCACTAATGTGGGCCACACATTTTCTTCTCAAAAGCCGTACGATAATTACAACCCAACTTCTTGGTATGGTTGAAGCAGCAAATGTCTTTGGAACGCAGCCTACAATACCCAAGGGTGCGCTTAGTATTCGTCTATGTTATAATGTTATTAAGACGTACAATAACTAAAGGTCAATGTTATTGGAACGTAAAGTACCCTAGAGTGACGTACACCAGGAGTCGATGTTATAAGGACGTATAATAACCGTATCTGAAGGTCAATGTTTTTTGACTGTACAGTAGCCGAGTCTAAAGGTCAATGTCTTTGGACCGTACAGTAGCGAGTGTGACGCTGAGTGGTGGTCGATGTTATTAGGACGTACAGTAGCGAGTGTGACGCTGAGAGGTGGTCGATGTTATTAGGACGTACAGTAGCGAGTGTGACGCAGAGCGGTGGTCGATGTTATTAGAACGTACAGTAGGGAGTGTGACGCTGAGTGGCGACAATGTCGTGTGGGTGGTAGACGCAAGAGAGGTGTGTGAATTTTACTTGTGTTTGAGTTCTAGCTGGAGGATACAAATATCCGCGTGTATGTGTAGGAAAAACTGAGAGACTGATGCGTATTTCTTTGAGACGATTGAAAGCATCCCTCAGGGATCCCCCAGCTAGGGGTGCACAACATTCATTCGGTTGTACATGGTACTAGGGGTGCACAACATTCACTTTGTTACACTAGCACTTACACTGACTGAGCCAGGGGTGCACAACATTAATTGTGTTGTGTTACTTATACACCAAGCTATAGGGAGGGCTGGAAAAAGTACTATGTTTAAGACCACCCAACACGGTTTGAGTTTCCATGGATGACGAGGTTGAATCAAATTAGCAGAAAGTATAACACATTGAAAGCTTGGCCACATTGCGGCAGAGTAATAACTACCGTTAGTGCAAAACACATTTGTAGCGTCATTGATTTACATTCTAAATTCAATAGTAGCATGGAGTACAACCTCATAGAAGATACATTTTGTGTGACGTAGGAATCACGTGTTGCTTCATCTTGCTTCTGATAGGTCAATTTGATAGTAAATTGAATGAAAACAGAACAGGGATAGTTCTAAGTGTAAATTATTGATTCAAAACGTTGCACGACATATTCAATTTGAACATTCTTATGACAACTAGTTATAGTTGTTAACTTCTTGGTTCCGTTTACGACGTCATTCACTTCACGAAACACTGATCCAAATAAGAAGTTTTTCTACGCTTACTGTAGAGCTGATGGTTTTACTTTAGTATCTATTATGCGGTAGCGGTATATTTTGGAATGAATACCCAAGGGATGTTAGAAGGACCAGTCATCTTTTTTTTTACAAAAATCTAAGACAAAACCAGTCAGGTTGGCCAGTGGTGGAAATTGAGTCCACGACCTTCCGAATTAGTCTCTCTTGGTACCAACCACCAAGCCAACGACGTGAGCTTCCGACGACGCCATGTTGTTTCCGCACCCCTGCGCTCTGGAGGGAGACTCTGGAACTGCCGCGTCGCCGAGTACCGCAGCCTAGTGCAGGAAGGAAAATGGCTATTCCTGGTTTCCGTTCTCTCAATGTCACAATGTTATTCTGTCCCTCACTCCGGCTCCCGGACTCGTATTTTCACAGTAAATAGCTTTGGACAGTGTTGACAAAAACGCGACAATGCCTACTAGTGTAATAGGGAGCGCTCTAGCGTCATATTTTCGAACCGATGTTCGCCACTCAAAATAAATTGCTTCCTTTCCCGCAACGCAAGTTTTCAGTGTTATTTTAGTAAAAAAAAAAAAAACGTTTTTGTAAGTTCTCGTTCGCTGAGGTTTTTGTGGCTTTGGCGATGAATATGCAGTCATATTCAGGCAACAATCTATTAAGTGCACCACACCATGTCTAGATATAGCCAGACAATATTTACCACTGTCTAACTCTAAAGGCAATTCACAAAAACACTTTTTTGGCTGTCGAGTGGAACTGGTGTTTTCGTACTTCAACCACGTATTGCTGTTTCGTATACTAGCATAACTTTTATAGATTGATAACTATAGTAAATTATCATGTTTGGCTAACAAACAAAACGTCAAGTCCAACATCATATCGTCGATAATCGATCACAATCACAATAAATTATCCATGATATTAATTACTCATTCATGAAATCGTACTTCTTTAATTAATTTTTATTTATATGTAAATACATTATTGATCAAGAATATTGTGTCATGTGTGCCACCCTTGTGGGACCCCTGCCCTGTTGTGAGTGAATAAACCCATCGGTAATATTTCGTGGAGTAAATACTTAGAACATTAAAGCCATCGGGTGGCAACAATTCCCCTCCAAGCTATAATAACTTCATCTGTTCGCGTCACCCCCCATAATTAACCCGCGAAGGGCCTTGTTAACTCTCCTCCGAGTGTGTACAGCAAGCAAAACACACAATTATCATTAATGCCGATGTTCGTATGCAAGACGGAACCTCGACTAGCGCTCGAAGACGAATTATAATTTTAAGTCTCGCACTCGGCTTCTTGTGACGTCAGATTAACACAAAGTTTCCAAACATCTTCCCGCTTCGTCATGGTTGTCGCCTCGTGACACAATGGCCGCTCAAGAGGTCCTGAGTCCTGACTCCTGAGGAAGTTGGTTCGCTCGGGGCAAGACAATACGGGCTTAGTTTGATAATATACACTGCATAGATAGAGTTATTAATCGACTTTGTTTGTGTGCAGTGGAGAGACGATAGTGCGCATGTGCCCTCCTTAATTAGGCCTACGAGGAAACTTCGGAAGTCGGTTATTTATTATGTGTGGAAACGGTTGAAAAGTAGCAGCAATTTAGCTGTTCAATCGACGATTTATGCACGGCTTACAATTGCTGCAGGCTGTGATTATGATGTTAGGTTACGCCCTTTTCATAAATCGTTTTGATTTCAGATATGATTGCTGATATTCTCATTGGCCTCGTGGGTGTGATCGTACTTTCAGTGTAAGGTTATGCTTGTGTTCGACTCCCACGTGGTATAGGTTTGCTCGAACAGTATGGAGTGTATGTGTCTTATACAAGGCTGAAGAGGGTGTCATGTAGACTTCATTCTTGTATAAATAGTAATTTATCTAGAGGCACTATTCTGATTCCTCTTCAATGATTCGAAGTAAAGCTTATTTTCGGGCTGGCTTACCTTTCTCTACTCAAAATTGTTCATGGGTACAGGGTACAGCCTAACCAATGGCATACTCAAATTATTCAAATTTATTTCAGAAAATGTTATGAAATATTGGCAAGTTGTTTTTAGTTAATTAAACGATACATCATTCAGGGGATTCTATCCTTTATGTATTAATTACATCATAAATGTACATAAAAATCAATCAATTTTATGTTTCGCTCAGTATTAATGCCCATATAATATTACTCGCTACATCCATGCTCATAACAATGTTCACACGCCACTATGAATGATACTGCTTTTAGACAAAATATAATAATAATTCGTTTAATGTACAAAGTTTATTTTAACGAAAAATGTAGCATAAGAAACACAATACTCAGTTCTAAAAATATCAAATTATTAAGCCAAGCAGTAAAAAAACGAGCACATGAATGTACAACAAACGACATAGACAAATAAGTACGGACCACATGTCGCGTCCCTGAACTCAATTAGGTGTTGGCAAGGTGGTCAAACGTGTTGATGGTTGAATCACAGACTGTAATGACACCACATTGCTAATTGTTGTCCAGCTCGTTAGCAGTCGATAAAAACCTTGGTTGTACAAGTCAACGCCTCAATGCTGCACTCTTGTGGTAATTACGCGAGTGAGCTTGCAAGGTGCAATGTGCAATGTGCATCCACTGATCGCATCGTCTATAGGAGTCATTATTATCAAATTAGTGGGTTAAACGGTGTGTTTGCTTGTTGGGTGCAGTGCAAGCGCATGCAGGATGCACTTTGATAATAAAGGTGCATTTGTGGTTTTAATGTCAAGGGCTAGCGGCTACTGATTGCATAGCTATAATAATAATTAGATTCCCACTACTACAAGAAACACAAATCGTTTCGGTGGTTTCATACAAACAGGACGTTTTTTTCAAAAGTGTCGGAAGCTTTGAAGTTCTCTTATTAGGATCGGAAACATAATTAAATGTAATTTCAACAGCAGGCAAAATATGAATAATAGTAAAACCCACTAGTAAGGTACTGAAATATTGCATTTTTGACATTGTTTTTGAATTCCACATCACCGTAAGCAGTAGTAGAAGTATAAATAGTAATATTTATTTTATTTCGTGTACAATTTATAAACAAGTTTTTAAGAATCTCCCAAGAATGTTTTTCCTCTAAATATTTTAGTTTACGTTCATATTATCAACTGAACTGGAGAACAAACATTTATAGCGGAAATGATAATCTCGATGATAATATTTAAAAAACGAATTTAATATTCGACAGATAAATTTTTATAAAAATAACTTTTTTTTCTGTAACCATACGAAGGCCTACCATTCGTCACATTTAATGCTGATTAGAGGGTTTAGCAGAAGTAATATTGATTAGGGCATACGTTGCCAAGTGCCCACTACAAGGAAACAAAATGTGAACTTACGCAGTTTTGATATTTTTATAACATCAGGATTCAATAAGTGTTGTGTACACACATACATTTCTATGTACTAATGAGAACATGTAAATCGTCATGAGAATACGAGAAAAGTCTTTGTAAGTGTCCACGTGTCCAAACAAAACAATATCCAACTACGCGGGAGACGATGATCTGAAATGCATTTGTCTGCGTCCGGCAAATCTCACCCCTTGTAACAACAGGCCGCACCAACCCCTTGCGGGGGACTAATTGCGTTCGTTCAGCCGCGAAGAATGGCCAAGGAATGTCATTGCGAGATAAAACTATCGATCAGGGAAACAAAACATCATGCGGCCTTGTGTTGTGAGGCTCATCCTGTTCTCTACGTCTCTGCTAATTTAGCCCCCGCATCAACTCCTCAATAGTTGACTCACCCTCAATCGACGAGCAGTAATCATGCTTACGAAACATCGAGTTTCATTTTATTTCATTCACTTTATTCTTAATTCATTTAATTTGATTTTAATTCATTCATTTCATTACTTACGCTTATGTTCCGCCTGTCATTTGCGTGTGTTTTTCCGATTACTTTTTAGTGTGTTCTTACTATTTGACCTATTTTTGTTTGTTTATTAATTAAACGTGTCATTTGCGTGTGTTTTTACGATGCCTATTTAGTGTGTTCTGACAATTTGAACTATTTGTTTGTTTGACCTTTTAGTGTGTTTTAACAACTTTGCACCCTGTTTGCCACTTTTTATTATTACTATATTATTTGTTTTATTATTTTTTTTTATTTTTTTTTATTTTTTATTATTTTTTTATTTATTACTATACTATATTATTACTATATAGGACTATACACTATATAGTCCTTAGTCTAAATTATAAGTTCACTTTTGTACATGGCTACAGAGGGTAATTAATTGTGCCCTACATTGGCCTTCCCGCTCTCGGGCGGGTAAATATCAATAAATACAATACCAATAGTACCAACTTAATTTTCTACTTCTCTAGTTCTTACCATCTACTTGATACAGGTTCATTAGGGTAATTTAAGACATTGGGTTGGATACCTGGATATTCCTAACACAGCAGGCAGGGGTGAGTCATGAGGCTTGTACACTCTACTAAGCGCCCGCAAGACTGCCTGTATGAATGTATGAAAGAACATGAATGTATGAAGAATCTGTTGATTTCGTTTAAACAGCGTGACATAAGTGACAATACATACCTGGGAGTGGTGGATGTATACACGGTTCGCTGCATCTTCTGGCTGAGGTTTGATGGACCTCAATATTAGGTAATCGCGTCACATGGGCTCCATAATCACCATTGTGAATCTAAAACAAAAGAAAATGTATTGATAATGTACACTATGATCGAAAACATTGGTACAGAATGTAAATAGCCGTTTAATTTTTAATTTTGTCAGTTTAGATCACAATTATTCGATAGTCAATGTTGTGTTGCACAGTAATGTTCCCATTTTGAGAGCGTATAATGTTTAGCAATGTGAAAATGATTGCTCGATTACTTTACTTTTTGAAGAGCCTCCGCCGGTGGATTCAGAGCGCCTCGGACTATGAGGGGAACATGTTTTCAAATCCATTCTTTCTTTGGGGACATCTTATAGGAGACGTAAGGCCAAACATGGTTTTCTGTTTGTAAATTATCAGTTATTAACTAATCGACAGAGATTTTCCGAGAGAAAATGAAGCAACGTTTTAAGCGAAACGAGAGCTTTTATTGAATCATCTAGAGGGGCAAATGACGTCACTCGGCTTGTGTGTGTGATGTGCAGCTGTTTTGAGTTGCAACCGCCGGCCATTGTGATATCACATCACAGGACTAGGACAGAACTTGGACATTGGCAGATATTTGTGCTGGTTGCTTGATGGCGCAGTTGTTCTTAAAGCGGAGGGCTGGTCCAATATTATTATACACGCGACATAACCGTTTTCAGTCGTTTTTGAAGAACGCTACACACAGTATCGGAAAAGTGTTCAATTTCGTTTGAGAACCACTGCACAATAATATAATGAAAAACAACTATTAATATTGCTAATAATATAATAAGTAACACTAATTCTAATTTACATAACTATTCGATCAATAGCACGGTTATTATTTAATTATTTTTAATAAAAACAACTACAAAACAATGAGCACTTCGGATAACAATATTTGAAAATTAATAATGAGATTATAATATTCTGTACTGCTTTCAAAACCAAACTGTAAACATTGTTCAATTTTTCGATATTGTGCAGCATTCTTGAGTATTACCGAAAATGTTAATTTCGCTCGTATTACAATTGTCCATTATTTTAAACAAAATGCCGGAATCATTTTGTGATTTCTCTCCCCCCCCCCCCCCCCCCTCCCTATTTTCTGAAAGTCGGTAAGTATATAGGGTGTTAGCTGTACTGAGTGCAATGACTACACCAACAGGCATAACTTTCACCAGCCTAGGGCGCGTTTAGGTCTACAACGACACTTGCACCATCTGGGGTCGCTCTTGCGAATTATGCGTGGTGTGTATCGAGTGCTTCATACGTCTGGTCGTCTTAGGACCTCATGTTCAATACTAATGGAGTCAATTATTTAAACATACATTTAACTATCTCCTTCGTGTTAACCAACCACAGTTTACAGCTGGGAGGATTAATACACTCAATTTTAGGAAATAAAAAATATCGCGCAAATTCATTTTGTAAACAGAGAAACGACCGAGTTAATATTTTCATAGCAATTAGAGTAGACCGAATACAAACAGATATGCGATGATATAGTGGGTACTTGACTGATTTGCAACATCTGTTCTCTCGTTACCCACAATATGGGGCTTAAATGCAGCAGTTCGCACACAAAACGCGCTCGCAAAAAAAAGAAAAACAGACGCGCACACAAAAACATTGTCGATTTTTTTTTTGTCTTTCGCTTCGGTAAGTGTAACACATGGTGACTTTTTGTCGCATTAATTATGCTTGGGCGTGATTTTTAAATTGTCATTTTGTTTTTCCGAACGTGAATGAACGCGTTTTGTCCATGGGGTGGGTGCGCGACGCCTGCAAACCGGCAACCCCGCTACACAACCCATGCATGCGTGCGTTTGGCGATCTGTCATTTGATGCTTCTCGTTTCCTTGTATAAAATTCAAACAATGGAACACGGCAACATCGATTCAAGACGAATATGTTATAAGCCCGTGAAAACGATGTATTTTCGGTTTCACCTGTTTTGTAATAAGCTGCACTCGTCCGTTATACCCCACACCTGCAGATTGTGAGTTGGAGGGACGATTTCAGCGTTTTCAGAGGATACTGTTACCAGATCTCCCTCACATATCAAGACAAGATCTTCACCATGATAATGGATGTATAGGTAATACCTCTCACACAAGACATACTTAGTTCTATCCATAGCTCGTCTCCTCTCGTTTAGATACCAACAATGCATTGCGGCTGAGAAAACGGCCATATTGGATGTTTCTAAAACGTTATTTTTAATGTTTAACGTAACTTTTCATCAATTTCGTTTACGGATTAAAATGATTTAGTTTATAGTCACCAAGATTATAACACAGCCGCCAGACAACGCCACGAGCACACGCACACGTGTTCATTGTAAACAAACAAACAATTAAACAAAATGGCCCCCAATTAAGAAACAAGTGTAGGTCGTCAGATTTCCATTGTCAGTAATCTATCAATATGACAACATGTGTTATTGATCATCATAGTCCCTCTTCATTTCTAAGAAAAGATGTTATACATTTCAGAAATTGTTCATATTATATTCGCCATTGAACGTTAAAAAAGTGTCTAAACGAGTATTTTGATTAAAAAAAAAAGTTAAATTTATTGTAAACAAAATTAGGAAGAAAGTTTTTAAACAAATAAAACATCTTTTAGTCGTAACTGTTAAGTTTTGTCTTGCAAACCAGCCGGTAACGTTATTTTGCTTCATTAAAGAGACACAATTAAATTGTTAAAATATATTGGTTAAAATGTTCATCGCAATAAAGAGAACAGCCGCGTAAGTTTTGAGCAGTTAGAGCTGTTTGTTCATTGTTGCTATCACTTCTAATTTCTTTAGCAATGGTCTCAATATCAGAACGATTTCATTAGCCAAGAATTCCGAATGCGCTGAACTGAAGGTTGCATTAAATTTACATGGGAAGAAATAATCCAACACGCAAGCGTACCTATTAATTGTTCAATCATTAATAGTTAAATGTGTGTTAATATTATTCAATACAATTTGAATGCAATCGATTTTAATGAAACAAGTATGTTTATGAGCCTCTTGTAAATATGCACAAGCGAGTTATTATTTCCTAATAGTTCAATCCCAGGTTCATTTAAAAGCGTGTTTCCGTATAAACATAGTAATTAAAGCATTACGCTGATAAAAAACGTTACAACAAATTTTCTATACAAATGTAATGGATATTATTTATTTTTTAAATATATATTGTATATACCTTCTATAATGAGTAGCAGTACAACTCCATGGTTGTTCTTGAAGAACAACGCTAATTATATTTATATTATTGAAACAATATTATGTTGATATAATACCTATATACTCTTCGACGTACACAATCTGACATGCAAACTACGACGAATGTATATTATATTAAGGGGACTCAAGCAGTAAAATACAGAACATTCAAAGGCAACTTGAGAAAATACAATTAATCAAATACATTATGTGACACCACACGAATCAGATTAAAATTGTTGTTTGTAAGTTTTTGTTTGTGTGTAGTCTAGCTACCGGAAAATTAATCTTCACAAACTAGAATACAATCAGTAGAAAAACTCCATCACTAAAATTGGCAAAAAACATTACATGTGGAAAGGAATCATTTTGTAATAACTAATGGTCTTATGTCAGTGAGTGCATAACACCTGGACATGGTCTAATGTAGGTGAGTGGCAATGGTTTTATCTCATGTCAATGTCACACATGCTCCTATGTCAGTGAGTGCCATGGTCTTGTGTCAGTGAGTCAGTGAGTGCCATGGTCTTATGTCAGTGCCATGATCTTGTGTTATGTCAGTGAGTGACACATCGTCTCATGTCAGTTAGTGTCACACCGTCCTGTGTCAGTGAGTGCCATGGTCTTATGTCAGTGCCATGATCTTGTGTGACGTCCCCGAGTGTACCAATGCTCTCGACAATTCAACACGAGCCGTCTCGTCTCGTTAGCCCCGTTTAACCCGGAGCGAATATAATGGATTAGCGCCAACTAATTGTTTGGTTCGAAAGAACTCTTTGAAAAGTGATGCCGGCCCGGGGGGGTGTGGGTTGAGGGGGGGGGGGGGTAAGGTGTCTCCATTATTCCTTGCTCCTTCATTCATGTTTGCTCATCAAAGAGTAGAGGACGCCCCAGGGTTAGAGATACGCATTGTAATGATACGCGTCGCGTAGATCTGCGACGCTTCCACGGTCTCTGGTGGAGGAAAGTGGAACTAATTAGGATGTTAAGAGGGCGTGCCAGCCAACCACGGGTCTTGTTCTTGTTATTTACCGGCTAACATGTTCATAACATCTCCCGGGGGGCTGAGTCGTGTGCTTGGTAACATTGTATGCATGTGCCGATCTGAGGACAAGCCACAGGTTATTAACAAAGATGAGAAAAACTTGTTACCGTGATCAAATTTGTAGTCAGCTGCTGGGTCTTTTTAACAATAGAATGTTTTTTTACGAAAGTTGATGCTTAGTATATTACATTCCCTAAAAAAGATGTCCTTATGTGTATATTGCTTATAAAAATCCTGACATTTTGCAGCCAGCTTGTTTGCAGCAACAGTACATACAGCATTATTGTAAAAAATGTACTCTTCTTTATACTTATCTTTCTGTTGATAATTTGACAATTGATACAATCACCGAGCTACGTTTTATCAATAACACTGAATGGTAAGTTGGGAATATTTATCTTATTCTTGTTCAATAAAATGAAAAATAAAGTTGATTCATGAAAGCTGTCACCTTTATTGAATGTGTTTTGATTTAATAAGAACCAACTTGGTAGATTGAGCATGGTTGATCTTTAGCTATCATTTTGTTTGGGAAAGCTATTTTATTCAATATCTAGATGCGCTTAGTTATGAGGATTGTTTTCTAACAAAATATCAAATTATTACGCGACGTGTTGTTTGTGTCTGTGTTCGTGCAATAGTGATTTAATCAAAATTCTTCTTTGTAAGTCTACAAATAGTAAATTTGCAATCAAAACTACAAGTTACAGCTTATTGTATTCATTTGTATTATACGGTGTTTAACGACGTACTCACCTGTTACATCATATGACGTCGGCCTTATTAGTTTGCATCGATACCAACAGCATAAACAACTCTTTGGAAGTACGCAAGCTTTAAGTTGTTATTCTTATACTTCAAAGCACTCACAAAACTAATTCCGGCAAGTTCTTTGCTCGCTATCTTCGATCGGTAAACAATGTATCCACTGTAAACTGAGAGGGAGCTCTAGGCTGTTACGTGTTGGGGAATAAAATAGGTCTAGCAAGAATCGAATCACGCGAAGTTCACAAAGAACTTGAAGTTAAAGTATATGCCTAGTTCTGTTTCACAGATGTTTGTAGATGAAGATCCATTTCACATGTTTGTACCTTTGCAAACCAGGATATCCTGAGTAGAAGTCTGTACGGGCCTAAATATAGAAGCCCGGCCCGGGCCCGGTATTTCCGGCCCGGGCCCGTACCGGCCCGTACTGAGGAAGCTAATCAAAGCCTTGGCCCGGCCCAGGCCCGCCTGAAGTGTAAATTGGCTCGTTAAAGCCAGTTCAACCTACACTAACAAACTCAATGGTTCAACTGTTAAAGCAGAAAGTTGATTTTTGTAGTATTTGCCATTTGGCAATAATTACGAACGACGGGGTGAGAATGAAATTGAGATTAGATGAAACGAAATCAGTAACTATTGCCAGTGAAAGTAATTAGCAAAAGAAGAATCATAACACAAATTTTGGAACTGGAAGATTAAACTATTTCCGGAAATTAATGGTTTGCTTTAAGTTTCGGAAATTTTTGTAAAGGAACATTAATTTTATTTCTTTGCAATTAGCAATTACAAAGATTAAAAAAGAAAAACTAAAAAGTCAACCTCGTTCAGTGATATGTATAGGCCCAGGCCCGGCCCGGGCACGTCACATATCAAGGCCCGTCTTACACCCGGACCCGCGGGCCAAGCCCGTCCCCGTGCAGACCTCTAATCCTGAGTAATGTTGTATATTGCAGTCAAGAAATAGTGCACAGTGGATTAGTTTAGTGACGCAGTGGAGTATCCAGAAACCCACAGGGTTGGGGTAGTAAATCCCAAACAGATAGAGCCTTAGCAACCGATGGCCTTTTCACCATATGCGATTTTGTTTTCATATTGACGTTTTGAACGCCTATAAACACGTTTCAGAATCGGACAATCGCTAAAACAGCATGGCCTGACATAGCCTACAATCATAAGTTTTAGCGACACTGGGAAGCAAAATCATAAATAGATCCATGTAAAAATGGTAGTTTCCTCTTCTCTCAACTCTCTCCTCCTCATACTCGGTTTGTTTTTAGTTTGGGGCACAGTAATTTGAAATGATGATTCATGATTATGGAATAATACTGGGTAAGTCTAGTTTAGTTCAAACTAAAAAAAAAGGTTGGCTAATGTAGGTGCAATCATGTTATTGTTGTCGTTGTCATTGTTTACAGCGGGTGTGGTGGGTGGGGGGTGGGGGGTGCAGTTACTGCCTACTTTCAATGGGCCTCAACCAATCGTACGTACAAGGTACCATGACCTCCCCCCTCTTCCATTAACCTCCCCCCCCCACATATCTCGTGTCCTGGTAGTGAAATACATTTTGTAACTTGTTTGAAACCAACTTCAGCTACAAATTATTGTCAATTCGTGCGTGCTAATGGTTTAGTCGTAGGTACCACGGTACGATGATATGTGTGATATCGCGGACGTCAAATACTGCGGCTATAGAATTAGTCACGAATAACACAAACAATTCAGAGCAATGATGCAGGGAATTTAATTATTACCCTTTCACTTAGCCTGGTGTCATTGCTGAGTATTAATGTATTTGTAAACATCAACAGGCCCGACTACGTATATCATTAACTTATCAACTGTCACGCAGAAATTCTCCTTGTTTCTATGTTCTGTTATGTATTATTATACCGAGAAAAACTCGTCCTATGCGTGATACTGACGTGTGTCAGGTGAGATCATAGGGTCTGCATAACTATATAATGCACATAATAACATAAGAACACGCATTAATTTATAGAAACTACCTGAAATTTATTTAAAAAATTATCGAATGTTGTTAGCATTAAAAAAAGAATAACTAGTGATTAAAAATATATAGTTTTAGTTGGGGTTTTTAGTTTGGTATTTGGGGTCCATACAGCCGTGAGGAAATGCAACACGAACTCTGAAGCTGCCTCTTATGATGTCTCCTTACTTACCAAGCAGACAACTAATTATGTAACTATGTTTAAAACATTTAGCACGGCAAATATATGTAAATTGTAGGTTCAAGATTGCATTTTAGATTTACAATTATGACTTTGCTTCCGGTCTCAAATCCGCCATTCGTTATTTTTCTCAGTGGCGCAAATCTTGGCCTGAAACTGAAACCACGCGAGCTAAGAAGTGTTCGTATAAAGTGCTGCTACCTGGTATCGGTTTGTATAACGTTGCCAATGACAAGCATGAGTCGTTTTACCTTTTTTACGTCCGTGATAATGTTTGAAATGAACAAGTCAAATACTAACATGGCGGTCTAGGTGTGTAGAGACATGTGTTCAAGATATCAATCACCAAGAATCACTCAAAGTTACCGTCGGCCATGTTTGTGCTCAAACCAACCCCCCCCCCCCTCTCCACCCACGACAAAACATGTGCCTTAGATTACATACGAACAAGGCACTTTTGTAAAATATGACAAGTTTAATTTGTAAAGCTGGACAATCTGAGCTAAAGCTAATTTTCGTTTACTTCACGACAGATAGACAGATCAAACAGATAGGTATACCATGATAGACAAATATAATTCCATATGTAAGACACAAAGTCGTACAATGCAAACACGAAAATTAGGCCACTTTTGGTTTCCCCATGCTATTTAATATAATGATTCAACAAACAATATCCACTTTCATCGAAGTCCCAAATCCCACCCTCATATCTACGATACAAAAATAGTTGTTGGATAACATATTCAAAACAAAAATTATGGTTTATCTTACCAATTTAGTTTGGAATTAAATCGCCCCATCTCACCTTATATTATAAAATACAACCCACCTACCATTACTAACCCCTCCCTCAAATACCCACTACTTCGGAAACATTGTCTGCACCAGAACCCAATCTATACGACCGGTCGGAGTCGGCCTTTCACCAGAACTCTCGCTTAATTCCCAATCATGCGCTATAAATAAATATCCCGTCAGCATAATTCCGCTTCGACAAGTTTTCCTTAAATTTCAAATCAAATTGTGATCTAAACGCCACAAAGGAAGAAGGCAGGTGTTGTTTTGTCTTAGCCCGAGAGCAGATGCGGTTCTTCCACCTGGCACGGCATCCACTCGGACCTCACTCGGTTAATTGGCATACTTGACATTCCAAACGCTCCAATATATCATTTTTTATCGATACGTTGACATAAATAACAGTAGCTTTAACACTGATGAGGTTTTTAATGTTCTCGTTAAATGTCATACCTAATATGTTTACACACTTGTCATATTTATTTATGAGCAAACTTATTGGATACGGGTCTACTATAACGAAGTGTGGTGAATCTCGGTTTGGGAATATGTTAATTGGTGTGATTGGTTACGGCCTTAAGCTCTTTGGAATAGTGAAGTAGCTCAGGGTCTGTTCTGTTGCAAATAGCTGACGCTGTTTCTAAGTAGAGAGTGATGGTGGTGATGAATAATTAAATATGAGCACAATCATGCTGGCAATATTATTATAACACAAAAATAACGAAAATTAAATTTAAATAAAAAATAAAAAAAATAAAAAAATGGCTATAACGGTTTTGATTGTGACTCCTTCGTACAGACTAACAAAGAAAACGGAAAAAATGATATAAGGAAATTCACAGAATCCAGCAAAAAAAAAAAAAATGAGATGGAACTGCAGTTTTCTCGGATAGTAGTAATTGGAAAAGGATGTCAAAACGGGTGCTTTTGTTCAGCCGTCCATAAAAGCGTGTACAAAATATATAATTTTCAGAATCATATTTTTATATTATTATCAGAAGTATTCACCACAGAAATATGAAATATTTTTACCAGTATAAAATTAATATAACTCGCAAGTTATGAGCACATGAGCACATGAGCACATGAGCACATGTACAATTGAATGAAATAATGACGCATCCGATAACATGACCCGAACGACGAAAAACTGTACTGCTATCTTACGATTAATTTTATACCGGTCAATGCAATTATGAGAACCGTTTTCAAACTGGGTTGACCCGAATGAAAACAAAACACAACCAAGATCTACAACGGCGATAGTTGGTCCTTGAAACGTCAGGGGCGCTGCATACGTCTCAACTTAACGGAGATGGGCGTAACTAAACCATCAGACCCATTCTTTATCGCAGACGAGAGAAATTAAAAGAATGGGAAAGAGATTATTTAATATTCAAGGTAGGTAAGTCAATCAACTCGTCAGCAGGTGGAATTAGTGTTGATCGAATGGGCCCATCGGGTTTTATCTGATTCGTGTAACGGCCTGGGAGCACATGAACACTGGCACGCGTTGTAAGGTACCGTATTGCACCCTACAAAGCAGTGACGCTATCGGGTTTTACATATTACTTTTAATGAGAAAATACAGCAATTTATAAATGGTGCGTATACTTCACCATGCTTTTGATGGAAGGGTTTCAGTTTTCATGAAGAATTCGGCCTATCTTAAATTTTTTATTTTTAAGTTTAAGTTGTTACTGGAGGATGGAACGTAAACCGATTCATTTGATTGTTCTGACAATGTGTCATCAAATTTCATGTTTTTTTTAATGTATTCCAGGTGCAGTTTTTATAAATGTTTTTGTAGGATATTGTTTAGAAAATGTAAATATTACTGTATCTATTTAATCGGTTATGAAAATACAGTTAATTTTGTATTATTGTTTTAAAATCTTATTATTCCTGCTGTTTGTTTTTTTTTTATTTTGTTTCATTTATTTTTTTCAATTTTGAGGTTGTTTCTCATTTGTTTCCATTCTTTTACGCTTCTTTATTAATTTTAGTTTGCACTCCTATTTGATGATGGGGTTGACGTTATAGTCTAATATACTAAAACATGTTTCTAATATCGTTTTAAATTTAAATATTACAAACATTCTGTTCTCAAATAGTTGTTTTTAGTTTATTTATTTATTTATTTATTTATTTATTTAATGTCTATCATATTCAGTTATAAAAACTGATTTACAAAGGAGGACCTTAAATAAAACTAAGCTATGCAAACAATGAATACTACTATGAACGTTGAAACTATGAACTATTTTACTGATTTTCTGTTTCTGGTCTGCCCCTTCTACAACGGTATTTCATTTCATTTGAGTTTTTAATTTAATCAATCTATTGTTTTGATTCGTTTACAAAATGCCCTTACAAAATACCCCCCTTCCTTTCCTCTTACGGTTTTTAATTATATTTTCTATTGTAACTATCTACATCACCAAAGCCAACCTTTGTGTCGTTGTCGTCTTGGCTGCTACATGCACAGCGGCCACACGAGTCTAAAGCCGTCTAAATCGAGTATCGACTGTGTGGGTCGCGATAAATCTCGATCCAACGTGAATTGAACTCTTTGAAAGGGACGAGGTCGAGGAAGGAAGCACAGATTTCTTTTCACGTACTTTGATTAACTTTTCGTAGCAAAGCGCCGCAAACTCATTTGTTCGACAAGGAGTCTACAAATCCAATATACACGTGAACCTACTACGGGCGCAGGCAGCAATGAGCTTTTGTGCGGCTCGCTTGTAAATGTGTTGTACTTTGGGAAACCGTTGAACACAATCTGATAGCGTATTCTGGCGGAGTCGCTTGGGAGCTCGCCGAGGTCTTTGTGTTCGATATCGAGCGCGGGCGAGCAAGTTGGGGCATTGTGTGTCGCACTGCTTGCTTGCCTGCCTGCCCCAGCTTCCATCGGCGACGTTTCCTTCTTGCTCCCCGATACATCTTGTTCTTTCCCCACACATTTCCTTGGAACCACTGGTTTCGTACACCCTCTCAACATTCATAATATCAATTTCCTTCTAGTTCTATCTCATCTTCTTCATCATTTTCTTCATAATACCCTTCTTTATTTCAGTGATTGCTTCTTCCACTCCGTTCTCCCCCTTTTCCTTTAACTTTTCCGTCTCCGTGATCCTTACTCCTCGGTACATCTTGTTCTTTCCCTACACATTTCCTTAGAACCACTGGTTGCGTACACCCTCTCAACATTCATAATAACAATTTCCTTCTATCTTATCTTCTTCATCATTTTCTTCATAATACTCCCATGTTCCATCTTTATTTTAGTGATTCTCTTTCTTCCACTCCGTTCTCCCCCTTTTCCTCCAACTTTTCCGTCTTCCTTACTCCCCGATACATCTTGTTCTTTCCCTACACATTTCCTTAGAACCACTGGTTTCGTACACCCTCTCAACATTCATATTCACAATTTCCTTCCATCTCATCATCGTCAATATTTTCTTCATATACTATACTCTCATGTTTCTTCTTTATTTCAGTGATTCTCTTTCTTCCACTCCGTTCTACCCTTTTTCCTCTAACTTTTCCATCTCCGTGTTTCTTACTCTTCGATCTATCTTGTTCTTTCTCTACAACATTTCCCTCTTACCACTGTGTCGGTATAAGCACAACTATCTTCGACATCTATCTAATCGACATCTAATCCTCTTCAACGTATAATAACAACTTGCTTCTACCTCATCTTCTTACTCATAATTTCCTTTTTATAACTCTGTTTCATGCTTCTTCTTTATTTTAATAATTCTCTTCTCTTTCTTCCACTCTCTTCTTCAGCTTCAACTTTTCCGTCTCCATGTTATTTTCTCCCCAATACATCATGTTCTTTCCCTCCAACATCTTCTTGTTACCACTGTAACAACTCTCTTCTCGACATAGCAATTTGCGTAAATCATCTTCTTCGTCATTTCTTGATACTATACGTATGTGCACGGTGTCCCGAAACAACCTTTACAGATACTTACGTCATAGACGAGGGATTCGCGGCCAATCAGCGATCGGTATTTGAATCTGGGGCTCGATGTTAGGCCACGAACCACTCATCCATGACGAAAGCATCTGTAAGGTTGTTTCGCGACGACTATATTTCATGCTTCTTCTTTATTTTGGTTATTCTCTTTCCTTCACTTCACTCCCTTCTTCAACTTCAACATTCTCGTCTCCATCTTCCTTCATCTCTCTCTGGCTATGACGTCATCGCAGACGATGAGACGAGTAATGCTTGAAAACACTCTGGTTGTCGTCATGTTTATCTCGCTAAGCCCGACAACACCCGCCTGGAATACTAAGTGTGCGGGTGACCCGACGTCCTGGCTGCAGGGCGAGAGAAGTCTTCCATTCGACTCAGACACCCGACAACACCCGCAGCTGGAATACTAAGTGTGTGGGTGACCCGGCGTCCTGGCTGTAGGGCGAGAGAAGTCTTCCATTCGACTCAGACACCCGACAACACCCGCAGCTGGAATACTAAGTGTGTGGGTGACCCGGCGTCCTGGCTGCCGGGCGACAGAAGTCTTCCATTCGACTCAGACACCCGACAACACCCGCAGCTGGAATACTAAGTGTGTGGGTGACCCGGCGTCCTGGCTGCCGGGCGACAGAAGTCTTCCATTCGACTCAGACACCCGACAACACCCGCCTGGAATACTAAGTGTGTGGGTGACCCGGCGTCCTGGCTGCCGGGCGAGAGAAGTCTTCCATTCGACTCAGACACCCGACAACACCCGCCTGGAATACTAAGTGTGCGGGTGACCCGGCGTCCTGGCTGTGGGGCGAGAGAAGTCTTCCATTCGACTCAGACACCCGACAACACCCGCATGGAATACTAAGTGTGCGGGTGACCCGGTGTCCTGGCTGCCGGGCGAGAGAAGTCTTCCATTCGACTCAGACACCCGACAACACCCGCAGCTGGAATACTAAGTGTGTGGGTGACCCGGCGTCCTGGCTGCCGGGCGAGAGAAGTCTTCCATTCGACTCAGACACCCGACAACACCCGCCTGGAATACTAAGTGTGCGGGTGACCCGGCGTCCTGGCTGTGGGGCGAGAGAAGTCTTCCATTCGACTCAGACACCCGACAACACCCGCAGCTGGAATACTAAGTGTGTGGGTGACCCGGCGTCCTGGCTGCCGGGCGACAGAAGTCTTCCATTCGACTCAGACACCCGACAACACCCGCCTGGAATACTAAGTGTGTGGGTGACCCGGCGTCCTGGCTGCCGGGCGAGAGAAGTCTTCCATTCGACTCGGACACCCGACAACACCCGCCTGGAATACTAAGTGTGCGGGTGACCCGGCGTCCTGGCTGTGGGGCGAGAGAAGTCTTCCATTCGACTCAGACACCCGACAACACCCGCATGGAATACTAAGTGTGCGGGTGACCCGGTGTCCTGGCTGCCGGGCGAGAGAAGTCTTCCATTCGACTCAGACACCCGACAACACCCGCATGGAATACTAAGTGTGCGGGTGACCCGACGTCCTGGCTGCAGGGCGAGAGAAGTCTTCCATTCGACTCGATCGCTCAGACGCTTTTCTCTACGTCAGTTAACACTCGTTTTCAGTATGGCAACCACCAATCAAACGCATTGCAATGGTCTTCATTAGTTACAACCAGGTTATTTGGTACTTATGTGTTGGTTGTTACACTAGCTGTTAGATAAACCGGTATAAAGTTGACGTTGTGGTCTCTGAAAATTTTATTTTACTCTTTTGAGTTCGTTTTCATTTGTTGTTTTACGTTGTTTTTTTTTTAAGTTTATTTCCAAATGAAAATGTTTTCATGGTAGCTCGATGCAATTTAGTGATTCCAATTTCAAAACGGAAGGAAAAAAGGCCAATACAAAATATAATATTTCTTAGAACTATTGACTTCATGGTGGGAGGGGGGGGGGGGGGGGGGGGGGGGCGTAAATTTGGTTCGTAGGAAGTAGTATTGTTTTTTCCTTGTATTTTTGTGTTTATTTACTGCAGCGTGTTATGTCATTAGGCGTGACCTTAAACAATAACAACAACATATAAAATTAGGGCCGCAAAAAAATAAAATTTAAAACAAACAAAATTAAAGGCCAGTAACATAAATATAACATCTAAATATTAGAACAAAAAGTAAAGCAGAAATCAGTAACAGGCAGACGAGGAGAAAATGCTGCACAAAAAGA
The DNA here is from genome assembly GCA_945910005.1 of Isoperla grammatica. Lineage (NCBI taxonomy): Eukaryota > Metazoa > Arthropoda > Insecta > Plecoptera > Perlodidae > Isoperla > Isoperla grammatica. The sequence continues at coordinate 33,312,053 of OX246739.1, forward strand.
ATACGTGATGTCTACAGAGCCCGGAAAAGCGTTCCATACAAACACGGAAAAGCAAGAATATTAGCTCAGATTTTACGTCATGTATTAAAATGAAGTATATTTTAGATTGATACCCGTAAATGTTGCACGTGATACCCAAAAACTCGAAGAGTAAAAAGTTGGTAAGCGCTTAAAAATTAAAAAACAAACAACATAATCTCTCTCCCAGTAACCAATGAATCAGACGTAATTATTCAAACTCACTCTGACCTTTTCTTCGAGTCCAAACCACACATCACCAATTAAACCACATCCACCGTCTTAACAGCAACCCAATGAATAGCACTAGTTAAATATTTGTACACATCGAGGCGTGTGAAATTGGCTACGACGACCGAGTAATGACGTCAGCATTATATCAGACAGTTGGACGAATCAGAGACGTGAGCAAACAAACACCAGTGAACGAACATTGTTGGCGGTGATAGGCTTTGATGCGATGACGTTGCTCCGTTGTTGTTGATTGATGACGCGTGATTGTGTTGATTAGCCTGGCTAGAGCGCGAAGGTGTTTGTGGCTACCTGGCATGTCGTTAATCATATTATGTTGTATTCGGGTTGGTCTTCCTTCGTTGGTTGGCTGGATGGTTGGTCACACATTACTCGGGTATTAAGCCACCGATATGTCTTCCTGTCGTCTGTACCCGCCTTCACATATATCTATCTCAGCACACGCACACGCACACGCACACGCACACGCACACGCACACGCACACGCACACGCACACGCACACGCACACGCACACGCACACGCACACGCACACGCACACGCACACGCACACGCACACGCACACGCACACGCACACGCACACGCCCACGCACACATTCAAAATGTGGCTAGCCATCTGAAACTTGTTATATACATGTATTGTAGTACTACTAAAAATAATTACAGTACGATTACGAACTTTGAGCCAATTACTGCCATTCTCAACAACGTTGTCCATGAAGCTCTTTAATTTTAATTAAAAATAATTTCTATTAAAAAATTGAATTTAAATTGGTGTTAATGTTGTCGTGCAAGTCGGAACAAAATTATTTGAATGCAACATTTTTGCGATAAAAATTCAAGCACGTTTCAGTAGTTTGGATACAATTTGAACTGTTACGAATGATGATCAGACTTAGTCGGAATACTTTAGTTTATTTTTATGTTGTTTTTAAAGACACATTTTGTGTTTTCTTTTAGACTAATAGTTTAAAATTTTGGATTGTTTATGATAAGATACTTCACTATTACTAATAAATCTGTGCTGTTATGTTTGCCGATACGAAATGTTTCTTTATGCATACGTAACAGAAAGCTAAAATGACGTTGACAATTTTTTCAGTCTAATGTAATAGTTAAATAATATTGAAAAAACACAAATATTCTCATGCTTTTCGTGACTGTTAAAAAGTGATGTATTATGTAGTAAGTATATATACAATATGATAATATTATGTCCATTATCATTAGTTTATTAATATTATAGTTCTAATTATTTTATTATTAACATAAGTTGAATAGTTTATTTATTTAAACAATGATGATGAACGATACACTAGCATAATTATTGCCAACACCACTCTACATCGAGTGTCACTGCATCGTTGGTTGTCAGGTGTGTAGAGGGTCTACAACTACTAAGCACGTACATACTTCAAGCTGTGTTAAGCCATAGGCCACCACTGCACAGTTATCAGGTTTCCTCATTAATCTTTATAATAATACCTTGCCTTGTTGTTGCGATGTTTTCTAATGGGTGTTCATAAATATTTATACTCACTTAATCACTGACGAACAATTAGAAGTTGAGGAAGAACAGTTCTTATGGGGAAAAACACAAATAATTAGTGCTGTACAATGTACATAGCACCACATCTGCAGCCGTTGTCAATGCTTTTGCAGAATAACATATGTTTTCGACTAGTTGTCAATGCTTTTGCAGAATACATACTTTTTTGACTAGTATAGTCAATGCTTTTGTAGAATAACATCTTTTTTCAACTAGTTACCAATGGTTTTGCAGAATACATACTTTTTTGACTAGTAGTCAATGCTTTTGTAGAATAACATATTTTTCCGACTAGTTGTTAATGCTTTTGCAGAATAACATATTTTTTCGACTAGTTATCAATGTTTTTGTAGAATAACATATTTTTTCGACTAGTTGTTAATGCTTTTGCAGAATAACATCGTTTTTCGACTTGTTCTGTTGTCAATGTGTTTGTTATGTACGATTACCGATTACGATTCGTTGTCATAATAATGTTGGTAAAATCAACTGGTGTTAATAGCTATCAATTTTATACAGGAATACCTCAACTCTGCGAGTTTTTCAATGATTTACCAGATGAAGCAGTATTCTGCAAGTAATGAATGAAAGTAGCATTATTTCACTTGTACCGGTATAATTGCATTTCAAGATTTCAAAAATTAGCTTTTTAATTTTTTTTTTACAGCGTTTTGTAAATCATTCTATAGTGAGGACATCATTCAAAACGTTCTAAACTCTCCAGTTGACAACTTTGTTCCTTTATATGAAACATGACCGCCGCCCAGATTACAATATTTGTATATCGTTACAAAGAAAGGCCCAACAATGGACGACGAGACACTCATACAGGTGGTTCCATGTCAGAACCACCTCTCAGTGTCAGCCCAACTGTCATATATATTCACGAATGGTTAGTTTCCCGTCTTTTAATCCCTTCACAGCGAAGTCACAACCACGTGTGTTATAATATAAAGTGAGGATTAATGTCTTAAAGAATTCTCACCGTCTGCGTAGCACGGCATGGACATAAGACAAGCAGCATGCACGACATCTCTTATCATCGTGATCATTGTGCTAGACTCATAAGACATATTCAATAAAACTTGTTACCCTTCACTCATTGTTTAATATATACATACACCTTTTTTTTTTTAATGAACACAATAGCTTGTAATTACATTGTTCTCCAGTAAAGTACAGTACAGTTGTTCAATAATTTCGTTTGTCTGTTTAAAGTCAATACAAAATACCACAAACTAAAATTACTTACACTAAAAGCACGTAACGATTACAAAATGATACTGCCACGGCCCACAAAACACGATTGTTTATAAAAGCAAATTTGCTTGACGTGCTTGGTTAGGTATCTTAGATCTTAATTCCTATTTAATTCCATTTTGTTTAGTGTTTTCATTATTGTTTATAATGTTCAGTATATTGTATTAGTGTCCTTGTTTGTTAATGATATAGATCAAATAAAAAGTAATTATGTATTAAAATAAATTTATAATTCAGCAAACTTATAACATTTATAATACTTGTGGTGATCGTTTATGTGCTATTGTGTGTATAATCAAGTTACTTTCAAATTCGTGACTTGTGTGATAAGCTGCCAGTTTAGCTCCCCAGGCAGATATTCAGCAAGTAGACTTAGATTTACTCGTGACTCGTGGGACTAAACATTAATTCCTGGACCAAATTACTTAATTTATCCATCTTGCAAAAATTGAATCCAGTGTATTGTATTAATGTAATTGTTATTATTATTAGTTATTACTAATAATAATAATAATAATAATAATAATAATAATAATACCATTCAAAACCACAGACTATTATCGAAATCTCCACCCTATAGTTTTGTTGTGAATCATATTATATGGTTTTATTTATTGCGAAATGCAACTGACCTGTGTAATCACCTCTTAGCAAACACTGAAGTGAAGTTAGTTCCTTGAATGTCCCATTGTTTTAATGCCTGCTTGCCATGATCTTACCTACCAGTCATTAACCCTGTGAGGCCAAGCCTGCATACCACTGCCACATTATATTAGTGTCAGTCCACGCGACGCACATATAAGGAAACTATGCACAGGCTATTATTTCAACACTGGCTACAACTGTTACATGAAGCTATGTACTACACAGCATTGCTCATAGGTTTTAGATGTATAATAGTGCGATAACAAGAAGTTAGGTCCGACTTATCAATAAGTGGTTACCTAAATATAAATAAACCCTGAGCATTGATAAACTATAGCCCAAAACAAGTAATGGAATTTAGTAAATAAAGGCTTCACAGGACGAATTTGGCTTTTAGGGCTAAGTGTTTTCAGCTATCAGGAAGAATTTGACACATCCGAGATGTTGCATGGTTGTAGTTGAAATATAAAAACAGGTTTCGAAACGTGTAAATTTTAATTAAATAGTTTGAAAATCATTTGAAAAAATACTAAAAATGCTGTTTTTCGGCAAAAAAAATCGTAAAATGTAAAAAAAAAATGGTGAGTGATTTTTGTTAAATGTATACGTTTCGGTTGTCTTTATTTGTAAATCCTTAGAAAGTTATGCAACATTTTAGATTAACATATATTCACAGACGATGGAGCCAAACACAAAATGCTAAACATGACAGTCTTGTGCAGCTTTTGGAAGAAAATTTGATTATGTACCCATGATACTACATATTTTCCTCCTGTTTGGTTCAGGTAGGCCTATTGATTCATGAGAATGATTTTATTAATATTTTCACCTATTCCTCGATAACTTAACAATTCGACGACAGGTAGACATAGTTAATATTATTCAACAATTTGCCGTTTAGAATTTAAACTTGTCGTAAACCGGCCGGGAGTTGTTTTTGTCTAATGCGTGGCCATTATTTAACAGCCAGCCGTAAAAAACCTATAGCTGAGGGCGTGTATAATATAGAACAGTGATGCTGTCGAGGACGGCTACACATTGCCATAGATCTCATGATCTATAGTACTCTAAAACATAGTTTAACTTTTAATATAATTATACCAATGATGCGATATTAATTTAATAATAATAATAATTATTATATTTTTTCGTAGGAATCCCTGTTACAGGGTGGACACCAGCTTTACCTGATATGCCCCTCTTCAGGTGACTAACTATAGTCACTATATAAGGTGTACATACACTAATACACTAACTATATAAGGTGTTTAGATAGGAAGGAACAAACAAATAAACAAAGTAAATCTAACTTTTTATAATAATGATTATGAATAAATGCGTTGTTGCGTACCCCGGTCCCCCCGCTCCTCTGTCAACGAGACCACTACAGACCCACATTTCGGTCGACATCCTCCGCTGCGTCAGACGGACACGTAATGGCGGCGAGTCAAGGTCCGCTGGCTACTTCCTCAAAGCCCATTGGTCCGCTGAGCGATAACGTAGGCATCGTTGTACATTGGAGCTCAACAACCGAAACAGATTACGTCACTGTGAGATTGTGCAACGCCGCATGACAGGCGGTACAAGCTTGGTCACGCCAATCGTAGACGGAACTATCAGTTACGGCAAAAGTAAAGTTGGGTTCGAAGGTACATAACACATTTTCAACACTGAACAGTAGCTATATTGTACCAACTGCGACATTGTTCCAAAAAGTCGTCTCGACTGGAATTGGTGTGACTGAGAATTGTACCAATAACAACCACAACAACTATAAAATAACCGTGAGAGTATGCGTTTCTATTGTGACGACTATTGTTGTTATTATTATGGACGTGTTTCTGGTTATATTTAAATAAGTTTTCTTTGATAATTATTAATTATACCTTCTGTTAACGATTTCTAATTACTATGCACTAACATAATTCACAACTCATTGCTTCATCCCTCACTCATAGTTACTTATCTCATACTTCTATGTATTACTGATTGTAGACTTTGGTAAATTATATAGTTCTTAGAGTACAATACGGAGCATAAATATACCAGACAAAGACATGTCCCTTTTCCTGCCTCCTTACGCAATGTAGATGTTATTGTTGTGCCAGTAATCTTTGGTTGTGCCCAATTCACTGTAAACGCTTTACGACAGTAATTGTCTACCACTCAGTTTCAAGAATATATATTCTCAGACATGATGATATTTAGTATGTTTCGTTGCTATGCCAGGCCAGCTTTTACACAATCCAATGATACCTGATTGTTTTAAATCAATTTCCAAACATAAAATAACGCGAGTCTGAACCCGTAATTAATCCATGGTCCTACTGCATTGAAAGCTGGAATAAACCCATGCACCGACCACTCCGCACACCACAAGAAGCCACACAAAATTATGCGTGAATTGAACCTTTACAGAGAACACGTATTCAGATCTCGGGAAGAATGATTTTATTACAATTTTCAACGATGTTATTGAAGAAAAACTAGGGCGCCTATAAACGTACATTTAAAAATAGTCAAAATTACTAAACAAATTTTAAAAAATTAAATACAAAATTTAGTCATCAGTTTTTCGGTCAAGTTGTGTACCAATTTAAAATATCTCGTATTGGTTATTCTTTCATATGTTTTATTGCAGCATAGGCCTATTATAATTGTTTGAATGACACAGAGTACTAATAAATTATATCTTCCACAGTCCATACCCTTTTTACGTAAACTATAAGACTTGCGAACTTGGACCTAATAGATTTAAACGATTCTGAAAGTCAGATGCGTAAGGTGTAGGAAATATTAATGGGAACAGAGAACCATTCATAAGAAAGAGCATTTAATTCTCTTTGGAATTGCCTGTGACGGTTTACTTTTTGACAATTTTTAAGCATTTTAAATCAATTGCAAACTGACAGAAACCGCGAACTTCACATGGTAGATCAACACGGCCAGAGAGAGAGTGTATGTGTGAATAGTGTTGGGGGAAGGAAGATCGTAGATGTTGGAATTCATAGTCGGCCCCTACAACTAGGGGCACCCATTGTTGCTATGGATTTGTTTTGTTTATGGGAAATAACATGGAAACAACTGTTACCTTGGTAACAATGGGTGCCCCTAGGTGTAGAGGCCGACTATGAATGAAAGCTTCGAGTGATTGTTTTATTGTTGCTGAAGATGATTCCGGTTGGTTTTGTTCTGTTCGACTTATCATTGTTGGTGTTTTTGTCTAGTTATAAACTAATCCCTACTTTCACCCTGTAAAATGCAAGAGCGTCGTCTCGATTAGCGTCGTTGCACCATCCATAGAGCGACGCCCTCTGTCTTGTATCTCAACCATTACACTACACGACACAACTATACGTAGAGGTGCTATAGTATACAAGGGGGCGGGGAAGTGGCGTATGTCCGGTTGCTAACACTTTGTTGTAAACATTTCCAACGAACAAATTGTTATCAATCCTGTTCTAGTTGAAGTGGTGAAGTACACAAGAGTATAGACATAATGATAATCCTATAACTGTCGTTTACGTCGTAAAACACAAAATACTAATTACTAACTTGAGCTTTATGTCTCATATTTTGGCAACGATGCGGATCAAGACGATGCGTTGGTGACCACGTGGCAACCATGTCCAAATCAAGTATCGAACTTTGAAGCAAGACCGACAGTTTACCAGACCATGACGCCTAATAGAAGTTGAAAATAAGTGACTTACCCTCTGTACGTGTATACGGCAAGTGTATCCTGGATCGGCGCCATTTTGTTTCAACTCACTTGTGTGTGTGAGAGACTCCAAGCACGTCTGGGGCCGCAACCCGGTGACTTCTGGGGCCATGCCCCGGCGACACACGCATGTGACTACCGCGTCTGGTGCTACGCCCCGGCTATATTTAAGTGTAACTCTCCCTGCGTCTGGGACCGTTCCCCAGCAACACACGCGTCTGGGGCCAGGCCCCGGCAATATACAAGTGTGACTATTGCCGCGTCTGGGGCCAGGCCCCGGTACCTACACCGAGAGCACATGCAGACACACGCAGACCACACGATGCTCAGAGGAGGACTGCGTCGAGACCACAGCCCGGAATGTTAATGGAAGGCGAGATCTTGAATCTTGATGCTAACGGCCCAAAACCTGGATTGATGTGTGTGTGTTGTTGGCCGCTGGTGATGGAAAGATAAAACTCCGAGAATCTATCAAGGTCCCGCAATAATGAATTCCTCTTCGTGTCCAGAAGCAATCGAGAGGAAAGTCGTTTATCGGCGCAGTTTAAACAACGACCGGTCTGTCTGTCTGTCTGCCTGCCGGGTGCATCTGAGATGACCGTGGACGCTGATGAGGCGGCCTAGTGGGACAGGCGGCTAATTGGTAAGGGGGCTGAAGAGGGCGCACGAATACAGGGCTCACATCTTCGAGGGGTCTCGAGAGTAGTGGCTACGTGGCTCTTGTCGGTCCAGTGAGTGATGTCAGTCCCTCCTTGTCAGTCCTTCCTTGTCAGCCTCTGCCTCTCAGTCCTTCCTCCGTCAGTCACATGACGACGCCACTGTAAGTCCTATGATGCTACGCCACTGTTCAGTCCTATGACCGACGCGTTTGTAAGTCCTTCGACCTACGCCACTGTCAGTCACATGACGACGCCTCTGTGAGTCCTATGATGGTACGCCACTGTCAGTCCTATGCCCGACGTGTCTGTAAGCCTACGACCTACGCCACTGTCAGTCCTGTGACCGACGCGTCTGTGAGGCCTACGACCTACGCCACTGTCAGTCCTATGACCGACGCGTCTGTAAGGCCTACGACCTACGCCACTGTCAGTCCTATGACCGACGCGTCTATAAGTCCTACGACCTACGCCACTGTCAGTGAGCGACGCTCCTGTTAAGTCCTACGTGACGCTGCTTGTCCCCACAAGGACCGCACTAAGATCGCTTCCGTTCGTCTCCCGAGCCTCAACGCAAGTGAACACAAGATCCACCCATCAACGGTCCAGCCAGAGAGAACAAAACACATCCTCTAATTGGAGGTTAACAAACATGTAATCAACGGCTGCCGGGCGGTTAACATGGCCGTGTTTTGGTTTTTGCGGTCGGTTTCGTGTCCGACGCGTTTTACCGGTGTCGCTGCGTCGACGTCGGCGGCGAGGGAGAGAACCTCTCCCGCCATTCGACCGTTTGCACGCCCGACGCACGTAACTCACTTTTTAATAGCTGACTTATTAGCCATTGCTGATTGTTATCAAACTATAAGGACGGAATGCTTGATTTCGTTTTTCAACGAGCGGTCAATGCGTCTCTAAAGCGAAAGACGGTACAAAAACATGCCACTGATCAATCATTTCCTGGCATCATTAACTAATTCAGGTCTGTGCTGAGTTGTCACGGGTCCCGCGAAAGATTCAGGGTCTGTGCTCGCGGATTTTGTTGCACACTGCGGTGGCCGGCTATCCATCATCGTGTACTCCAACTACCCTCGCTCTTTTTACCTCCCATCTCATTTCCTTGTTAAACTTGCTCTATAATTATGGATGTTAAACACAGTTCTCGAGCCGCGATACAAAAACGTTGATAAATGTCTCGGTTGCAACAGGAGTTTGATTCGAGCGGTTAGAAAAACAAAAATTATATAGTTGAGTTAATGACTTAACTTAGCAAATTATATTAATTTTCTAGGGTTTTATTAAAAACACTGGCTTAAGTTCTCACGTTGGAAAGACATCAATCAATGTGTCTCGAGGAGTTTGTCAGACTTGGAGTTGGAAGCCTCCCCCCACCCCCACTCCCACCCCCACCCCCTCATAGCACGTTCTTGTAGGCACACGAAGTAGCGCCTGTATATACAGTGTTGAGCAGGGTTAGTATACAGAATACAGCGGTGGCAATGTATATCACCACAGCTTGTATTTATACCACCAAATACAGAATTCAGTCTTTATTTATTGTTACTAATCGAAGTTCAATTCAGGTGTGTAGGAAGGTGGGAGAGGGAGGGTTATCTTCTTCCATATACAACCTTGTATCAATATTTCCAAAATTTCTCTTTTATCACATCCCCCCCCCCCCTCTCCGACAACCACCCTATACCACTTGAAAAATAGTTTAACGTGCATGAAGTTCATTGGTGCATATTAGGTGACATTTTATAGGGCTTGATTAATATTGTTCAACATTTTCATTATCATGTCACTCAAAATGAATGCGAAACAAATTTTAAACAATTGTACATATAATTTGAATGAACTGTCAACTGACAGATGTTAGTGTGCTACTAACTCGCATTCACTCCGGTTAGGTTATAGGTTTGCAATCTGTAAAACTTGATTGTATCAATATGGTCTAGTAAACGATAGTTTAACTGTCATAGCGATGAGGCACTCAAAATTCAATAATTCGTTTATCTCCCCTCCCCCCCCCCCCTTCCTCCTCCTCCACACTGAACATGTCAATAATACCCACGTCATCGGCGCTTGCAGTAGAAAGTGCAGACTAGAAACATGATTGTGTTTAGACACCCCATCTTGCAAGTTGCAAGGCGGTCATATTTTTGTCTGAAACATTGCATAATTGATATGGAAACGTAAATGGATGACTCTTCATTCGCACCCTTATTGTTTTGTTAGAAAGTAATTAAACATGTTAAGATCGATTGTGGGTGTTCGATTTACAATAACTGCTAGCTGAAGAAATAGGAAACAGCTAAATAATGAATGTTTCGTGTCAATCGCGTCGTTACAATACAAATGGTCAATAAATACACACATTTACTTATTTATGTGGTCAGTCTATATTGGCCCGTGGACAAAGGGCGTGACAGGTCACATCCGTTTAGCGTATCTGTGAACACGACCCGTGGAAACGCAACATGCGGCGATTGAAATTCATACTCACTTGCCCTTGAATATGGCAAGAGTATTGGCCGTCACTTCACTGGCAGCCACTCGGCGTAAAGTGGATGATTGAGGGAGAAAAGTAGCCAAGAGTTTAGCCGAAGGGGGAGGGGGAGGGTTGATTCTTCTCACCCTCTTGTGTGATTTATTGGAGCCGAGATATGGCAGAGGGCGCGTTAAGAAAGGAAAGGCTGCGTAGGGGTGGGATTTTCATGGTGAAAATCACATCACTCGCACATTACATCAACATCACCCCCTCCCTCACTACACTACTAATTAATACACTTTTAGTAACCTTTTAATCATAATTGGATAATGCTGCTCTGGCGTGGGAAGACGGGGGTTGACGTCATTTCACTGACAAAACACTCACGCCTGCTAATAAAGTGCAGTAAAGGGGTAAGAGTCGAGAGTGAGAGGAAGGGGAGGTGGGGGGGGGGGGGGACTTTCAAATAACAAACTGACGAATTAAACTGAAATGTAGATGGAAACAAGAGGCAGGGCAGGACGGGATTTGATGCGAAGATTAAGTTTAACTTTTATTAAAGTACAGTTGTGTGCAGCACATTTGCCACGTCGATGGGACAATATCCTGGTTGGCTATTACTCTCGTGTAAAGAAATTTAGTAAGCAGAAGCTGGAGAATGTATCGTTGATTAATTCAACCATACTTCCGAGCTGGGAAGATGTTTGGTAAATTTAGGAACGACCTGAATTTGTTCATCAAAATCAAAGGCCAAATATCTGTAAAGGAGACTCAAACTCACAAAATCAAAGTTTGTTTTATTGATGTCTTGAGAACGCTTTAGTTTAGAGGAAGTGATTCATATTCGGGATTTAGGTTGTAATGAATTTAAAAAGTAATAATAAAACTGTTATACGTACAATTGTTATTTCCTTCTTTAATAAATAAATTATAATTTATTAAAATAATAATTAAAGCCAATCAATTCAAAAAAATATTCAAATTCAATATCTTGAAAACTTCAATTAATATTCAATTCAATCAACTCAAATTCAATCTTGTAGCATTCTCAAGTTCTCATAAAAATCCCATTATTTTGATGTGGTTTAAATATTTCCAACTGCCCCATGTGTAGGGCCTACATGTCCCTAAACAACCTTACCGATGCGTTCTTCATAGACGAGTTAATATATCGATCGATTTTTGAAATTGGGACTCGTTGATTCTGACTCTGACTTCGATCAAATACAAACGTGTCAATTTTATGACTGAGTAAAACTTCTACACAGTTTTTCCTCTCGCAAGTCTAGCGGTGAGTACCGAGCCTTACATGTCCAGCCAGGGTAGGGGGGCAAGTGACAGAATGCCGTCGCTGACGTTTGTCCGCATGTATTGTAATAAAACCAAGAGCCAGCGTGAGTGATGACCGCCAACTCACGGAGGAATGCGGTCGGCTATGGTGGTGACTGTGTCAAGTCATAAAACACAGTGCAAGACAATGAGTTTATAGCAATTGGTTCGTGGGCCGATAACTCAGGAAGGCGCCACCGTCGACTTACGTATTCAAGGAAAGAGTGGACAATGGGTTTGCGGTGGGCGGTGGGCCGACTCCGATAAAACACTACTATACTGAGGATGTACGATTGCGAAGCGGCGAAACATTGCGGAATATAATTTTCATTTTGTTTCATTCATAAATAAATAATAGAATGTACAAAAACAAAACTACTAATTTTTGTATGCCCTATAGTATTTATGTTATCAATCCATGGATTGAGTTGAAAACATTTTCCATTACATTGCTCATACTGCATTATCTGTTGAATTTGAATCTATCACAGTCTTCGTCCTTCTTTTCTAGTTTTTTCCTCCACTTACCTATATCAATAATATTAAGGGTGGCACTACGCAGAATGTAGTATATAAAGTAGTTCGCAAATATCTGAACCGTTCATACACAACAGACAACATGTACATTGTACACGCTACAGTTCGTAACAACCTAACGTACAATAATACTAACTAACTAACAAGATAATAATACTGACTAACTATAATCAGTGAAGGCCTGAGGTAGTAGAAATAGTTTTTTAGTAGTTGAAGTGGTAGTGGTAGTGGTAGTGGTAGTGGTAGTGGTAGTGGTAGTGGTAGTGGTAGTGGTAGTGGTAGTGGTAGTGGTAGTGGTAGTGGTAGTGGTAGTGGTAGTGGTAGTGGTAGTGGTAGTGGTAGTGGTAGTGGTAGTGGTAGTGGTAGTGGTAGTGGTAGTGGTAGTGGTAGTGGTAGTGGTAGTGGTAGTGGTAGTGGTAGTGGTAGTGGTAGTGGTAGTGGTAGTGGTAGTGGTAGTAGTAGTAGTAGCAGTAGTAGTAGTAGTAGTAGTAGTAGTAGTAGTAGTAGTAGTAGTAGTAGTAGTAGTAGTAGTAGTAGTAGTAGTAGTAGTAGTAGTAGTAGTAGTAGTAGTAGATAGTAGTATTTATTATTGTAATATGTAATACTTTATGTACAGAAAAAGTGCGATGTGTTATAGTATCTTGTGTTTATTCCAGGTTCAGTGCAAAATATCCCGTTTCAGTGTCTGCTCTCTGTTAGGCCAATACAACAGACAACAGTGTTATCGATAGACGTGCTTGAAAGTGATGTACTAGCGCAGCGCGGACATGAACGACGACGACTGTGGAGCCGCAGCGCTACAAGGGAATAAACTAACTAGTATTCATGATGTCCTTCGTTGAAAACCAATTCTCGTAACTGACTGAACCGCGAGTCAATAAATACGTATTTATTTACTTTATTTTCGAGCGTCGAACTTTCGAACGACAAGCCTGGATGAATGGGATTGTGATTTGTGATAATGAGTGAGGTGAACTCAATTCAGTTATAAAACTGATTTACAACGAGAACAATAAATATTATACTGCACTATAAACTAGAAGAACAATCACTACACACGAAAGCTGTCACAATGGACATAATAAAGCTGAACTATTTCATGTTGAAATCTATTTTATTGTTGTCCACGTAAATTGAATGAAATGGGTTTGAGAGTACCGCGTGACGAAATACTCCTGAAATCGAACCCATGACCCAATGAATGAGAACCCGCCCTCCTACCTCTGTACGGTGTTGCAATGTTTCACCCCTGAACTTCTCCCAGTATTTCATCAGGCCAGAGTACCTTAGGGCGTGTTCACTTAGGTCCGTTTTAAAAGGATTGCATCGGTTCCAAAGAAATCAGATTATCGAGTGAAGCTACTGCTGGACATTGATAAAACCCATTGAAGATAGTGGGAATCGATCCCGAGACCCACCCAATGAGAGTCCCGGTCGCTACCGCACGGCAACTGTGTTGATAGTTCTCCCACCACCCTTGTGCGTAGCTCACGCAACGTAGTTGCTTCTATGTTCGCATCATAGATGTCGCGACAGTCCTCGCTAGGCAGCGGCGCCCCAGGCTGGCTGTGTTTATAGCCAATGACACGACCACATTGAAATATGTAACACTTTGCAGTGGCGGAGATAAACCTCGTACAATTGCTGGTTAGTGGTTAAAAATGTTCCGCTCTTCCCTGTCCAAGCGATCTCTTTACCCTGGCCTGGGGGGTGCAACCCACCAATATTTTCACAGGGCATTTGGACTTTTATTTTGAAACAACCGTTGGTATTCGTTTTGTACATTTTGCACCCCAAGTTCGACGTTTGCATCCTGACCACAGTTAGCAGCATATTATGCCACTGTCACTGTAGAACACACAGTTACTAAAATTAATTTCTTACTTTTGAGTTTTTGACAATATGAAATATAAATCACAATACACACATTTTACTGAATTTCCTTTTGGAACATATATTATGCATTTTTTTTCATAATAATTATATGAGAAGAGAGGTCGAATCCCAAATCCCAAAAACCATGGCTACTATAAACTAGTAGTACTAGTACTAGTCAGTGGTAGTAATTGTGTAGCCGTGATGATAGAAGTAGTAGTAATAGTCCGGTCATAGGCGTGCGCTGCGTCTAAGATTAGACCCGGCTAGAGGTGGCGCGGTACAGCTGGGGTCTGGGGCGAAGCCCCAGTCGCTAGAAGCAATTTCGCCGTAGGCGCAAACAAATTTGGTTGACGCATTAACTTTTATGGCCTAAAACGCGATTGTAGGAAGCGACGCTTGCCGGTGCCATGGGATCTTGTGGTCCCCATAGAGCTATGTTTCGTTTCATTTAAATAAAACATAAATTACAGATTATTTGCGCGGCCCCGGTCGAAGTTGACACATTAGGTCCGGCCTGGGCCGAATAGGCCTGGGCCGTGCGCACGCCTATGAGTCCGGTAACAGTAGTAGTATTGAAATTATAACAACTTATAATTGCCCTTCTTTTCAACAGTTTGCCAAGCAGTGATTCTACAACCGTTCTGTATCAAGAATCTGTGAACACCTCCGATTGATTTGGAAGCACGACTGGTGGGCTGGGGGGGGGGGGGGATAATTCGTCAGCTCTTGTCGTTTACTTTAGCAATTTAATTAATTCATAATTATTTTACAGCTTATCCACAGAGGAAATAATTATTGTCATTACAACTTCTAAAAAATCACTTAGTTATCATTTTTTATTACTCGAGTTTTTATAAGTCGGGATAATTGAAAATTTTGGAAAATATGTTTAAATTCTATATAATTATTATCTTAATGACGGTAATTAGTTTTTATCGCAAAAAATTGACCGTTGTTACCAGTAAACCAGCCACAAAGCAGGCGGGAGTAACCCTCTGTTCCGAGTCTATGAGTTATATTACATTCAACTTCATCAAGACGAGTGTTTTGCATATTTAGACGAACAGGTGTCTCATATTGACGTCGTCTGTCTAATTACGGCTCGATTTATGGACCGATGACCCAAACCTCCAGGAACCAGTTCGGAGAGTCGCGAGGGCAGCCGAAGATAAGTCTGGCTGTCACGAAGGTGTTGGGCCACCTCCACGCGCGTTGCTGGAGGAGCGTGCACAGACGAAAGAAAGATATATAACCATAACAAATCAAATTTAGAAATCCAGATAATGTCTAAACGCAATGACTATTTAATTTTTTTATTTGAAAAACATTTAGGTTATAGTAGGATAAATGAGAAAATAATGAATAAATGCATCATAAAAACAGTGAGTAAGATATGAAGAGGTGACTGATGTAACTGAAGCCGTTATTTTGTCACTAAAAGAAGCTTCTGTTGCAATTAAGTTTATCGTTTGAAAATAGGTAGAACAATGTTGTCGCCAACTTAGCCACCAACTCCAATTGATCCGACTTTCAACGCGGTGACAGAGTTGCGTGACCTTCAATCTAGGTAGGCGCAAAGTTATAGGACCACTAAGATCTATAGCTCATGATCCGTCCGAACAACGCATGAGGATACCGAACATATATTATTTTGGCTACAGTTTTTGACAGACAATGGAGACAAAGTAAAGATTGACTGATGCGTAAACTTTAGCGTAGGTCAT
Organism: Isoperla grammatica; assembly: GCA_945910005.1. NCBI lineage: Eukaryota > Metazoa > Arthropoda > Insecta > Plecoptera > Perlodidae > Isoperla > Isoperla grammatica. The sequence goes on from OX246739.1 coordinate 33,328,108, forward strand.
CCACATTTTGTTAGTTTAGTATCTATTTGTGTGTGCATTTAGAAGATCTTAAAAAATATCCTTACAACATTGTTATTTATTTATTTCTTAGGTATGCGTATCTGATCAAATTTGCTTTAGCTAATAAATACCTAACTAGTGTGTTTTGTTGATGTTCACTATTATTATAGATAGACGATATTTGTAATTTTTTTTTCTTCGCAAAAAAAAATTTCAAATTAATTTGTAACTTATTTATTTGTGTTTTTTGGTAGTAGATGCAAATGCAATTGAACAAAATAAAATCGAAACTTAAATTTTTCAAAGCAAACAATTTTTAAATATTCAGACAGATCAGACACGCATACCTAAAAAACATTTTTTAAATATTAGAAAATGTACATAATAGTCCAAAAGTCAAAAGAAAACATAATTATACGGCGGTACTTATAAGTGTTTACGTTTTCTGTAAGGAGTTTCTTGCAAATGTTCGTATACACGACTGATCAAACGTTATCCATTCATTTTATTACCATATTGATATTCTCCTGGCCTGGCCTATGTGATACTGACAGGGTCGGCTCTTATAGGGTTAATTCAGTATAAATTATATTGATATACCCTAATCTCATCTCTTCTCCATGACTGAAGAAAGCCTCGTTAGTCAGGACTTCCGGTGGTGGGAATCAAACCCATGACCTCCCGAATGAGTGTAGTTATGAACCAACTGAACCGGCTCTGAAAGTGTTCTGTGCACACAAATGAACGATGGAGAGATAAAAAGAAAACCAGTTTAATTTTTTTCCACAAAAACTAAGAAAAGCGAGCATGCACCGACTAGATTTGGATAGAACGTATTTACCGCCCTTTAAAAACGGCCCGGCTGCGTTCCAGTGCGTCGCGGTACAAATTAGGCCTCGCGGCTCCGCATGTTGGCGGGTACAGTGCTGGACAAGGAGCAAGTGACGACAACAGTTGCTTTGAACCCTCTGCTCGCACATACATACACATGTTGGGATATGCCGCGGGTACAGTGCTGGACAAGGAGCAAGTGACGACAACAGTTGCTTTGAACCCTCTGCTCGCACATACATACACATGTTGGGATATGCCGCGGGTACAGCGCTGGACAAGGAGCAAGTGACGACAACAGTTGCTTTGAACTCTGTGCTCGCACATATACATGTTGGGATAAGCCGCGGGTACAGCGCTGGACAAGGAGCAAGTGACGACAACAGTGGCTTTGAACTCTGTGCTCGCACATATACATGTTGGGATATGCCGCGGGTACAGCGCTGGACAAGGAGCAAGTGACGACAACAGTGGCTTTAAACCCTGTGCTCGCACATATACATGTTGGGATATGCCGCGGGTACAGCGCTGGACAAGGAGCAAGTGACGACAACAGTTGCTTTGAACCCTCTGCTCCCACATACATATACATGTTGGGATATGCCGCGGATACAGCGCTGGACAAGGAGCAAGTGACGACAACAGTTGCTTTGAACCCTCTGCTCGCACATATACATGTTGGGATATGCCACGGGTACAGTGCTGGACAAGGAGCAAGTGACGACAACAGTTGCTTTGAACCCTCTGCTCGCACATATACATGTTGGGATATGCCGCGGGTACAGTGCTGGACAAGGAGCAAGTGACGACAACAGTTGCTTTGAACTCTGTGCTCGCACATATACATGTTGGGATATGCCGCGGGTACAGTGCTGGACAAGGAGCAAGTGACGACAACAGTTGCTTTGAACTCTGTGCTCGCACATATACATGTTGGGATATGCCGCGGGTACAGCGCTGGACAAGGAGCAAGTGACGACAACAGTTGCTTTGAACTCTCTGCTCGCACATACATATACATGTTGGGATATGCCGCGGGTACAGTGCTGGACAAGGAGCAAGTGACGACAACAGTTGCTTTGAACCCTCTGCTCGCACATATACATGTTGGGATATGCCGCGGGTACAGTGCTGGACAAGGAGCAAGTGACGACAACAGTTGCTTTGAACTCTGTGCTCGCACATATACATGTTGGGATATGCCGCGGGTACAGCGCTGGACAAGGAGCAAGTGACGACAACAGTTGCTTTGAACTCTCTGCTCGCACATACATATACATGTTGGGATATGCCGCGAGTACAGTGCTGGACAAGGAGCAAGTGACGACAACAGTTGCTTTGAACCCTGTGCTCGCACATATACATGTTGGGATATGCCGCGGGTACAGCGCTGGACAAGGAGCAAGTGACGACAACAGTTGCTTTGAACTCTGTGCTCGCACATATACATGTTGGGATATGCCGCGGGTACAGTGCTGGACAAGGAGCAAGTGACGACAACAGTTGCTTTGAACTCTGTGCTCGCACATATACATGTTGGGATATGCCGCGGGTACAGCGCTGGACAAGGAGCAAGTGACGACAACAGTGGCTTTGAACTCTGTGCTCGCACATATACATGTTAGGATATGCCGCGGGTACAGCGCTGGACAAGGAGCAAGTGACGACAACAGTGGCTTTGAACCCTGTGCTCGCACATATACATGTTGGGATATGCCGCGGGTACAGTGCTGGACAAGGAGCAAGTGACGACAACAGTTGCTTTGAACCCTCTGCTTGCGCATACATATACATGTTGGGATATGCCGCGGGTACAGTGCTGGACAAGGAGCAAGTGACGACAACAGTGGCTTTGAACCCTCTGCTCGCACATATACATGTTGGGATATGCCGCGGGTACAGTGCTGGACAAGGAGCAAGTGACGACAACAGTGGCTTTGAACCCTCTGCTCGCGCATACATATACATGTTGGGATATGCCGCGGGTACAGCTCTGGACAAGGAGCAAGTGACGACAACAGTTGCTTTGAACCCTCTGCTCGTTGCTTTATTGGTCATTCTGCGAGCTACATATAGAATGTATTTATTTCAGAATGAGTACACATAACAATAATTGGAAATGGGTATATCACTGCACAACTGGACCCCAATGACGAAACACATCAGATACGGCATCAGGGTAAGAATTCAAAGATCTTTGGTATTATTAATGAAACCAGCCGCAGCATAAAAATATGAATTACGTAGACTAGAATTCAATCGGTCCATGTATGCAACAAGCTTTGTAACGTAGCATTTCGAAATCGAGACAAAATTTCGATATTGAAAATAAATCTGTCATCACGACCTCGACTCAAAATATCGATATCCCTACCCAGTCCTAATTTCTTTGTGAGTAATATTCTTCTCTTGTTCTAGTTTCTGTGCGGCCCAGACACGCACAGTCCCACGGGACTCGACGCCGGGGCTGCTAATGAGGAATATCATCCGGAGCCTAATCCTCCGCACGCAGGCAGGCAAGTGGAAGGACCCTAACAAAGACAGAGTTATTGGACAGATGTCGACATCGCCTGCCAATCATATGATTGACATGTTTTTAACGAAATTGCGCTTCTCCCCACCCATTGTCCGCCTTATACAAGCCAAACCAACACGCAACACCAAAGCCAATTTCTTACATTTCTATGATTTTCGGACCCGTGTTCTCTTGTTGTCAGGACGAATCTCATTCACGTCACCTTTCTTTGAAGGCGGCGATACGTTTCATTTAGGGCAGCGCACGTCCTGAATAAAAATATCAAAATCTTGATCTATGCAAATGTGTGAAGGAAGGTTTTCCTGCTGAATGAACTCGCGTGGTCGTCAGCCCTGGACCGGTTTCCCAGGAGATATTGTGACCGATAGCGGAGAGAGAATCTTCTGCGGCTACTTTTCATTCATTCCAGGAAGCTCGACAGTCCAATGTGATAGACACCCTGGTGGATAAAGTGCCGCGGTTGTCCAACATAACATGTGCCTGAAAACAATCCGCTTCTTCTGAAATATGCATCATGCACACCTTGTACCGAGAAGTGAATTACTTGGTAATGTGAAATTTATTTGCTGTTCAATGACGGTCGCACTTTACAACGAAGTCAGGCCTCGTACGATAGACAGAGCTGCCCTGGTCTCCTTGGAGCACGCTTTCCAAACAACGAATAAATAATGATTACCTATAATATCATTTTTATCGAGCAAACATGCAATATTATGCATTCAAAAAGTTATAATAATTCCAGTACGCCGTAAGTACAATTCAGGATTTTGTGTACATGTTATTGTTTTCAATGCCATGACATGAAGCTAATATTATTTCCATTTGCCGGTAGAAAGTTGGTAAACACACACCGGTAAACTAAACCAAATATACATAACATGAAATATTGCGTGTGATGTAGGTGACTGTTTCAAAATATGTCACGACATCGAAAAGCACTTGTCATTAAATCATACTCAAAGTCAACAATTGTCGGTGAATGGTGTTTACAGGGTACCAGATACAGTAAAACATGTAGGATATGAAGTGTTTGCCGCGACCCCGATAGAAACAAAATGTTTTGATATTCCCATATAGGACCACCATTACTACTGTCGTATTAAAAAATGTGTCTAGAATATGTGCAAACAAATAGTGAATATGTCAAGGGCGGTGAAAAAGAGAAACGTAAGTAACATAAAAGTTGCTTCTTGATTGTATATCAAAGAAATTTGAAAAATGTTTTGTTTTACGTACTTTAGCTACTGTGAACCTTTTTGGGATGCAACCTATTTAATGAGTCTCTTCATACGAACAAAAACATTAAATAACACCTCACCAGACACAAGTTACCTTTTTTTGTGTGGACTTTGATAATCAATAAAATTGAAAAGTGGTTTCGTCAAACTTCTTACAAAGATATCAGTGCTCATTGGAAACAAGTACCGGTAATTCGACTTCATCCGATCTCTCCCGCTTTATAGAAGATTTTACGCGCCTGCGCATATCAGCCATTAGACTGGGCCAGCTGTAAATCTCAGGGGACCGTCACGCAAAATAGGCCACTTTTAGTACCCCCTCCCCAGAGTCACACAATGCTGCACTTTAAAGCAACCTACCCTTGAAATGTGTCACAAGAATCTCCCTAATAGACAAAAACATGGGACACGTTATCAAAAATTTATCTGTGCATTTAACATAATCCGAGCAAGTAATTTGGTAAAGTGAAGTTATCAATTATCGATTTGTAAAATTTGTACAAAAAATGATATTTTACGAATACGTTCTAATGTTTAGAAAGATAGGCAAGTGCAATCCAAAATAAAAATAACTTGAATGAATCAATGAGGAAAGTAATTCAAACTTGTAAATTTCTGAGTAGGCCTTCAAATAAAATTAGTCGTTTTTGTAACCCGCGCTGCTTTCAACTTATAGGGTGTATTCATACAATGCGCATTGCGGACATACTGTGGGTGCCACATTGGCATGTTTGTTTACTTTACCTTGGGGCAGTTCATTTTTTAAATGTTTCAGATGCCGATAGGTTGACGTATGACGTTCAACAGTTCTCCAACGTTGGTTTGCTCCTCTACTGAAAAGAAATAGGATAGGCCTAACTAGAAACTTTCTCTGTCTCGTCAACTCTTTATGTGGTTTAAAATCGCACACACAAACATTTTCGAAAACTTTAAATTTTACGTGTTTAAAACTCTATCTTTCTTGGTAAGTAATAAGTATATTGTCAGCTCAAATGTAAACACACATTTTGTCCTCAGTATGAACGTTGTGACATCACATGAACACAGTGTTTTGGTTATGGAATTTTACTCAACATGTCGCCTGTTGACACAAACACATTACTGCTGACAATCTTGATTGTTGTGGGCTTTGGGGGCGACAGTTGCAACTTGCAATGTATGTGTGACTGCGTGTGTGTGGTTTGTTGGTCCAGATTGGTCCGGATTCATAAGAGGTCCTGCGTCTGTTTTTGGACCAGCCTAACTTTCGAAGTCTTGTAAATCCAGGCCCATACATGGAAACACATTTTTTAAAACATTATTGATTGGGAAGATCATTGTGTCTTAGTTCCCACCAGGAATTAGTAACTTCTTCGTGTGACCTAGGCCTAGATTCGAAAGAGATCGAAAATTATGCTGTTGTGCAATTGTGCAGTTAGACCACAAAAATACTTAGGACCTCTTGTAAATGATTAAGATCCAACGGCCATGTTTGGAGGCGGCATTGTATCATCGGTCCATAGTCACTAGTACAATGTCCCCCACTCAAAAAACATTTCTTATCAAGTGTCTTTATGGTACATATGAAATGCGCCCACAATTTAGAAGAATTATTTTAATATTTGCTGTTTATTACAAAATATGTCGAAGGAACGGTGTTTGTTCGTTGTCATCGTCAGTATTTAATGACGGCCGCAACGACTAGAGCGTGACCCCGGCCAATAACGGCCCCGCTCCCAACGACCTTGCGTCGCACCCGGGACCGCCGTGCAAGCGCCCAGTGCGACACCGCGCGGCTACAGCTCGCAACGACATTGCGTCGCACCCGGGACCGCCGTGCAAGCGCCCAGTGCGCCACCGCGCGGCCCCGCTCCCAACGACCTTGCGTCGCACCCGGGACCGCCGTGCAAGCGCCCAGTACGACATCGCGCGGCCCCGCTCCCAACGACCTTGCGTCGCACCCGGGACCGCCGTGCAAGCGTCCAGTGCGACACCGCGCGGCTACAGCTCGCAACGCACTCCCACGGGAGACTGGCGAAGTGTTTATATTAGGTATATATTATGGAGACACGGACATGAAATCTCGCAAGTCTCATCAACGAGAAGAGAGCTAAGTGAATTAAGGAGACGGGCGCGGATCGTTTTCACCGACGCTGAAAGCTATCTTTCTGATAAAAAGTCTTAATGAGGGGGAGGGGGGATGGGGGGGATTGAATCGTCTTCATTGGCATCGGCCGAGGAGTGGCAGGCAGCTTGGCGTAGGAGGCGGGGCCGGACTTAATTAAATTCCTTCGAAATTAGACCTTTTAGTGGGTAAATCGGGGGTTGGATGATGGGGGGGATGGTCCTTTGGGGATAAAAACGTCGTTCTCAGATAAAAAGAAAACTCGACAAAAGCGCTGAAAGAGAAAACCATCGCTGGAAATGTATAAAAGAATAAAACAGTAGTGGAAATTTAAGTTTGATATAAGAGAGAACGGGGGATTTTATTTTAAATTATTCACGCTGATGCAGTTAAGGTGAAACCCCAGTGGATTTCAGTGACGCGGGTAAAAGAGGGGAGGACAACTTTATTCTAAGTTGACACGGCGTGTCACAACATCAACGAAACGCTCTTCAATCATGCCCTTGTTCTTCGCAGTGAGTGTACTACATGCTTTGAGGATTGATTGTTCGGTTCACTTCCTTAAAAACAAATTGCAATATTATGCAAGCTATGAGCTCTGAAAACGAAAAACTCTGTTGGGGAGCGAGTTTATTCGATAAAATACTTTAGACTCACGGGCGAGAGTCAATTTAGTGTCGATAAATGAGCCGGTTGGGGGGGGGGGGAGGGGGGAGGGTTTCGAGCGTCGGCCGGGTTGCGGCTTTTTCACCCCTCTGCTGTTGAACATAGAAGACTCGGGAGACCAAACCACCCCAAGTCCCACATTCTATTGTTTATTTCATATTGACAAGTTTATTCGCATCTCAGCCCGACAATGTATCTCAACTTACAATATTACTTCCTTCAAAACGTCAAGATGATAAATGTGGATCCCCGTGTAGACATATTTTCCTCACTCTAGCTAGAATGTATGTTCCTGGTGGAGCCAGCGTGGCTTACACGTGCACACACTTTGGGGAGGAGTAGACCTCGTGCCTTTCCCAACTCAACATGTTTCTGTCGCAATGCGTTCTTTGTCGCTTCGCATTTACAATATTTTACATTATTACTTCTAGTTTTATTATGCACTACTTTAAGTTTGTATCGTAAGCTTTGCCTGGTTGAAATATATAATATCATGTAGTTTGATATTTGCAGAATATCATCGTATGAGGTCATATCACAATCATCACGGTTTGTTGTAATACTCTGGTCTTGCATACGTTATGCAAATCACACGCGAATGTGAAAATCGAGTAACTGACTATGTATAAACACAGAGAGAGTATAGCATACGGATAAACGGCCGCATTTTATTTGCATAGGAGCCTGCCTAACTGATTAATAAAGTGTTTTTGGCTTTTGTTACTATCGTTAGTCGTTATTACTGACTGTAATGGTTATTTCTTTAAGCTCGTTATTTGTTTGTACCGGGAACTTTTGTTACAGGGTAAAGAATGTTTACTATAGACTCTCTCAAGGCACTTGTCACTTGAGAATTACATGAACTGCCATTGTTGTTATTATTCTTCACAGCATTATTCTTATATTGTTGTTAGGGCCGGTCTTACAATCTCCTAATAGGAAAGTTATTTGTAGCAAGTAAGCTATTTGGAGGATTTCGATTGGTGGTTGCCAGGGAGACAACAAGCTATTCGATGAATAAGTAGTTATTGGAACATTGTAATACTGGACCTTAGTATTCGTAGAAGTAGAAGCAATAGTAGTCGCATTATTACTGCATACTTTTACTACCAGTAGCCTACTAAGCATCTGTCTGTACTTCTTCGTGTAACAACATCGCCATAAATGTGCAACATTGTTTCTAGGCCCAGTGGGCGCGCATGTCAACTACGCAGACAAGCATCAAGCAAAGCCGTCAGACAATGCATCCAGTCTGACTATACATGCATCCCATCCCATCCACTGAGTGCTTTGCTGCTACTGCACAGCAGTTTTATTAATGGAGGGTTGCAACCCCTAGACACATGTGACCACAAGGGAGGCTTCGGCTTGACACCTCTTCATTTCACCCCCATTAAGGGGTGAGCTGTCTCGGCACTCAACCAACTCCCACACCAATGACGCAACTCTCAATTAACGCGTAATGTAATCTTTAAATATACACACTTGTGTTGCGACACCCTTTAGCGTAGGCCTTGACTGTCTTTTTGCTCTCCGTGCGTACACGCGTGTGGCGTGTGTTATCATGCAAGCAGTATACGCACAGAGGCGTTCTTTCTTGTTATTAATTAGTATAGTTAGTATTAAGGGCGTCAAGCAATTTACTTGTTGGCGATGTACTGTGTTATATGCTATGCTTTGTTGTAACCCTTAATGAAATTAAAAAAAATATAACAACACAACTTGATTACAAGTAAATACTGCCAGTTACAGCAAATCAATAATAAACCAAACAAATCATAATCATTTTCTATCTCCTTTGACAAAGGGTTGATGATTGATTATTCGCTGTAGCTGGCACCATCTATTTTTTTACTTTTTACATAGAGGGCGTAGTATATAGACTACAGAGTAGTTGCAGTAGGCATCTTTTTCTGCGAGTGATCAAGACTTCGTGTCGAAACGTCTCGTTATTTTGGATTGTCTCTTCAACTTTCAAAAAATTTGTTATCTTACAATAATTGATGGTAAGCGGTTGGATCCCGTCCCTACACTCAACTATTACAGCAGATTGACATATCGACATAACTCGTTATAATTTATTTAATTGTTGGCATCAATTCTCGTTTTAACACGTGTGTAGGCCTAATCCAGAATCAACACAAACCACCATTTGAAAATTATGTTTTTCTTATTTCTAGTTTATTTATTTTAGTCGGAGCAAACGTCGCTATAACTTCATATCCATAGACCTTTTTCTTTATACATTAAATACGTCAAAGTGTTAATTTTGTTCTATGAAATAAAATGGTTCTTCGTTTATATGTTATTTAGACGACTATTGATTAAGTATTAATGCTATCCCATCTTGACGATTCTATGAAAAAGATAGTACTAAGGTATAAGCGTTTTGAACTATAAGTTACATTTGGCATGAAAAAGGACTTATTATACAGAGAGATATAGAAAATATTACCTTTAATAAATTGTTTGTACATTTCGGGTAAATTGTAAATATCAATGCAGAGTGTTGTTAATTAAAGCGTACCACTTTGTACGGTTTTAGAAAGGTCCTGTGCACTTTGTACCTGAAGAAGTCACGCAATGTAAAGCTGATGCACACCAGGTAGGCCTACAACGTAGAAACATCATGCCGCTATACACGACATAATTGCACGTTATCGCATGGTTACTTGTATGGCAGCGAGCAGTGGGTGTTTCCGACTAGTGGCGCACTCGTAACTACAGAGTGGCGAAAGTGTGAACCACACTATCTCTGCCATTCACCCAAATAAAGCAGCTCAAAGATAGCGGGTGAGACTCTGTTCGAAGGTTTGGGGTTCGAGTCACGCTACTGGGAATCAAGGGCTTTAATAATTGTCGTATGCATTATTGGTGTAACAGCTCTCTTCAGGTGACTTACTAGGTATTTAGGGTGTTTGGATAATGTGGAAGGAGTGTCCGAGAGAGTACTATCTTATAGAATATAGAGGAGTCAATCCCAGCATTCGCCTTGTGACTGAGGAAAACCTCGGCATAAAATATTCAGTTAGAATGGCCGGTGGCCGGAATGTTGTAAAATTGGTTAAAAAGTGTCAACATTTCAGAACATTCCCTGCGAGGCTAACTGGGAGAGTTGCCCCCCCCCCCCCTTGAACAATATCCTGATGACGCCCATTTCTAAGGGGGGGGGGGGGATGTTTACAGTATTTATTATTCCTACGTTCCACACAGTTCTTACTATTTAACATATTGGAGAGTATTTTTTCACATTATATTAATTTATTTGCTTTCTTCACAAATTAAAGTTACAAAAACATATTTTAAAAATCAACATTGTAAGGAGAATATCTTCTCATCAGCGGAAGAGGCAAACATTTATCCGTGGTTACGAAAACCCAATGAAACATAATTTCAAAAATTAAAATGCGCATTATTAAAAAACAAAGCATGGACCAAAATACGTCGAATTGTCCTTTAGATCCGCCAAAAAACAAAAAACAGTCAACCCGGTTCTCTCCCACGCACACGCACATACACGCACACGCACGTAAACGCACACACACACACACACACAGCATAATAACTTCCCAATCCCGCAATAATAGAAAATCGCAAACCGATTCGCATTCAACGATAATACGATTTATTACCGATAAAATCTGTTGAAATACAGTATCGAAGCTATAAATTAGGGCGAATTAACACCATTGCAGTCCGCGTGATTTACGTTGCGTATAATTTGAAACGATTCGAATTACGATTGCTGTGTTTTACTGAGTGTATTGGTGGCTCATAAATATCTCGCTCAATGTAAACAATTGTCCATACATTACATAGATCATTAGCGGTGTGGATAAAACATCGAACATACCGCATATCACATCACTCAGCGCCATTGCCGGCCTCGTTCGAGATGAAATATTACGTCATAACCGCCATAATAAACAGACTAAATCATTCAACTATTATTTATAGCCAATCAATCCAAAAAACACGTGTTTTTTTTTTCGTAGTGCGAATTGCCCGCATTGCAGTTGTTCGGTATTATTTATTGAAAACGGTCCAGGAAGATAATATGCGTACGCCGAAGTTGTGTAATGGGGGGTTAGAGAGTCGTTTTGCGGTTCCTACACCATTTGCCGCCAAAAGGCAGCAAGTACGAACTCGAAAGATATTTGGATAAGTTTTTCGAAATAAGTTTCGCGCGGCACTTTCACTTTGGAATTTCAAGAATCAAATGATACGGAAGTTCTCTAAGACACGAACACTAATATTGTAGTTTGCCACACGGTTGAGTTTTCTGCACAAGTTTGGCGAGGCTCGGGAAGTTTGGCGCGGGTGCGTGGAAGGGGAAGGGGGATGGAAGGGGTTAAGCATCACGACTCGAACAAGTTTCTATATTAATTCCTCCATAAATAAGTTTACGCGAAGGGGTGAGGTGTAGCAGATGGTATTATTAACGTTTTAAGTAATAATCAAAACCTTCAGAGATCAACTCCACTTCCAACTTTCATTTCTACAGCGAACTCGAGTTTAAGGATAATTTTACGTGTCAACTTAATTATCTCAAGTTTTCACTTTAAAAATGTTATTCCTTCCGTCCCTTCCAAATTTACAAGGGGCAAATTATTTCGGCGTAGGGACACATTTTATTAACTATGAAATTAAAAGTTAAACGTGACGTTTGTTGGTCGTTTGACGAAGAAACTTTTATTTTATGCGTCTTCTCTAGTCGGTCCTTTTCGAAAGTTATTATTTTAAAATAATGTGTGGTAGTAAAAGCTAAGTAGTGAGGAAGAATAGAGGCGCAGGAGGAATAGCGTTGTTCTGATGGGGTGAAGCGACGGTAATATTTGTGTTGTTTTCAATAGGAGTGCGCTACTTACCGGTATCGTCAACAAACATAAGGCGGAGTACTGTACCTCTATTATTAGTAGTAGAGACGATAAATTGTTCAATGCGTTATAGTTATAGATTATTATTAAGAAAATCAAATCGTGAAATATGAATTAATGAATTAAATTTATGTCAAGGTTTTTTTTTGTGGAGTGACCTTTTGCTTTCATTTTCGCGTGTGCATTTCTTTTATGTCAATTTAAAATGTTTTTCTTATTATGCTACACAATTTTAAATTTATACAAGTACTATTTTTTCGCCCGTCCCCCAAACAATTTTTCTTGTTCATGTTCTCTTCTCTGTTCTTGTGCTTTGTTGTTGCTACTTATTTGTTGTTCATTGTTATTGTTTCCTAGTAAATTGTTTATTTCTCTAGAAAATCAGTTTTAGACCTGAATAGTGAATAGTATTGAAACTAACTAATTTACTATCGGCACCTATAGCTTGTTTTAACGATCAAAGTATAAGTTATTCATTGGCTAAGCCTATTGTGTGTACTGCAGACTAAGTTATTCATTGCTCTCTATAGTTTGTGTAAAGACTTAGCAACAAACGTCATGACGTTTTCCTGCCCAGTGCGTTGGTTCCAAAGAAAGCCTATGACTGAATATTGGGTCCCTATTTGATGAACGCCTTCTAGTGGGCCCTACTCCTTCGGGGGGCCGCATGTATTCCATCGCTCATTCGAAAATAATTATGTACAGCACAAAACATTTCCAATCCAATTTATTGAGTTGAAATCGTGACAACTAAGCCGATATGGGAATACATGAGCGCATATTTGATTCCATTGGATATTATCTAAATCCGGTGCGTGCGCCTACATAAATATGGCACTTATCCGCCCCCATTGACATTTCATATGATTTATGATCGTCATTGAATGCGGCGGGCTGATGTTCAATTCGAGCTTACCATAGCAATGAGCTGTTCAGATTACCCCATCCACTTGCGTCGCGCACTGTTTTAGACGTGGGAAACGCAAACATCGAGATGTTATAGCACATCGTGCACGATGACGGACAGTTACATCGGTAGCGCGCGGTATTAGTAACACTTGTAACAATGGTAAGATTACGGTAATATATGTGATACTGATGACTCACATCGGCCAGGGTCCAGGGTTCGAATAGATACATTAATTTGTATATAAGTAGCTATATAATATAGAATAGGGGGTCTGCGAACATTGCCTTAAATTAATGTATTTAAATTAAGTTACATTAACATAGGTTTGTATTATAATAACATGTTTTAGGAGGTTACTTCATATTCAGTCTTTTTAAGAATAATTATAAATTAAATTATGGTAAGCTACAGATTATTGGCAGGATGCGTACGTCGGGGGGGGCGATTAAAATGTAACGACGAGGTTATTATACTATACATATATATATATATATATATATATATATATATATATGTGTGTGAAAATCCACGACAGGAGTGGTTCTTGAATAAATATTTAAATATATATATATATATATATTTATAGTATATATATATATTTATATATATATTTAGTATCTTTTACTTGAGTAGCTTATAAAGAGCATGACATTGAAGATGTTAGGGAGGTTAATTTAACCCTTAAGTAATTATTAGGCTAAAAATCGTTCATTTATAAAAGTGAGGCCTTTATTTTTACAGTGAAAATGTATATAATGTATATATATTTACAATTGTGTTGCGTGTACTTTCTATTTTCGCCAATATAATTAATGTGGTATATGTTTGTTATGTTACTTTAAAAAAACGTTAATTTAGAGTAGTTCTGATATCTTCAAAATTAAAATTATATTTATAGAATTGAAATTAAGTTGGAACTTTTTGAACTTCAAGACAATCAAAACCGATGTATAAAACAGGTATTATCAAAATACACATTTTATTTCTTGTTCTTGAATTCAATTTACTATGAAGAATGAAAAGATCTTATATGCCATAAAACATACGTTATATAGTCCATAAAGTTGAGACTTTTCCGTGCATCGAAAACATAATAAAACCCATAAAAATTAGATTAAATTTTACCGAAATATTGACAGGTATAAAATATGTTAATACATTTTTGTCAAACGTGTTTAACTTTAAGATAAGCCCACAGCACACATTTCTGAACCTTTCATAAAGTCGTTATAACTCCTTGCCAGATCCAATTCAGGCAAGGAAATGTTAACAGCAATTTTATTAAGATTTAATCGTAGAATTAATTTAAACATCACCATTGAGCAATAGTTAAGTCTATAGTCTAAACTCACGTATCTCTGTTATGTACTCAAACATCTGCTTAGTTTGGTAGCGAAACAAGTTTCCATTACGGTACCAGTTATTGTTCACTCTATCAGGATGATATCAAGACAGGTGTTATTATCAAAATTCTTCAATTTCAACATTTTATTTCGTTAATGCATTTAGCTTAATATGTCCAATTAGAACCATTTCAGATCAATAAATTACCATATTGATACAATTAATGTATGAGAAATACTACCTTGTTTCACACACGCGAATTCAATAATTAGGCCATACACTGCAACAGGCAAGTTGAAAGACCTCAAAATCATCTAACTATAGATACATAAATGAAAAAACTGACACTATGCGATAATGATATTTGGGGTTTTACGTCCCATATTTTTGCAGCGAGGCTAATCGAGACGGTGAGTGGGTGATTATGAGGCTGAAAAAACGCCACATGATATCCATGCCCAAGCCAGGATTCGAACCTGGAACGCAGAGACCGCGGTTTACTAGACCAACGCCTAATCGACCTTCATCAATTTACCAATTTACCAATTTCATGAATTTACCAATAAGTATTGACCACAACGCGCCATTCAGTATACTTACATGGCAAAATCATAATTTAATTTTTATCATCACTCATTCTGTTAATCATTATTCATCATGAAAGATAAATCTAAAATTATAATTGTTAATATTTTATTTATATATGCAAATCGTTACTTGTGTGGATCTAATCATCCAGTATCAGATGATGATAATGATTATAATAATTATCAATGTAAAAGTTCCGTATGACCCTGGATGCAGATGGGGGGCCCCCATCTGCACCCCAAGGTTGACAGTGAAGTAGAGAGTATCTTAACATCTAAGTCGTCGCAACGAATCTTTGGTATGTTTTATTGTTTTCATCACTGCGTAGTCGTTCACGCGTTTTCAGTCTGCGTTTCCATGAACAAAGCGTCACTGTGAGTGGTGTCAGTAGAGACTTTTTCAGTTATTTTCAACCTAAGTCAGTTAAATACTGATGGCAGTAATACATGACACCATAAAACTCATTTTATCATACTTAAGTTGTGGAAAGTAAATAATTGTACACTATCTACCATAGGTTATTGCTTGAGATATGTCGTATTAGTAATTTTCTCTGAATTTTACATTTTGTAATAACTATTTTTTTTTTTTTACGTCAAAACCTTGATAATAGGGGTTTCTTGTAATTTTAATAGACAACTATTATATGCAAAATAGTTAAAATCAATATTCAATTGTATCGCAATTCTTAACTAAGTCTCAGTAGGAATGAGAATACCTTATTTTTTGTCAAAATCATCATTTTAGCTTTTTCAAAAATATTCACCAATTTAGCAACTAAAACGTAAAAAAAAACGTAAAAAACTAACGTATCTCTAGCGATTGCCTGCACCAAGCACCAAGTTTCACACACTATACTACACTACACTTGGCTTCAGTGGAGACAACCGGCCGCAAGTCGCACTCTCAGCATCTCCATCGATCTGGGGAGGGTGGACTTGACTTGTCACTGTCAGTGTTAGACCGCTGGGCCATGAAATTACAAAGCTCTTGTCACAATCAACGCGAAGACTTGATGTACAATCTTCTAAAACATGGTGCTACACACCAACACGCAATATTACTGTTTCCTATATACATGATTCTGTACCACAAGCCGAGATATTACAATTACTACATGATTCTACTACATGATAACTACATGATTATTTATTATTTATTCTATACCACACGATTGAATATTACAGTCTTCTATACATAATTATACACAGGGCCGTAACTTTGGGTTGGTAACCCGGGTAAACTAAATATTCAGGTACAAAACCGGGAGTAGACCATTTTGACTTGGTAATACCACCGTTAATGTTACACCGGTCACCAGTAACAAATGTTCTACAAAAACATGCCTAAAACTCGTTTAAACACTCCAATCACACTAAAAGAATCGAACAAATTTCCGGGGCTGTGTCCCGGACCCGCAATGGCTGGGGAATCTACCCCCCCCCCCCAAACCCCCATTCTTATTTTCCCAATACCACCCGAGTGATTTTTATACCCTAGTTACGTCCTGATTATACAGCACAAGACTCCATATTAAATTCTCCTATATACATGATACCTACTCTACAAAACTCAATATTACAATCGTATGTACATGATCCTACCAAAAATTAATATATATATTATATGGTATAATACATAATCATTAGGCCTATAGAAGATATTATTGCCTGATAAATAATCATGTGAACAAGATATACTGCAACGTTGCTATTATACAATCTTCTGCATGGAACATAAGTTAGAAGTAAGACGACAAACAGACAAATTTCAAGATACAATGGCATTGTCTTAAATAAATTGTGTGTATTTCTTTAATGCCAATAAAATGTTTTTTTCTATTTCTTTCTTATGCGTCTATTTATGTTTACATTTCTAAAATTCCTCTCTTTTTTATACTGTTTTTGTTGTTGTTGTAGCCAATATTCTGCACTATCTGCTCAAAGTATTCTAATCTTTTCCTACTATTTTCACCTTCCACTCTCCCCCCAATAAAACCCTACATTATACCTTCGTACCACAAAGAACAACCTGATTAAACACTCATTACCTTTAATTTAACTTGGAATAAATTAGACAGAATGGCAACTATAATGAATGGGACTGAACTGTGGTTATTGTCTATTCACTTGTTGTTCTATGGCAGCAATATTATATCTGAAGTACTTCGTGTTTTCCTTTTATAATATTGTTCGCTGATATTCGCATCCATACATTCTTGTACGTAATACCCACACGTCCGTATTGCCTATTTGTATAGGAGACGAGAGCGTATAGTGTACCTTAACTCAGCTCCTTCTGTACAAATCTTCTGTTAAATTATCCCAGCAAGACACAACACGAGTTCCCAAATCGACCCCCGGTGTCGATATAAGGACCCGTGTTAAGATATGACACCATAGACTGTCTTCGTCATGCATAAAATATATTCCCTCGCTAAAGTTAGTCCCTTCGAAAGAACGCGGTGTTTATGTGCAGGAAATAGAACAAGTTTCGCGCCATCAACGCGCGCCGCTCTGAGTGCGTTGAGTCGTTGTCTGCAAACAGTGTTCCCGTGGGTCCCGCAAGATGTCGCCGACAAAACATGATTCCTCCACTTCCCAAACACAAACTAAAGTAATCCCTCAGCAGAGAAAACATTTCGCATCTTTTAGCGTCGCGACGCCAACATCGAGGGTGGGTTTCTGTTCCACGCGCGTGTGCGTGTGCGTGTGCGTGTGCGTGTGCGTGTGCGTGTGCGTGTGCGTGTGCGTGTGCGTGTGCGTGTGCGTGTGCGTGTGCGTGTGCGTGTGCGTGTGCGTGTGCGTGTGCGTGTGCGTGTGCGTGTGCGTGTGCGTGTGCGTGTGCGTGTTCCTTATGCTTCTTGTTGTTTACGTCTCTATTATTGCAATCATGCTATTCGACTCGATGAGGGGTGATAGATTAAAAAGATGGACAATTACAAGAAAAACATGCTTTAAATGCGGGATTCAAACTCACGTTTCTAAGTGTCATACGCTGAGATCCAGCATCCTAACCACGTCTGCGTGTGCGTGACTGCGTGTGTGTTGCGTGATTGTCTATGTCATTCTGACTCCCAAGTTTGACACGTTAAGATTTCTGTGTATGTATGTGTGTGCGTGGAAAACTCTAAAAGCCAATGTGTCGCTTCAATAATCGAAGTTTCCACTTTGCCACCTCCCAAATGAAATGTCATCCCTGATCAAAAGATTTATCGCGAATGTCTCCCCCCACCCCCTCCCCTCCCTCGTCATCTGAGCAACAACGTGTATACATTACGGAGTAAGGGGGTGCTGACGATATACCATGCTGACTTTTAGTCGGCACACGAGAACCGATGTAAGGAAATATTCCTGACAATGTAAACCTCCTCCACATCGTCCGCCTGACTATGCAGGACTCGTCGACCGTGACGAAGGGAAAACTTTCAGTGATGGTGTGTAGCTCCCGCGCGCCCTCAAAGCAGACATTGTGTTATAAAAGAGCTCTGCTTTTATTCGTGTTAGGTGAACAGGGTCAACAAAGAGTCGTCCATGAAATTGTAGGTTTTTTGTTGTTTAAACATGAAAATATTGTAGAATGATGTAGGATGCGTTGTATATGATTCGACTATCAAGCAAAAATCATCTGATCCATATCTTCTCCCGACCTGTGTGAGCTATTCTACTTTTCTACAACGACTTTGAGCAAGTTGTTTGAAATACTCCCAGCTTTGTTGAATGTTCGTTTATTATTATTTTAGTAGGTACTAAAACATCACCTACATTTCAAATCGTATTGTTGACACCGGATGCTAGAACAGCACGGATGTGCGACGTCGTCTAAATTTGAATCTAGATTATCCCAGGAGCCTCATATTGGCAGGTATGTATGTAAACCTGTGACAGTGTTTTAAGTATGGCCGATGTGTGTGTGTGGGGGGGGGGGGGGGGGGAGGGGGTCCATAGTTTGTGGGTGGAGTTCCAGCCACTGGAGGCAAACACTTTTTAGATTCTGTTGTTTCGTTATTTTTTTGTAGGAGGGTCTATAGGGATACGGAACTTTTTAACATAGGGCATATAACAGATCGACGAATTAAGAAGACATTCTTTTTTGGGGTGGAAGCTTTTGGAAAAGAATTCTGGAAATAGAATACAAACTTAATCATAGCAACGAAGAACATAATAAATGGTATAAATATCCCCCACTGAAAATCAGTTCTTGTAACTGAGTGGGTATGGACTATAAATAACTGTGTATTTATGTTATGTTTTTAATATGTACCCAACATACGACAGTTGGGTAGTATGACGACGCCGAGCGCTATGATCAAAGCTACTCACTGGGCGCTGTTGTACTAGCCGATTAGCGCACATTGGGCAGTAACGTTTGGTTATAACAGACGGTTTAGGATTGATATATTACCAGCTGTTTATCTATGGCAACCAAAGTTTCTCTGTTTGGAGGTGAATGTTACGATTGTGTCCCGCCAACAACCCTTTTACGTTGAGACGTGCACAATACCCTTTTATAACATGATAACAGCGATAATCCAGCAACCAATCCTAATTCCGTTTCTTTCGGCAGCCATTTTGGATATTTTGGTTGGCTGTTTACATTTTAATTAACACACGTGAGCTCCGGTCTGGTAAATAATACGATATTCGGTTGCTGTCATTAACACTGCTAAAAATATTAAAAATAACCATTTCTAAGGGTATATATTGAAACATTGACAATGGTATGACGTCAAGCTACACACAAGAATAATCCTGTGTACATCTTGATAGTAATGAAATACATATCTAAGTCTACTATTTATACACATAATATTGCGGACGGATGTGTGGGTATTATTGTGTAATGTTGTTTATTTGTGTACTATACCTCATAATGATTTTTATCGGAACTTGGCAGTTTCCATGAAATAGTAGTTATTTTTGTTTTCTTTGTAAACGACAAAAACTGTTTACCATCTAAAGTTATCTGTGACCAATTATGTGTTCAATTGTTATTATTGGGGTTTAATTACAAGACTATAGTGCGCTGGTCATCATAAATGAAGAAATATCTTTACGTCTACACATAAATAAAACAAATAATACAAAAAAATTGGCAAAAATAAATTGGGTTAGAGTCAATAGTAACACCAGTATCAGTAGACCTGCCTGTCGTACAAGACTGTCAAACGAGCCGACACTATTGTAACCTTGTTGCTCAATGTGTCGATACACAACTATAATAATCGCGAATCATTACACAGTGACCATGTTATTGTCCTCATTGGCCAAGTTTTATCAATCCCTAACTCAGAAAATACATTTTTCTTTGTTGCCACGAATTCTATCACGTATAGTAATATCATTCAGAACTGAGTTCGTTCTTTCATGTTCGTGTACATGTATTATTGCTCCATCAAAAGCTATTGTGCGCCCGTCAACGGACCAATGTCAGGTCACCTTTGTCTGTTCTGTCGTGACGTAACTGGTCGGAGTCAACATCGCAGACAAAGAGGTCAGCTGGGGTAGCTGTGTTGTCACTCACAACTATGACAGACAGACAGACAAGGGTCGTGCAAGCCTACTGAAGCGTATGTGTTATCCAACGCCGAAACGTCTTATTACATGTGTTTGACCGGAGTATAACCATGCATAACCACCCACCTTGTTTACGACAAGAGTCAACTTCTTAAAATTTAACAAGCCGCATTAACATAATTTACAAGCGCGTGTAATGATAAACAAACTGCATGTTGTAAAGTTTATACCCGTGTTTTTGAAGTCCGCTATATAGGTACGTCAATGGTCATTAAGTTTATTGTTATTGTGGCTATCGTTGATGCATATTTGTAATGAGGTGCAATTAACATGGGACCAGCGTGCATGTGGTGAATTCAAGATGTATACCCCGCCTGAATCCTAACACGGCAACCCATGGGCCACCCACCGCCCACCACCAGCCAGCCAATGTTGTTTGAAAGAACAAACTTAGCTGAATCTATACAACGAATTTGTGTAGGCCTACCTTATCATTAAAGTCCATGTTTCATTATACCTTCCATGTTAGATCATCCTGGCGCGGGGGGGGGGGGGGGTATTTGTAATTATATACATTATCAGCAGTGAATTAGCATCCTGTATGGGTCTGCAATAAGCATGTGCTGCATTACATTATTCTGTTCTATTTTGATACAAAATTAGTATTGAGATAATATGCCAAATTTGATTTCGCAGTGATTGTGCGATTTTATAGCAATGCAATGTAGTTTTAAATTTTAGTAGGTTATTACACAGGTATTCCTGGTACTGTAGTAGGTGTTTCAAAGTTAACTAATTAGTTACTGCTCTACTATATTGACGGGCCTTGCCTCATGCAATCTAGAAGCTGAGTGTGAAATACAATACTCATTACTGTGAGGGTTAACGAAACTTTAGTGCACCTTGGTCGCAATATAGCATTAAATACGCATTGCCAGAAACACTTTGTTAGTCACTATATGGTAATAAAAACGAAAAGAAAACACAGTTCATACAACTTGTACAGTTACAGTATAAAACTTGCCTCACAGGTCACAATATACGAGGATAGCAACGCAGGTAGTATTGAAGAAGAACCGTGAGGCATATTTTATGAGAAGTACGTTCTACGTTCTACGAAATATGTTATCGTTACTTACGTTTATAAATACAGATATATTGTGTTTTGTTCCCCATGAACAAGAAATATTCACAAACCTAATCAACCAGCCCCAGCAACAACAATCTGGTTTATATGTCAAATGAATATCTTCTATCGAGCTTAGAATCAATAATAAAAAGGTATGTCACAAGAAAATGTATTTCATTTGTTGAAGAATATTTTGCAACCATACGAAATATTTCAAGGAACCATTAGGTTCTGGTTCTGTTCCCGTGTGCGTGAGTGTGATGTGGTGTGCGTGTGCGTGTGCGTGTGCGTGTGTACGCACGGAAGCGAATATAATGCAGCTTATGTCATATCAAAACACGTGTTTTTGTGGCGTGCTAAAGAAGTCTGGAGCTGATCGACTTAGCTGTCACATCCATCATTCAGACTATGACGTGGCATGCTGAGTATAGGCAACCATGCTTCCAGCCGGCAGGGTACACACACAGGTTTACTCAATCACTTCACTTCCTAGGTGCATGTACAGCATTCTCTGCATGGACGCCTTCCGGAGTTAACTTTGTTAAGGCCAGTTTCACCAAATCTTAATCCGGCGATTTTCTGTTAAAGGGGTTCTCACCCGCTACCCCAAAAAAATATGTTTAACTAAGGCTGATTAGCTATGAAATTAGCGACTAAATGAAAAGAAATCGGGTTCACCATAACCCGGGAAAAAATATCAAAGTTAGTGATTTTCGAGCTAGGTCCCATCGGCGAAAATCTCCCATAAGAAATAGCATTGGGACGACCTGTATGCCTTGGGACCTTGGAGGATTCTGCTCCAAAAAAAAATGATGTAATACTTTTCGCTGCGTCTTTCTTGTCTGCGTCTTTTGTATATTTTGGTTTTGTAATCGGAGCTTCCGTTCAGGTACAGTATAAAGATGTGTAATCGGGTGCTCCATTTCGTTTTGAGCGTTGCTGTGCGTTGCTGTGCACGTCGAGTTGGCGGGTGTCGACTGTCGAGTTGGTGTCAAGTAAGCCAAGCGAGAGAGAGAGAGAGAGAGTGATTAGTATTGGGAGGGGAAATAGTCAACGCATGCACAATGAACGCGGTCTGCTATGCGGTGTCGAATGGAGTACACCAAGGCCGTCTATTTTTTTTTTTTAGATATATCGCTTCGAGTACACTCGCACCAAAAGCCGGCTGACACCAACAGTCGCCGCGGCAGTTAACCAGAAATTGCATTAATTAATAACAATTCACAGGTTTCAACACACGATGTTTAATGGTTCATTATCGATTGGTGTGGTGCAGTAGATCATATGGTAAAAAATAAATCTAGCGGGTGAGAACCCCTTTAATCGGAGATCAAAAATGGCGCCCGATGCATTTTGTATGTAATGTAATGTTTGTTGATACCATGGCAACCAATCCGAGATTAGTAAATCAGCCGATTAAAAAGCTTTTTGTTAATCTCCGATTTAAAAATCTCAGATTGGCTATTAGGGTTTCATATCACATATTAAATTAAAAATGTATGGTGTCTTCTGTCAGTAACCACACTTGTTCGGAGTAGATGTCCGGTTAACGGGTCATTTCGGGACTAAAAGTTTGGTGAAACAGGCGTTAACCTAATATACATGTAAAGGCCCGGTGTGTTGCAGTATATTCTGTTGCACTCGCTAACAATATTTCAAATTGAAATAAATACCTGCTCCCAAACATTATACTGTAGATTAATTCGCTTGTTTGGCACTTAAAATTTGAAGATCAGTGAACATTCAGTTCGTAGTGAATATGATGACTACAAAAGTAACAAAATTAAGACTAATATTGTAGAATGCTTCTCATGTTTGGTACAATATCAACTCTTCCTTCTGACCAAAACATGTAAATTATAAACAAAATACATTTTTTATCAATCTTACTCCCGGAATGCACATCTCAAAGTTGAATCAAGTTGCCATCTGTCATCATGAAACCACACAAGCAGTTCTGTCTGGTTGTAAAAGTGACCGACAACCGAACAGACTCCATAAAAATACTGCGCGGTATTGCATTATTGATACTTACCGCTCATCTAAGTCATATTTAAAAGGTAAAAACTTTCTACGCTGACCAAAAATCGAACCCGCGAGCTTTTGTAAGAAGTAGGATAGAATAATCTCAGAAGATAAACCTGTCGTGGTATAACCTTGTTTTTTGGTCATAGACAAGACATGTCAGGTCTAATATTGTTGGAATTGAGTAAACTCTATGACAGCGAATAATGTTGTTCTTGTTGCCAACACTAATTGCGTTGCGAGATGATGTTAGGGTTCATTAATCAGCAACTCATAATTCTGTACAGATGTGTAGGAATACGGTTTATGGTTGGTTTATACGACCACGTCCCATACATACAAGTATATTTTCTATTACTTGTTTTTGTCGATATATTATTACCTAGTATTGTTGAGTATTATGTAGTAATGTAATAATAATAATAATAGTAATGTAGGAGAAAATATATGGGTATAAGAATTGAGTTGTAATTAGAGGATGAGATTTAAGAAAATACTGTCCCTCTTAACTATATGTCTTCCACAGGGGTAGGCTGCGTGTTGGTAAAAGTCAACCCGCGTTCAACCACTAATAGGAGTGCAAAACAGGATGGTCATTTTAGATACTCGAAAGACAGTACTTTGTATTCCTCGCATACAGTGAATGGTGCGCGAATACTCCTCCCTTTTTAAACAGCATTTTTCTTGTGTTTAGACATTTTATATGGGATTATAATTATAGAGAAATTAGTTGAGCAAAGCGACTTTGAAAATGTAATCCGTAGGATTTACATAATAAGTCTATACAATGCGTTGTTTGGCTAAGTTTTAATGTAGCTACAGCAGTTAGGCTAGTTCGAAGTATTTAATGACTTGCTATATTTATTTTAAAATGGCTACTTCCAATTAGTTATAATTTCGAAATTAATTCAAAATTACGCCCATCACATTTTCTTGTACGAAATTGCTTCTTCTGATTGTTCTAAAATATTAATAACAGCGTATAAAGCGTAATTATATTACAAATTACAATAGAATATTGTACTCTTTAACGAAGGCAGAATACCAAAACATAATTAACTGTATAGAGGTCAAAGTATTGAACTGTGAAATTAATCTACCTGTTTTCAACGTTTCAAGTTTCACAATTTAAAAAATGGTGAAGGTATTAAAATCTGAAATCTCACGTGTAACAAGGCCCGATACCACGGTCTGAGTTTTTGGTATTTAGCCACCACTTATAAGAAAAACAGAGCTTTTCTGGCCAATCCTTTAAGCTAAAAAGATGGTTATTTTATCATTTATGAGTGTCATTAAATAACACATTTTCAAAGTATTAAGTTTCGGCCATGTTTGTATATGTTTCATATTATGTTTGCGAATATATTTTACAATAAGCGAATAAGAAAACATATGCTTTAATCAGTGGCGTAGCGCAGAAGTCGTGGCCCCCCCCCCGCGACATTGGCCATTGGACATGGTAGGAACAAGCACGGGGGGTATGGGGGGCGGAGCCCATGAAAAACGCCGCAGGCGAAAAATTTTGAAAGCACGTTTTTAGAGTGCATTTGATGCGTTTTAGGAAAAAGTGGTGGGCTGAATGTAATACCGAAACAATGTAGTTTGTGTGCGTCAATTTGTTTTGTCGTCATGTCGAGTTACAATTCACAGCATACATTGCAACATATTAACGTTTGATCTTATTTTCAACCCCCCCTCCCATATCCACCACTTCCACGCGACGTAATAATAATGTATACATTTATCTAACATATTATTATATCATCAACAACAACAACAAGTATGATAAGTTTTAAGTATTGATAAATCAAATAACCTACGTTTGGATCCTCCAACTGCAATTCTGGAACGTTTCCTAGCCGTTTAGGCTTTTAGTGTATTATTGTCTGGCAAATCGAGCTTTTCGGCGTGCGTTAGCGTCCGCGAACTCGTCGAACAATGTATCTATGTTTAACTTTCGTGTTCTTTCACCCTCGATACTAAGCAATGCCAAACCACCGAGTCACGGGCACTTTTATAAGTTCTACCACTCATTGTAAATAATATATATATTAACAAATAACATAGTAACAGAATAATAAAATAGAAACACTAACATAACACTTCGTGACTCCACACAGAAGAAAACATTCAACACATATTCACAAAACTACTACGATTTCACTCAATTCACAATAAGAATGTAAACTTTGCGCACTGTTATCAACACATCCGATCCAGCACCATATTTGACACCACTTTATTAATCGCATCACCTACAGTCTCATTCCCACGCTGAGATATGCCTCTATCAGTGAGGGAGTCCGAGAGAAAACTGACCTCTGAAATAATTTTGTGTAAAGGGTGGAAACTAGCTACAAAACAAAGTTTATTGTTAGTGGGGGTAAGGGTAAAATTTAAGGTTCATTGGCATTTTCGGTGACATCAGACTGTTAGTTTTACAACACAAGTGCATTTCGCTAACCCATACATCCGGTATAAAATCGTGAACGATCCCAAAAATTTTGAAAATTTTGCGAATTTTGTAATTTTATTTAAAATACATTTTAATTGATTTGTTGTATTATTTGGAATTTTCGTAATATACGATCTATATCATCGGGGGCCCCCGCTTCGCGGGGGCCCCCCCGCCTTGCGTGGTTTGCGGGGCCTTCCGCTACGCCACTGACTTTAATTACCCATTTTTATTTAAATTAGACATGTTTTAGGAATTGATTTGACTACACTCTGTTCCTTTTTAATTTATTAACTTATAACATTTAAAGCAATATTTCGAGTATTTGTATTGTCCAATCAATTCTTAAAACACCAACAAATCACAAGTTCTATTAAGTTTTTAAAGTATTAAACAAGTAGAAAAACAACGACTTATACATTTTATCTCGCGCAGATACACTGACTTCTATAATCGCGTGCGACCAAAACCCACCTCTTCAGAATCCGTCATATCCCATCTCCACGCGACGGGAGTCAAACCCCAACCAACAACTGTAATAATGACAGATGCATTCGAGAACCCGCTGCGGTTATATTGTTAGCCTTTCCCACGCGTGGCATGAGCACAATCAGATTAGAGCACGCGTCATAACAGGCGGTGTCATCTGCCGCAGTCGTAGTACGCAAACAACCCGCAGCACTCTGTACACACGGGTATTATTAGTGATAGCGCGGAAAACAACTCGGAAATCTAATGAAAGGGTTCATATTGAGGTAGTATAGTATTGTGATGGATGGCCAATAATATTGTTAATCCCAGTGACAATAAGGGAAAGGGATATTTGGGAATGAATTATAAATAATATATTAGCACGGTTGTGTGAGATATGGACCACTTTACACGGAAATACTAAAGTGAGTGACTTGCGTCTAAAATTAAGTTTTTAAGAGTTATCTTATGTTAACATAGGGCAAACATAGATCTTAAGTTTTGCAAATTAATATACTTAGTTAAATGAGTATTTAAAACAAGTAATATACACCAGTTTTTACAAATTAAAAAATAAAATTTTAATACGTTCCTGGGACAAACCAAATTAAAATGTAAAGTTTTCAAAGGTATTTTTAATAATTTATGCAATAATATCAAGTTATGGATTTTTCATTGTAAACTTAAATTATTATTGACTGAAAAAAAACAAAGTAAACGAAGAAATATCATTTTGACACCGAAACATAATTCTTTTTACTTAACTGGTTCTTACGGGCCCGTAGATGTGTTCCTGTTTGACTCTTCGCTACCTACTGGCACTGGGTAGCGAGCATCACATTTAGCCCATCACTATTATTAAGGCTTTTATAGCCGTTATTATCAGCAGTCAACACCTATAATAACTGTCTATTCATCGAATAACTTGCCACCAACCAATCAGCTTTCAACTATGTTATTAGGACAACGTAACATAATTATTATCATAGCCCATTAGTGAGATTATCAGTGTTTGAACGACTGAGAAACACAAACAAGTTGTGAATTAACAGGGAAAAATACCTTTACGTCAAAAACCGCACAAATTTTTCATTTTTAAATTATATCACAAGAATGGACTTCGAAATCGAAAATCTGAATCAACAGCGCACTGTGGTTTGGTCAGCCCTATAAATAAATACATAAATTCACATTTAGAGTCTACCCACTCAGTAATTAAACTGAGTTGAAGTGGGGGACTTTAATTTAAAGTGACTAAACCAACCCTGTAGGCTTCGAACACCATCGACGAGTGAGCCAATCAAACCAATCAAAGATCGATATTTCAAATACGAAACATATGAATCAGTGATTGGACAGTGAGAACACCTGCGGACAAATGCCAGAATCAACAATTGGCCGATTCAGAACAACTTTGAGTTTATTGAGTGCTTCGTTGCTACTGAATACTGAATGCTCTGAATTGTGTCATACATTATAATCAGTAAGGTTTTTATTTATAATTAATTTTATTACTGATTGTCGATTAAATAATCAAAATGACTACTTTAATGGTTATAATATTTCATTGAGTCTGAAGGGCTTACCAAAACACAGTGCGCTGTTGACTCAGATTTTCGATTTTGTGTTGCAATCAATTGAGACATAATTAAAAACTTAAACTTTTCTGCGGTTTTTGACGTAGAGGTACCAAATAAGCACATGATTGATTAATTTATAGAACGGGACTTTTGCCCATCGGTCAGTTTTGCCAAAAGTCAGAAAATAATCATCGAAACTCAGAAAAAAATACTAAATTTCAAGTCCAAGTAACTGATGCTATCAAGTCGACACCCGAACTACTTGTTTTAACACATTCATGTAAGTTCGTTTGAAATGTGTATTTACTGTTGTTTAGCCCGACAGATGTTGTACCACTAATAATATTAACAATAGTAAATATAATAATAGTAATAGTAAATAGTAATAGTAATAGTAGATCACATGCAACTGTTTATTTGTCAAATACTCCTATAAGTCAAATGTTTCAAATTATTGGTAAAAACTAATTTGTGAAATAATTAATTACAACCAACTGCTAATATTAGTAATATGAATTTCAAAAATTTGAAACAGGACGATTTCCTAACATTGTCCACGGTGGCTCATGCGGTTAGGAGGCAGGGACGTGGGTTTTAATCCCGCATAAGGGATGATTTTTTTGTAATTGTCCACCTCCATCATCTATCATCCCCCATCGTCTCGAATAGCACCACTACAATAATAGCGACGTACAAAGAAACAAGAATCAAATATCGTCTCAGCAATGCGGTAATCTTAAAGTAGTCGGTTGTGTAAAGGAGGACCTACCAACTAATCCTCATTTATTTAAATACACAACGGCTTAAGTAACACACGCGGAAGAGATTGTGACCGACATATCTTAAATCGACGGATTATACTCTGGATTCTTAGCGGGATTAATATAACAGTCTGGCGCCAGAGTGCGAGGAGTTAGGCCTGCAGGTGCCACGTGCAGGCGCATACCCTCAGGGCAACTCAACGTCACTCAAAACAAGCTTCTGTTTCAGTCACCTGCGCATTCGCACTGCGCATCTCAAGCACTCAGCTGCAAACTGACATCTCACTTACACCGTATGCTAACATCACGGCACGTCAAGCCACACCATACGTGGCTACCTGACATTATCGTTGGATTTAATTAAAAGATCATATCATTTATATCGTTGTATATTATATGCGTTCGTTTTTTCTTCTTTGTGATGTGTGTTTGAGAAGTAACCTATTCTTGTCGGTTGTTGAAATTGGCACCTCAAGCAATTGACCAATCAAAATACCGCGATGACGTAATCTTATTATGAGATGTTTCATCTAAATGATGTCGTTACTTCAACGTCATTTCTGTGACACGCGAACATCAATCTAAAATAGATGTAACAACAAAGGCAGATGATAAAGACAACACATATACATAATAATTATTGTATTTTATAGTGGTATAAGATTACACGTTAAGATAGATTTACAAACAAATATTGTGAAAGAATGAAATATACAATTAATTAAATTGATAGTTACTCTTATATCAACTACAGTACTAGCAACATTTCTAAATAAACAATACTGCTATTCTACTACTAACCACTTTTAAATCTAGAATTTGGTCACCCAAAAACTGTGTGGGCAATTATTATGTATGAGATGACACTTAACTGCGAGAATGAAAGTCGAACTAATGCAGACATGTACCCTATAGGTAAAAATGTTCTTTAAATAATAATAATAATAATAAGAATAATAAGAATACAACATTGTGATATACCCGAAATGTAATTATTCTTTCTTATGAATGTTATTGTGTAACAAAAAATGATTTGTTTTCAAAATAATTATCTTTCAATGTGTATATTCGTAGAAATCATTCTAGAAATGAATGGGTAAACTGAAAACTGATATAAGAATAATTCTCGACATTCACTATAGAAACATCTCAACATTTTCTCGAGGGTGATATTATGTTGTGTCTCTTCCAACAATTAAACCGTAATTTCAAGCCATAACTCGTATTTTGCACCGGGCAAATTAACTTGCAATGTTTTTTTAATGCAACGAGTCGAAACGACAAGATCCAGTGGTGATGGGGAATCAATCAGATAAATGGGCCCCATAAAACCCGTCCCACATCCGAGGTCACGACTCATGACGCACATACCGGTGTGATGTTTGACGATTCGTGTCCAACGCAAGATCTGGTTTGTTGATTTGTTTTAAAAATGCCCTTGGTCACAAAATGTATAGAATTTTGGAAATTAACTATGTTGTACTTGTCTTATAACAACCTTGGAGGTGCTGAGTGATTAGTTGCCAATTGGTGAGCCCCAATTTCAAATACCGATCGTTGATTGGCTGTACGAACCACTCTCTAATTTTAACATTTGTCTTTTACATTGTGCGCCTATTAAAAAATTTAACCTAGCTATAATGACATGAAAATATACACTGCTTTGAAGAAACTGTTTTTTGCAAGTTACACGGTTGTGTAGGGGGTAAGGCGTGAAGTAGCTGCACAAGATGAAAGAATAAGTTGCACAATATAATCATCGGTGATTAACACTCATTTCATGGACGTTGATTGTCTGACCCATTGAAGACGCACTGACCTTAAGCTATGGCTGAGAAATCAAACTACAATATTACAAACATCTTAACATTTTTTATATCGTTCAAGGAGAATTTTAGGACATATAGCGTCGTCTGAATCATGCAGATCCACACATCGTAGGGGTCGTCATAAGAAGAATCTAGTTTAGTTGGGGGGAGGGGAGGAGGGGGGGGGGGGGGATGATAGGTGACTCAAAGAGGGCCGGCAAATATGAAGGAGAATTTGAACGTTAGAAGAGGAAAGATGAAGGACATATGAGAAAATAAAAATAAAAAAGTATAATATAATAAAAATAAAAAAATAAATAATAATAAAATAGATACAAACATTACAAAAGATATGGACGGGAGACGTACCGCGGTCACTAAGGAGAAGGTGTTCAACCGGTTCAATTTTACAGTCATACCCAATTTATTAAACTCCATAGTCACGCATTGCGTTCATACTTCATACATAACGCTGGCCTACAAATATATTACAGAGTTTATGCGAGTGTCCTGACTCCTGAATGACCTGGTGTAGATCGTAGTTTTGTTTTAAAGATTAGGGTTGGCATTGCGTATTTTTATAAATTGTTAATAAGGCAAAGTAATGTCATTTTTTTAAACATTGTTTCATATAAAATGTTGTTGTTTCTATATAAAATGAGAAGTAATTTACCAGAAAAACCAAGTAGTAGTTTGTAATCAAAAATAATTAATTAATACCTACCCAAATAAAAAACAATGTCACAATACTGATGAAATAAAATGTTCTAGCTCACAAATTACAAAAGCCAGCGATGTATATCCATTTTCAAACCAAAAATCAAAGCAAAATTAAATTCTTCCCATAAATATCTGATTTTTTTATTTATTCACATCACTTTCTTTCTCTCAAGGCAAGAAAACCTAGAAATTAATCAGATTTCCGGGACATATCAAAATTATCGTTTTTAATTCTTATTGCAACTATGAATTTTGAAACATTCGTCACATTGAAACAATAAAATATCAAACCGTTGTCAAAAACTTTTTTTTCCTAAACAGCGGTCCATGAGAACAAGGCTCCCATTTGACTTAAAACTCCAATAATCGGTGTGTCTGAGAGGTTATAGGTACGCGCACGCGCAAGAAGCTGGTGATTACGAGGATAAGGTCCAATACACGACCCGGGCGTTCTGGCTCCTGCGTGGCCACAATCTAACTATGACAGCTAATTACCCACGGACCTAAATAACGTTATCTCCAAGTGTTATGGTAATGCGTCGACAATATAGGCTTCAATTATGATCTTGTTGAGACCCAACTGCAAATTGGATAATGATACGCGGAGCCCCGGTAATTCGTGGTGAAAATTACTTCTAAGATAGCAACCAAACTTGTTTATAATAAGGGGCTTTCTCGTTGTTCTCAAATGAAAAACCATGTTAAACTAGTCTTGCGGTCGTTCGAGCAATTGTCTCATTAAATCTTTACTTTTTGTTTAATATTTAATTATGTAATTTCTTCATATTTTTTTTTAGGAGCTTCCGTTTGTGACGTCGAGTTCGGCAGTACGGTGTGAACAGTATCACGTGGTGATCATCTTGTAGTCATACACCGTGATTAGTATCAATTAATAATGATGACTAGACACAAATACCCGGATCAGCATCGTCGGCTGAGAGTCAATACATAGCACAAGATGCTATGGTCTGCTTATGTCCACTCAGCCTTCGGAACCCCCGAATTATGTCCGTAAAAATTGCTAATTAAATAAAATGCTTTAAAGTTGTCTGTGTTTCTCTGTTCCAATAAATAGTTTCGATTTTCAAATTGTGTTATTTATTGTGTAAGATGTGTTGTAACAACACGTTATTACAAAGGGGGAATAAAAATGTTTGAAAAAAGTAGAAATTTAATTTACTTGAGATGAAGTTCTCTAGCGGATATCATATCTTGTTTACTTGGTGACAATAATTTAAATCAAATTACATATATTATGTATTCCCACGTACAATAATTGTGAAGTATATTAAAGTATCTTGTTTACTTGGTGACAATAATTTAAGTCAAATTACATATATTATTGTTTTCCCACGTACAATAATTGTGAAGTATATTAAAGCAATTAAATCGAAGTGTTCTCAAAATTTTTATATGACACATAATATTATTAAATTTGGTTGTATCAATATTATTTAATGTTAACAATTGAACTGTAAGACATTGTTTGCAATGTTCAAACTATAGGATCCACTGTCGGTGAACAATTTCCAGGTGCTCCGAAAGGAAGGAGTCAATGATGTTTGTTTGTACAGGCAATGGCGTTATGTATGCCTACAACCCATAATTACACTCTTTTTAAGATTAACCTTACCCAACCCTGAGCCATTTAATTGCAATGTTCTCTACACATGTCGAATGCTGATAGCCCATTATAATCATTATAACACATACAACATTATAACAACAACGGGCGGTCCATACTACCGTACTACTATTACACATGCAACACTTGTACGACGGCTGAGCTGTTAGGAGTATAGTCTCGTGGTGAACAATTAAACAATCATTGTTGAGTATTATAATTATTGTCATTTAACAACAATAATTTTACTATCATTATTATTATTATTATTATTATTATTATTATTATTGTAAGGAGTAATTATATTCATTTTAATATGATCATTCCCAATCTATAATCATTCCAATGAATTGATTTCGGCAAAATTTTAGGTGATTCAATTACTATAGTGTATAACTTACTGTCTATTTATTTTGTATTATTTTTTAATTGTACTTTTTCTGGTTTGCAAGAGTTGCTAGGACTGTTCGCCGTATTCATAGTCGCACCCCTAGGGGCGCCCGTTGCTGCCAGGTAACACTTGCATGCATCTTATTTCCCACAAAGAAAATGAATCGTTGGCAACAACGGGCGCCTCTGGGGGTAGGAGGCCCTTTGTATGTTTCGAGTAAGTGTGCGTGTGCTCGCCGGAACGAGGGGTAGAGGAAGGTACGTAGTATCATATGTGAGCGTGGTCCGGGGATGGAGGGGAAGGGGGGGGGCGTAACCTATAGATCATTACTCCTTACTAATGTTCAGATCGGAAGAACATTAAAGGGTAATTCTTTCCTTGAGGCCTTCACACGGTGTCGGTGTCACCCGCAGTTCCTCGGGGGCTCACCAGGCGCGCTGGGGGGCGGTGAAGCGAACAACCTTGGGACTAATCGAGCAGAACTTATTTCATTGTTGTCCCGTCGTCGCCAGATTCGAAAATAATGTGTTGGAAGGGTTTGAGAATTAGAATCACTTGAACGCTCTTTTGGCTCGGTACGTATACGGTCTTTCTCCCGGGTCCCGCTTTTATCCCACAGGACTCGAACCGCGAGAAATTAACGGTTTTTAGGCGTCTCTTTAGAATGAACGCTACACAATATTATTGTTATATGTGGCTTGCAATAACTAATGGGCTAAAAAAAAGTTTATAAATTATGTTCACAGTAAGGGAGTTATCTCGAAATAACAGTGCATACTGCATAGTACATACATCGATTGATAGTATAGTCTTATATAGATACAATTTGCTTGAAATTGCTCTCAAAAACATAGTTGACCGAAAACAGTTTTCTGTAGGTGCTACAATTAATACAGTAAGAATAATGAAAAATAAATGTGTATGACGTGTAATAAACTATAAAGTTGTTATTTAATTATGTACAAGAAATATCTGGTTTAACAGAATTAACCTGACAGTTCAGTTATGCTACACAAGGTAGGATGAATTACCTTCTAATGGATTACAGTAAATTATGTGGGGCAATTTATATAGTTAAATAATTATCATTATTTGTGTAGCGTACTATGTAAATATCTAGGTTTCACACACTACTAAAAGTTAGCAGTTTTTCTTATTTGGTCCCCTCTCGTAGTGGTGACAAATTCTAATTGACCATCCCATGTTGCTTCGATTATTATTGTAATTATATCATAATTTCTCTTGTTGTTCAAATAATTCACAATTAACAAATAATAATAATATAATAATTATTACGTTTATCATTCATTCTAATGAGTTTATGTAGTTATCTCTGGCTGTTTCAGTACAAGTCCTGGGTGTATAATAATGATACAGAGTTCTCTATATATACCGTGGTGTACTTATTAGTTGTTGTTGTCTCTTCTCTCTCACGCGGCGTTTGTCCGCGTGCCAGACAAAAGAGTGCGTTTGTGAGCAACAACCCCCCCCAAACACACGCCACTAATTTTAAAAGGCAGTATTAATCTCAATTCACCGCAACCTTTTAGGATGGCAGAGGGATATGAAAAATGTTACTATTTTATCATTAAGTGCTGTTAGAGCCCTGACAAACCGACGTTGCTTGTTGAGCGGCGTAATGGTGTGGCGAGGGGTGGGGGGAGGGGGGAAAGGGGGGGGGGGGTACATTGTATCGCGACAGAATCCGCCCCCGATAGCATCCCTTATGGAACATCTTGGGTAGTATACTCCCTATTGCAGAGTACATTGCTTTTACCTGAAAGTGTAATATTGTTTTTTAGAGTGAAGCGAGTGAAACTTATAAAAAATAGTAATAGCTCACATTGTCTCCAATATGGCTCACTAAGGTGACCATTCAACCCGGAAATCCTTGAGTATACATACTAATCAATAATTAACCTGGATTTATTGTAAGGTCATTTTTTCAAATCAAACCAAAACCTTTTTGCCTCAGTAATTTAATAAGTTTCGGCAGCATGCATAGCAAGCATATTATGCTTGCTATGTTTTCCCTATAAATGTTATCATATTTATGGTTAATTTATAAAATATACTTTGTTATGATACATTCTAAATTATATAATTATCCGAAAGAACTCTCTTTTCGCTTCTTTCGACCAACGTCTATATCGCAAACATTTTAGTCGACATGCAAAGGGTATTATTTCCCCAGACCTCATTCTTTACCCACTATGGCAGTAGTTCTCTAACCCTAACCCTACGCCACTGAATCAAATACCGACCCTTTATTACGTTTATTCTACTTTTCTATAACGTCCAAAACAAGCAGTTGGAGACGGACAGACGAACATCCAATTATCTTGTTTCCACGTTTTAACACCGTGTTTCGTGTGAGGTTGTTTGTTTACTCTCTCTTCTAACAAGGAAGGAACAAGTGCTGATTATTCCCAATGAAGATGTCAGTCAGTCACTCAGCCATTGTCAGTCAGTCAGCACGCACGCGCGCACACCCTGTAGTGAGTTGACCTCTGACTTACTGTGATGCGCTTGACGCTTGGCAGGTGGTGTGGGGCTTCTTTGCCTGCCAGAACATGCCAATTATTATCCTAGGCTTGTCTCAGTGGTGTTTTAGCACTGTTCGATCGGAATAGGCTACGTGCTTGTGCTATCGCTGCCAATACATACTTCCGGATAAATAAAGGATAACTGTAGAACAGTAATTAATTACTACTGCCTTCATACTCAAGTATTAAAACTGTCTGAAATGAAAAGGTTGTTAATATCTTATGAAAAGTATGACACTAATGGCGTTTTCCAGTGGCTGCACTGGGCCGCACTGAGCGTAGCCCATTGACAAACGCCATCATAAGTAAATGTTTATATTTTATATTCCTTTCTTTCAATCACCATCGATCTCAGACACAGATACCTCATGTAAAAGCCAAAGAAAATTCAAAACAAATACTAAATAAAACAAATAATGAATATGATCTCCCAACGTAATCATGCAATATCCATGTATCACTATTTGATGTGGTATAAACATGTCGGACGAGACAATCTTATACTGATACTCTTTTCGGGATACTCATACACATGTTCACACTTTCTCTTATGTTTATCAAATCTCTACTCTCGTTTATTTAGGATGATTTCTTCCATACACCCCAGGATTGGATCTGTTCGTTTGTTCTTCGATTTTAGCTCAGAACTGTGTTACGAGTGCAATAATAGTTGTACGTGCACAACTACACATAACAGATAATTAGCATGCGGGGGGTCAAGCGTTTGCTTCTCTCCAGTTGTACTTATAGACATTCATGACAACTGACAGTTTGCTAGATCTCACAGAAGGCTAACGAAAGAACTAGGCTAGGCCTACTCGTGTAATTATTTTTTGAAGTCAACAAAGTTTTTGTAAAAATTATGATAACAGATATTTTTACAATCCTTTAATATTTGTTGCTGTTATTGATTTGCAATAATTTAAACAAATTACATCCTTATATACCTTCGTAAATTTTAATAACGAAAACTTCACTCAAAATGTTATGTATGTTAGTTTACAGTTGATGACTGAAAACAATTAAATATGTATAAATATTTGCACTGGTGTTTGATAAAAGTCTGGCACTTCCTTCTTAAACACATAATTATACCTTGCATATTCGTATACAGCTGCTTCAACTATATCGTCTGGTCGATGTTTTAATTTATTCAGACCAGCCGGTTATGAGCAAGCGAAGTGCATTGTTATGATTGACGTAGTGACTATAGTGAGGTGTGATATACGACTCAGCTGTACTTCATCCTACGTGAGTATTAAGCCGCCGTATCGCAATTCATATCTCAATTGCATGTTGTAAATTTGCATAAAACTACTAAGCCTGCAGAAATGATTGTACTTGGCAGGAAATATTGAGCTGTGAGTTGAGTATGTCGGCCACGTTGAGATTATGTTAATGTTTGGGGTAATTTGGTTGAGTTAATTCACATCCAGATACTATAAAGAGTTCTGCTGACTATAGTAGTTTTCATTTGGGTGTTAAAAAGATTAAGGACCATGTAATTGTGTTTGATAAACACTGGAAAAATCGTGTATATCTCTTTCCTGGTATAGGTTGTAGGATATTAAAAAACAAATTGTCGGTATTTCATACATAGCAATTTAAAAGTTAAAGTACGATTGGGAAGTATTTGTGAAACACAAATAGAGAATAAGGTAAGACCGAATCTTTTTCGAATACGAACTTTTTATTTTAGAGTTATCTGGGATCGATAAGGATATACATGTAATCCCAAATGTGGTAATAGTTTTTAAATTGTGTGTATGCAAAATCTACAACGATAGGGAAAACTTAAATATTTCTTTATAAAGTGCAAAGTTAACGCCAACCTATGATTTTACTATTTTGAGGAGTTAATCACCTCAAAAAGTTTAAAAACTTGCTCACACATCTACATGATTTCTGACTGTGGTCAATTTGGGAAAAAAGAATATTACTCTATCTCCAATCACTTTGGGAGAGAGAACTATAATTCGTTTCTCCGTCGTATAAAAATGTGTTTTCTTTGTATTTTCACAGCCGTAGATAAACTATTCGTGCACCAAACGTTATCAAAATATTCGTTGTACCTAGCCTAACAGGTAATTATTAAAGTAACGAAGGTGCGTTGAAAGGGCGGTACAAAATGTCACCTTCAAAATATAATTTCATTTGCACGCGATGCACGTGTTACAAATGTGTAAGTACGAAAAGGTACGAAAAGATTTCCGAGTTGCATAATTAAAGATATATCGTAGAAATAATTAAGCGAGCGAAGCGAGCGTTTCCACTTGACTCTTATGGCACTTCATTCTGTTTTTTTTTTTTTTTTTTTTTTTATGTCCGTCGATAGCGGTCGAACGGAAAGTCCGATCAACTTGAAATTTGAACCATCCACAAGCCTCGATGTGGATTGAAGGTGTATAGTTTTGAGGCAAAATCGTTCGAAAAGTTACAAAGTTACACCATAGTTACTGCAAAATATTTTTCTGAAACAAAATGGCGGCAAAATGTGAGATAGCCAGATTTTTCTAGAGATTTTTCCAGTTAAGAATATGTTAATGTAATGGCGATCTGATAAGTATTGGCAAAGTTACACGAAAGTTACTCGAAAATATTTTTCTAAAACGCAGTAACGGCAAAATGTGAGGTGGCTATCTTATAGTAAATTTTGGACAGGTCACGAATATACTAATGTAAACGCGATCCGATACGTATTAGAGACAGAAATTACATTTCTATTGCTGTCAATAAGTGTTAGTAACGGTGGCGGACCGTGTTGAAAACATGACCACGAAAATTCTTAGCAACGCACATTGCACTGCATACAACAATGTCGGAAAGTATAATAGCCATGGAAATAAGAACAATTTTTGCAATGCGCATTCTTGAATTGTTGTTAATTGTTGTTCGTATTAGCGTTGAAAACTTTTCGCCAGAAAGTTCGTAGATATTGACGCGCTCGCTTATCAACGCGTCAAACAGAGCGTTTTTCTAGTTAAAGGTATAGCAGTTTTCACTTATTTCTAAAATGTCTTGCTGAGAATTATATGGATGAATGCAAACAAAAACTGTTTTATTGACAACAATGGATAAATTGATTGGATCTTATATTTTATGTAATTTTTTTGGCAACAATATATATAGCTAGTAAAGTTAGAACAGTTTTTCACTTTTTGGGAGAGGGGAGGAGAGGGGGGGGCAATTCGAGTGTTCACGCAAGGTCAATAATATTGACAATTCAAGGATGGATCACATTTCTTTTTTCGTCAACTTCCTGTTTATCAAAAAAGTCTTTATTATAGTGAAACGGATAGCATCAAGTAATAGGCTAATAACATCAAAATGTGGTACAAGGTTTCAGCATGACTATTGTTTTCTGTTTGACACAAACTATAAGAATTGAATATTGTAGATATGTTTTTACCTATGCACGATTTTTTCAATGAAAACTGATGTAATTGAAGGTATTATTATATAGATCGTTTGAATATTCCCTTCTGTATATTTGGCGCAAAAAACAAACTTGTGAATGAAAGAAAGAAATAGCGATGTTGTCCACTTTGAACATGAAACTGATGCACAACAACGAATCGTATTACCGTATATTCAAATATTGGAATTTTTGAAAGGTTTAATTGTATTAAATCGTATTTTTGTTTCAGAAATTACATTTTAAATTTCTGACGTCCAAATTTATTGTCTTTGTTGCTACATTTCAACCATATCTGGTATGTGTCATTCTTGTAATGTACCTTGTACCTTCTTGGATGTACCTTCTACGTTATTGTATGATGACATTGATTGCATAGCTTGAAATTAAATGAACCATCGTTGTAGCTTTTTTAAAAACTGGTGTGGGGTGCATTGAAAACAGGTTTAAACCAGCTGTTCAATGTATTAAATACATTTAATTAGTCATTTTCCAAAACCACACACAACATGCTCTATTATTGTATAAATACCTACTTTGTGATATCTTCGTAATATTCATTTATTGTGTAAATTGTGCTTTCCTACTTACTCAACGGATAACTCTATGATGCTGTATCTCAGACACTACGCATATTTACTACAGAATCGCGCACTGCTGCATACGTTGAATCTACTTAACCTAGTGAAGAGAAACGCTTATTAATAAGTGGGTTTTAAAATGTAAAACCAGTTTTGAAAAAGAGATGGAAGAAACCTGCTAAAACTACAGCGTGGGTAAAACATTCAGTAGCTATTTTCAGCTATGTTAAACCTAATATTTGCGTGACTTATAAAAGGATATTGTGTTGCTCATAAGTCCTGGAGTTGTGGGCCGCAAATCAAGAGGGGCTTC
Source organism: Isoperla grammatica (assembly GCA_945910005.1). Taxonomy (NCBI): domain Eukaryota; kingdom Metazoa; phylum Arthropoda; class Insecta; order Plecoptera; family Perlodidae; genus Isoperla; species Isoperla grammatica. The sequence goes on from OX246739.1 coordinate 33,368,537, forward strand.
ACGTTTCGATGCGGAAGAATAACTCACAACACCCAAGGTGTAATCATTCTGTCTGGACTGTTGTTCCTGTGGCAGATCAAACACCGGGTACTAATGATAGCCTTGCCGTGAGTTATAACAAGTGATTCGATTCCATGCTAATTGTTCTAGGGTAACTCACTTTCATTTTCTTCCTTGGAATGGAAATTACTTTCGATTGTAATGTTCAACTAGGTTTGGGCACAGTTTGCCCAACGTCTCAACCTTACGATTTACGAACCCTCAAAGTCCAATATTACCAACTTAATTTTCTACTTCTATACTTCGCACTTGTAACAGGTTCATTATGGATAATTTACGGCCTTGGGTAGGATACCAAGACATTTCTAACAGAGCGAGAGTGAGTAATGAATTAAGCTTGTGCACTCTACTAAGCAGAAGACTGTCTTTACGAATGTGTGACGAACGATGGAAATCTATTAGTTTTCGTTGAAACAGTGTGAATGAAAGGGGCAGTAGATAAGGTAAAGGATCAGAGGTCGATCGGTAAAAAACTAGTTACGTTGGGACTCCTATGTGAGTAGTGGAATGAGCTGAGAAGCCGTGAGTATTCGGGCTATGACATACTATACAGTTCTGAAACGATAACATCAGCTGTGCGGTACGTTCCATTTATTTAATGTAAATTTCAGTTTTAAAACAAAATAATTATACATGTAGATTATTTGTGGTATGATTTTCGAACGGTGTCACTCGTGTATTCAACTCACGGTCTAAAAATATACGTAGGTACATGTTAATAAGTATTAAACGATGTAGAACAAAATATTAGTGTCATGTCATATATTTGGATACAATCAGATATAATCCTATGTTATCGAGATTCATCCAAAACAACACATTACTTTTAATAATTGAATACAAAATTCTGTAATGACTCAATTTCCTTTTCGACAAATTTCAATGTAAATTAGTACAAAAACGCGTACGAAACAAAGTCTTGCCTATAATACTTCAATCGCTGTGTGGTGGTACCACAATAAGACTTTATTTTGCTAGTCACCTCTCGCTTTTATTTGATTTCACGTAAAGCTTATTTGTTGTAATACAATAATAATCCCTGTAGCAGTTTTATCAACATAAAATTAGTACTGATCTCACTACTAAATATAAAAGAATAAAATAATGCATCAACCATCCAACATTATCTCATTATATCGGATATACAAGCATGTGCATGTGTGCAATGTGCAGACAGCGGATGCATCCTAGATGATTGTAATACCAAGTAATACATTGCAGTGTATCCGGGACTACAGCATGGTTTGTTGTTACTTTCTGGTTTGTGTGTAGTGTGTACAAGTTATTTCACACACACGCACGCAGACAGGCAGGTCTACAATACGATGCATACTTGTTACTAGGATACTTATTGCTTCCCTTCTTTTTAATAGTTTGTGTTCTGTTGTGTGTTCTGCATGTGTTCATGCACAGTACACCGTACAAATGTCCACCTCCGTTTGCTGTATGGGGTGTGCCCAACCCTACCCGAGTACCCGCAGCTCTACATGGATTATGTTTTCAGAATTTAACAACAACAAATTGTTTGACAAAAAAATGATCAATCGGTACGGTAACGTTGTCTTTTTTTTTTGGAATTGGCGAATTTTGTGTAAAAAATAAAAACATCTCAATTAGTTTTCATGAGTGTCCAAACACCATAGTCAGAATAATGATTCAATTATTTCCTCAAAGGTAATTAAATCCACTATAAAGTTATCTCATTACTACGTTTTCCTTCTTCATTGCAAACTAATCAGCAAGATCGCTTGGTAGACTTTAACTTCACAGCTAATTGTAAATAATTAAATAATCTTTGCTGTTAGGCATTTATAAACTTATTAAAGTTTTAATTTCTTAATCAACAGCAATTATCTACGTAGTGTAGCAAAACTATTAACTATCCACTCAACAGAGACAATGTTGCTTTTAGGGGCAAACAGTAATTAGGTAGCACTTAACGAGTTCATTCAAAAGCACAACAAAAAATCGAACTAGTTTAAAAATACCCGGTTTGATTCAAAATTAAAACCGAAGCCGCGGGTTTGAAGTTTACTCAGTGCCGACCAATCATGTTTTAGAATTTAGAACACTTTGCGTGTATCGCGACATCGAGCCTCGCGTGTACGATAGCGTCATTCGTATACACATCATGGATTGTATATATCCACTAACACTAAAAGTCCCAATACCGATAAACGTTTGGCGCTCTGGTTTTAAAGAAACCCTAAAAAAATCACTACGTGTAACGTGTTTATATTCATAATGAATACTTGTTACGTGTTTTAATGCCTGTTTATCAGGCAACGCGCTATCTGGTATAGCAGCAGTGCACCGTCATACCCGCACTGAATAAAGATGTTAGTGTAGCGAGAAGGATAATGAAAAGGGCCACGAGAGAAATTGTAAACAAATCGTACTCAAAGGAGGATAATTAAATCCAACGAGAGTCTTGTAATAATGATGATGAGAGGAGTGACTCATCTGGTTCTATTGTGCTCCTGTGTCGGAGGATAATAAGGGTCTAATGAAGACGTTGCAGGTTGCCTAACAAGAAGGAGCGCTCAACCATAACTTGACCTGTTGGAATGGTTTGAATCTGTGCCCACGCACGTAGGGTACGACGACACGTGATTAATTGATTTAGCTATGGGGCCAGGCCCCAGGCGTGTAGGGATGGTTTGAAGTGGGCGAAGAATCAATTCAAAATGTCTCACCCCCCCCCCCCCCAAACGGGAGCCGGTGACGACTATGCAACAAGGTAGTGGTAGTATGCTAAACGTATTTGGTGAGATATTTTATAGATAGAGCATAATATTATTGTTAATTTATTTTGTCCTTCGATTTTTTGATGTTATTATTTCTTTAAAATTTGTGATAATAAAGATGAAAAACAGTGCAAAAGAAGTAGTAAAGACAAATGAGGATAGAAGCATCTTGAATTTTTAGTGTGATGTTACTTGAGTTAAAGTTTATAGATAGTTTGACATGACGAAAAAGTAGCGATGCATGAGCAGATGACGTAAGAAAGTTTTCGACACTCTTCTTTTATAACACACAAAAGAGCAGAGCGAAAACTATTCAAGCTTTTTAGAAAATGGGACTTTTTTGGGTTTTGAATAATTCGATTGAGTATTTGTTAATTTTGTTTTAACTGCGGTTTGCTTCATACAGTTTACATTTTAAACTACACTAACATCCATTAATTGGCTTCTCACGTAAAAATGTACAACAAAGTGAACAAACTATACTACAAATTGCATTATTACTGTACTTATTACTTGTACTACAAAAATAACCCATCCTTAATAACATATATGGTTGTTTATGAATAATGTTACAAACAAACAAAGGAACCAACAAAAAACCTTGTTCTAGTGTAGTATAGCATAGCTGTGGTGCCAGAATGGGTTGAAGATGATGTTTCTGAAATTCAATGTATGGAGGTAAATTGCATTTGGATTTTTAAACATTTTCTTCGAACTCATGGGTACAAAGGGTAGACAGGGAAGTCTCATGACTTTGTTTGTTCCACTACCTGGGGGACACTTTAAAAGCACAAACAAACTTTAGTCTGCGTTTTATGTTTTAGAAGAAATTTTCTGTGATCAAACTTCGCTGTTAGTTTCCCTCTCTTTTGGCGCGAAAAACAGGGCATATACCGACCATAATGTTTCTATAGCCAGTCAACCAATAACGTAAAGATGTATAACCTACTTTTTACAGATAATTCCAATGATAAGATCACATAATATTTTTAATCTATTTTGTTCACAAAATGTGTGTATTTGGCTTAATAGCTTCTTAATAGCTTCTAATGTCTTCACATGGTTTTAAAGATACGTGTTGGATTGCGATGTCAGAGGGGCTTGGTGGGGGGATGGGGGGGGGGGGGGGAGGGCAGTGGTATATCGTCATTGTGCAAATATTTATGTTTTAGAGATGTATCGCAAAGAACACACACCAGACCTCGGTATCATTGCTCGGTTTTGCAATGTTGCAAATCAACTCTGTAATTGCTGTGTTGCTGAAGTTAAAACAATTTCGATACATATTTAGATACTGTAAAATGTATTCTTACAGCCGATCCCTCTTCCGCCTACGTGTTATCTTCTAAGACATTATCTTATACATAAACATATTACATATATTTGTATAGAACAAATTTGAAGAGAGTATAACACAAGGTCACCCAGCTGTTGTCTCTATAACAGTGTTTGATTATTGGATACGACTGTCATGCAAACATTTACATTCTTTAAAATCAAAAATTTAATAGCACTATTTTCAATCGTCGTACACATACAATATAATACAAATTAATGTACAATTTGGGCGGATATTTATAAATCACAACAATCTATTCACAAATAATGAAAAATATTTTTAAAATTAAAAATAATTTTCTTTGCCAGATTTCTAACGCACCAAAACACTTCATACACATGAAAATCAAATATGTTTAACAACACCCTGTTCTCGGATTGAATTGAAAAGTACAAATTGAATTTTTCATACGAAAACCACTATTCAAATATATCTATCTCAATATTCTCTATCGAGGATTATTACTATTACCATCCCCATATCCGCGAAACACATAAACCCGAAGACGAACATATCTTCAGTTTTATACCAGCATGTATGTTTTACAGTCCTGGTCCGCATCTCTAGAAGAGTTGTTTACCATTTGTTCGGCAGCTATAAACCGAACCAGCACACTTGTACGTACGGCATCGTAAACAGTCCAAGCTCATATCGGCTTATGTCTTCTCCACCCAACCCAAGACGTATTGCAGAGAAGAAAGCTTTCAAAAGTAATTGATTGAATTATGTATGAACATGTTGTGATCAAGTGAAACTTCGAGCTGAAGAAAAAAACGACGACGCTTGAAAATTCGTCTGCCGTGTCTTGTATATAGAGCGATAATCACCGCACCCCCTCTAGAGTCACGTACCCACCCTCCGGGAATAGGATCCGAGCACACAATATTGTTGACTCACTTTTCCGCCATATCGACTTTCCGATCCCTGCTTGAATGCTTGTTTGACATTCGCGGTAAGTTTATATAGGTCGCTATAGAAACCTACACCTATTTTTACTTTGTACATACAATATTTTAAATCTGTTTTCTGTTGTACCGGATGGTTTGTTTTTTGTTTCGCCAGGTGTATTGATCGAAAGTTGCGTCTCGTCTCAACCCTCATCTGCCGACAAAGACTTGGCGCTGTTTGGTCAACAACAACGCGGAGACATCTGTCTAAATCTCAGCGCGGTTGAGAAAAGTGACAAAAACGAGTTCGTTCATTGAGCTGGGGAGCTTGGCGTACGGCGCTTGCCGGGCGCTTGCCGGGCGATGTACTCTGTGTGTCCGGCGCTCGGGCGGTGTGTCTGGCGGGAGGCGAGGCGTCGCTTGCCGGGCGTCGCTTGCCGGGCGCTTGCCGGGCGCTGTGTCCGGCGCTTGGGCGGTCTGTCTGGCGGGAGGCGGGCGTCACTTGCCGGGCGCTTGCCGGGAGAGCACTCTGGGTGTCCGGCGCTCGGGTGGTCTGTCTGGCGCGAGGCGAGGCGTCGCTTGCCGGGCGCTTGCCGGGCGCTGTGTCCGGCGCTCGGGCGTTCTGTCTGGCGGGAGGCGAGGCGTCGCTTGCCGGGCGTCGCTTGCCGGGCGCTAGCCGGGCGAGCACTCTGTGTGTCCGGCGCTCGAGCGGTCTGTCTGGCGGGAGGCGAGGCGTCGCTTGCCGGGCGTCGCTTGCCGGGCGCTAGCCGGGCGAGCACTCTGTGTGTCCGGCGCTCGGCCGGTGTATCTGGCGGGAGGCGAGGCGTCGCTTGCCGGGCGTCGCTTGCCGGGCGCTAGCCGGGCGAGCACTCTGTGTGTCCGGCGCTCGGGCGGTCTGTCTGGCGGGAGGCGAGGCGTCGCTTGCCGGCGCTTGCCGGGCGAGCACTCTGTGTGTCCGGCGCTCGGGCGGTAAGTCTGGCGGGAGGCGGGCGTCGCTTGCCGGGCGAGGCAGCACTCTGTGTGTCCGGCGCTCGAGCGGTCTGTCTGGCGGGAGGCGAGGCGTCGCTTGCCGGGCGTCGCTTGCCGGGCGCTTGCCGGGCGAGAACTCTGTGTGTCCGGCGCTCGGGCGGTCTGTCTGGCGGGAGGCGAGGCGTCGCTTGCCGGGTGACGGCTGCGGTAACGCTCGCACTCTGTGTGTTGCCAGGACACTCACGTTCTCTAACGCTAGAACCGACTCATGCCCTCTCTCGCTCTTTTTATCTCGATGCCAAGTTTTTCTTTTACTAGCGACGTGATTTTGTAATCACTGGGTTTCTTGTGTTCGTCGTTTTTTAAATTGATACACGCATTGTAATATTGTTTGATTATGTTACTTACTATGTAACTTGGTTCGAAGTAAAGTCAAGTTTCTATTTCTAACCGTGTGTGTGTACTATAGGATCGAACGACTTTTGTAATTGTTTAGAAAGAATGAAGCTAGTGATCTTAGTTGTTTGAACCGATCCGATCATCAATCACTTATGTAATCACCTTTTTTTTTTCATTTATTTTGAAAATATTCAGATATTAATAATATATTAACAGAGATCAATTTTTTTTGCAATTTCACAAATTAACAACTGTTTAATTCACACTTTATAAAATCAACTTTTATTCTTTTCATGACATGGTAGTAATGTTATTTTTTTTCAAATTTAAATCTGTGTATCTCTTTATAAATTTAATTACTTTTCTCCAATGTTCATCAACCAAATATTCAAACTGCTCGTCAACTTGGCCAGCTTTATTTTTCTTTACGTTAGTGATTGTGTTTTAAAGCTCAATGCAAACCTATTATTGATTGTAAACACAAAACCCTTCATCACAACAGCAACGAATTTAAAAGGATTTATAAGATTTCACTGTTCAATGTCTTTAATAAGGGATGCGAGCCGTTGTAAAAAGGCGATTCGCGAGTGTAAATTCAGTCCTCGAGCTCAGTCAGTTACAAGGGGTTGATTTTGTTTTTAATTATTTCCTCCCCCCTCGGCAGCATCTGCATAAGTCTAGCAAGCGAGGCGCGAATGATAGACAGGCCGCACTGAAAATCTGACAAATAATAATTAGTTCGATTGAACGGGGGGACGGGGGGAGGGGGGAGGGGGGACGCTCGCGAGGGGCCGCGCCCAGCGATAGGGGTGGGAATTAATAAAATGACACTGAGACGAGGGATGTTTTGTTCGAGTTATTTTCATTGCGAGATGAGTGGCTGACGGAGCAAATGACAGCTCTAATTTGATGTAGGCCTATACAAAATTGACATCCATAATTGACTGTACGAATCCGCCTTTTAGTTTAAGTAGAGAATGTCTGTCCGAACGTCAATGATTAAATACTGTCGCTTTTCGTGATGTATAAACGGGTCATCTTTCCCATTCTAAAACCAAGAGATTTATAGAAATATTTTATCCCGCGAGTAAAATACCCGCAGACAATAAATTAATGAAGAGAAGTAGCGGATATCTGAGCGGTTTTTGTGTTGTCGCGATCACTGAGATCGGTCGACAGATCTAGGATCGTCAGCTGTTAGGACAAACTAACTCGTTCCGCCGCCGCTAGAAAGCGCTCGTGTTACTGTTTGCCACTTGTTGTGTTCTGTTCTTATAGTGTTGCGAGGTGGGGTTCGCGACCGGTTGGGGCCCCTCCTTTGTTTGATTGACAGGTGGTTGCGCCCCGCCCTCCGCGCATGCGCCACAATGCGTCGCGACGCCAGCGCCGGAAACAGCCATCTCTGACGCGCTGAGGATGTTCCGTGCGGTCAGCACAAACGACGTATCTTGTCTAACAACGTGTCAACGACGAGACAAGGTCACACAGAGAACATGTCTAACAACGTGTCAACGACGAGACAAGGTCACACAGAGAACATGTCTAACATCGTGTCAACGACGAGACAAGGTTACACTGAGAACATGTCCAACATCGTGTCAACGACGAGACAAGGTCACACAGAGAACATGTCTAAAAACGTGTCAACGACGAGACAAGGTCACACAGAGAACATGTCTAACAACGTGTCAACGACGAGACAAGGTCACACAGAGAACATGTCTAACAACGTGTCAACGACGAGACAAGGTCACACAGAGAACATGTCTAACAACGTGTCAACGACGAGACAAGGTCACACAGAGAACACATCTTACAACGTGTCAACGAGGAGACAAGGTTACACAGAGAACATGTCTAACAACGTGTCAACGACGAGACAAGGTCACACAGAGAACACGTCTTACAACGTGTCAACGACGAGACAAGGTCACACACTGAACACGTCTAACAACGTGTCAACGACGAGACAAGGTCACACAGAGAACACATCTTACAACGTGTCAACGACGAGACAAGGTCACACACTGAACACGTCTAACAACGTGTCAACGACGAGACAAGGTCACACACTGAACACGTCTAACAACGTGTCAACGACGAGACAAGGTCACACAGTGAACACGTCTAACAACGTGTCAATGACGAGGGAAGCCATATTGTACCGAAGTTTGAACCAGACAATGTTTTGGCGCCTGACTGAACAAAACGAGTTTCGTTGTCTCTATTATTTTATTACAGCAGCCTTTGAATACCTAGTTTTAAAAATAAATTAATATAATTATTACAGCAGCCTTTGAATACATAGGTTTAAAAATATATTTATATAATTATTACGGCAACCTTTGATTTCCTAGGTTTAAAAATAAATTAATGATTACATTTGTACACACACCTACTAAACAGTATTCAGAAATAGAGGACTTTCCCGGAATAAATAGTGAATGAAAGAGACAGTATAGAAGAGGATCTGAGGTCTGAATGAGACAGAAAGCTATACGTTGATACTATAGTACACAATAATGTAGTAACAGTAAAATAAGCGACCACGTTTTAACGGTAGGTTGGCTTGTGTAAGACATTGGTTTGTGAAATTGTGAGCCATAAAGCACCCGTCGTTTTCTCTGCGATGTAGAACTAAGGTCCGGCAACGAGGGGTTACTGAGGCAATTCCACGTAAACGACTGGATGCGCGCTGGACGTAATGGACGACTGCCCTCGGGACTAGCCCGGTTTATTAGGGGTGATTGCGCTAAGAGGCCCCCGTTAGATCAGAGACACAGGATAACGTGGGATGTGCGGTACGGGCGTGGGTAGCCTAACCGTGTTATCAGGGACACAGGATAACGTGGGATGTGTGTTACGGGTGTGGGTAGCCTAACAGTGTTATCAGGGACACAGGATAACGTGGGATGTGTGTTACGGGCGTGGGTAGCCTAACCGTGTTATCAGGGACACAGGATAACGTGGGATGTGCGGTACGGGCGTGGGTAGCCTAACCGTGTTATCAGGGACACAGGATAACGTGGGATGTGCGGTACGGGCGTGGGTAGCCTAACCGTGTTATCAGGGACACAGGATAACGTGGGATGTGCGTTACGGGCGTGGGTAGCCTAACCGTGTTATCAGGGACACAGGATAACGTGGGATGTGTGTTACGGGCGTGGGTAGCCTAACCGTGTTATCAGGGACACAGGATAACGTGGGATGTGTGTTACGGGCGTGGGTAGCCTAACAGTGTTATCAGGGACACAGGATAACGTGGGATGTGTGTTATGGACGTGGGTAGCCTCACTATAAACCGTGTTTTAGTTATATCTTCAGAACGCTATACACAGTATTTAAAAATTGTTTACTAACCAACATCTAGTTTTGTAAGAAATAACTAATCATCGGTTAAAATAACAAGTTTACGGTTGTTATTTGATTTGTTATTTGATTGGTAGTCAATGTAATAATTGGTTTAAAAAATGACAACCGTAATGATTGCCATATTTGGGATTTTGTTAATTTTGATTCCAGTACTTTGATTCCAAACTAAAATTAATATTAGTATTACTTTTTGCTCATGCAGTTGAAAGTTGAAACGAACTATATGTCTCAACTGCGGAACCCCCGATAGTCTCTGTTATTGCTTTAAAATAATCACAGAGTGAAGCTTTATTTGTCATCCCTCGAGAATTAAATTAAAAGTTCTTTTTATGAATATATCTTTGTTCAAATACATATCTCTGTTTCTCCCATCATGTTCTTATTATTTTCGAACCGTGAAAGATGTATTGCAACAATTTACATAAATAAGTACATTTGAAATATTTATTGGAGAAAATAAACATTTTATAAAAAAGAACTAGCGGATGACATATTTTTTTAGAACTTTTTTTAGAGCATTTCAAATCAATTTTGACAGAACTTGGGGATTCCGCACCGCAGGGTAGGGGATAGGTGGATGTACATCAGAATACATTTACGTACAATCTATAAGTGTATATAGGAATTACATGTTACAGAATCTATCATATGTTCTGTTCAAGTTATCGATATGTGGGTATTTTTGAACCAGATTGTCATTAGAGTTGTAGTTCCTTTTTTTCTACCTTCTTTTTATTTCTACATAATATCCATTGCAACGAATATCCTGGAATATCCGACCCCTTACAAGCATTCCAACTTTAGCCTTCCAGTATTGTATTCGTCCCTTCCAACCATTTACCCTTCAACGAATGACATTCTGTATAATTCATTCATACTTTCGAACCATACTAGTTTCAATAATTAAAGGTGGCCAAACAGATTAAATAGTTATATTACACCTTTAGTTGAGTGTCTGGATTGGCGGATGAGTTGATTAGGGTACTTACCCTCCCCATCCCCTCCCTCACCCCTGTCCCCTGGCTAATGTAATTATGGCCTGGTGCAACAACCATCGTATTCAGGCGTATTGTGGCCAGTTGAAATTCTATTAGAGAAACTGTTGAGCAATTTATTAACTAACTTACAGATCAGCGGGTGTCTTTGTGCGTTACACATCATTGTAAAACTATCATTGTTTGCATTATATTACAGCATTGCATTTTGTTTTCAGTTTAGTGTAACTGAAAATATTGTATGCATTAATAATTTATTAGTATTTGGTACAGAGATGGTAACAGTGGTAATAGGTTCAAGAGAAGATCGAACTACGTTCAATCCTTGCCTTGCCAGTTTTGTTAATGTATGTCACTATACTTCAAGAACATAAAATCATGTTAATTCGTTGTTATAGAAGTATTATTCGAACACTTGCTCAACATATTTATTGTTTTTCACCAAATGTGTTGGGGTTGATTGAAGAGAAGTGGCGTGATGGGTGTGATGGTTGGGAGGGTGGGGGGGGGGGGGGGGGGGGAGAGCGTTAGAGTGTAGCTTCATAGCGTCGAGTTGTACTAAATGTGTTTAGCACCGTGATCGGTGACGACTGACTTTAGGATGCAAATCGTTTATACAACAATTCATATTTGTATGGTATTCATTGACTGATGTAGTTCGGCCACAAAAACCTATTCCAAACAAGAAATCGTACCTGATCGTTCTGAATTCTCTTGAAATCACCTTCGTATAGACCAAAGAACCCGTGTTAAATTGTGTTTATTATTAAATCGTTATATAAACTTCTATAACTGTGTTAAACTGTACCTCAATGTTCACAAATCTAGCTTCTGCTTCTTACAATGCATAATATGGTTATACAATAGATAGATACTGTAAGATCCATTATTAAGACGGCAAAATTTCAGACGCTGTACAATATTGCAAAAATAACTACTTAACGCGAATGACAGATAATTTCGTAACACTTCGAGTTTACACTTTTTCAACGTGTTTTAATGCTGGCACTATATTCCTTCCGGTTAATAAGTGTTCCGCACACACATAACTTGAGTTGGACCCCCCCAATCACTACTTTCCTTCCAAGGGGGAGGGAGGAGACAGGAAATGTATAACCATTTATTTATATTGCCCCCATAACTTCATACACTGCAAGTTATTGCCCCCCCCTCTCCCCCCCCCACACGCGCATCTTCCCGCAGAACCAGTATTGTCCAGCATCCCCGTCCCCTACGTCTTTGCATTTCATTTGACCAGCTCGTAAGTAACATCACGAATACAAATACATTTATCTTGAGAGTAACATTTTGTGAAACTTGGCTGCCGCGTCGATTGTGTATCAGGGATAACACGCTAACTTTTGAGTAGTCATAGTATCCGCTTTTGGAATTCATAGTCGGCCCCTACACCTAGGGGCACCCATTGTTGCTATGGATTTGTTTTGTTTATGGGAAATAACATGCAAACAATCGTTACCTTTTTAACAATGGGCGCCCCTAGGTGTAGGGGCCGACTATGAATTCCAACCATAGTCACACAGTAAGAACCTGACCTTTGTGCTCGTAATATGGAACATACTCGAAACATCAGCCTTTTATCAATCTCCAATCACAATCGTCGACATCGTGATCGTAAAGTGGATCGGGATCGCAATGGTACATTGTCTCATTCTAAATCATTATGGCATTACGATTTTATTGTAAACATCGCTATAGGCCTATAAAAACTTGTTAGTTACTTTTAACAATTTCCGGATTGTGATTGCGATCCCGATACCGACAATTGTGGCAAGGTCTCGACGCGGCGTTGGTTTGAGTAGGTCTGTGCTTGTCTTTGACTTGGGCAGCGAAAACCTACGATAGTGAATGACAAGTTTCATTGTAATACAAATGTATGTCAGAATAATTATAATTATACTACATACTTTACATGCATTTTTATGAATAAATTATGATTTTTGTGAAACTGACTCAGTTTTTTCCTTCTCCTACACAATATTAAACTTTTCAGATACGAGGTTCTGCCACTTATGTATCGATATTCCATTTCTCTACATTTAAGGTGAATCTACCCCCAATTTATTTTATTTTTTTAAACATGCATAAAGACAACATATGGCTTGAAAATTAGTTTTGATCTTCTCAAATGAGCGTATTTAATATGCTAACTCCATATGTGTTCTTTATGCAGATAAAAAAAAAAATAATAATATGGGGGTAGATTCACCTTTATTTTCTACATTAGGATTGATAGGAAACACTTGAGCGATCATAGAACGTTTTATCATTTTCGATGGTAGGAGAATATGGTTCCAAAAAAACCATGTGTAAGAAAGTCATGTATAGAATTTTGAAAAAAAATATCAACTGCTTCCAACCCCCCAAAATAAACTTGTGGTCAATAGCTAAGACATCCTGAAACAAACATGTATAAATGAGGAGTGTCGTAAACAGGAGAGTCTGGGAATCCTCTGCTAGGCTTAGTTTTGTCTTCGATGACAATTTTCTGAAATTTGACGTAGCTGTCATTGACGAATAATAAACTTAGGTACACATTTTTTCAAATTTTTGGAAATTATTCAACAAAACTTAAATTTACAGAAAAATTGAAAATTAAAATTGAATTGAAAATGTTTTTTTAATCGATGTGCAGTGATTTATATCAAATAAAAATAAATACACATTATACATATAGCTTCAATGCAAAATGTTAAATGTGAATGTTTACATACGACTTCCTGCGCTTGGTCAGGAGGGAAAGTGAGTGACCCCGCCAGTATAACAACAAACCCATCTCCCAGCTGTGCAAACCCCTCCACACTTCTACCAACCCCGGACCGGTCCGTCTCGCGTGCGTTGCAAACTCTGCTAACACACAAACAACAAGTTTTGCAAAAGTTAGCCAACCCCAGCCACTCCAACACTCAAGATGTTTGTTGGCGTTGACCAAGAATTCCCCACATCCCCGGACGAATTAAATTCTCAGTAGCCCTCTGCCCTGTCCGTCGTCGCGTCGTCGAGCACTCCACCCTCCCCTCCCCCCCCCCCCCCCCGCCTTCAGTTTATTTAGAGGCAAAACTTGGTCTTATACATCTTGGGCCGGTGTCATCTGTCACGCCTATGTTGGCAGCACTGAGTTAAGATGTGGGTTCGTGCGCAGACTAGACCACGATTGGGATTTATTCAAAATCAAATTATTTACTGAAACAGTAGTGCTGTTAGATCATTAAAATTTCTCTCCATGCGAAGAGTTTAAAATGAAGTATCTTTCTTCAAAAAAACTTTTTTGAATTTTCGAGCTCACATCTTCTGGCTCTTCGTCAGGCAGAAGCAAGCTTGACGATGAGTGGCGGTGTGTGGTCTCGAAAACTCGAAATATATTTTTTTTTTTATCTAAGTAGCCTAATCTTGATGCATTGGTTTTGTTAAATGTTAGCGTAGTGGGGGTGGATGTGGGAATGATTTCTTAAGGGGCTTGTGTAATAAGAGACGCATAGCGCTATGGTGGATGACTGGATGTTATTATCATGTGAATGTGAGGCGATTGAGTATGGTGGGTATCTGTAAGGCAAATCTTCATAAACAACAAGTATGTGCTTGCCCGTCCATCTACATGCGTGCAGGTGATCAGTACGTATATGCGTGTGCGTGAGCGTGTCTTTGACCGTCCATCTACATGCGTGAGTGCGTGTGCGTGAGTATGTGCTTGCCCGTCCATCTACATGCGTGCGTGCGTGCGTGTGCGTGTGCGTGAGTATGTGCCTGCCCGTCCATCTACATGCGTGCGTGTGCGCGTGTACGTGACCAATACGTATATGCGTGTGCGTGAGTATGTGCCTGCCCGTCCATCTTCATGCGTGCGTGCGTGCGTGTGCGTGTGCGTGAGTATGTGCCTGCCCGTCTATCTATACATGCGTGCGCGCGTGTACGTGATCAGTACGTATATGCGTGTGCGTGAGTATGTGCTTGCCCGTCCATCTACATGCGTGCGTGAGTGCGTGTGCGTGAGTATGTGCTTGCCCGTCCATCTACATGCGCGAGTATGTGCTTGCCCGTCTATCTATATGCGTGCGTGCGTGTACGTGATCAGTACGTATATGCGTGTGCGTGAGCGTGTGCCTGCCCGTCCATCTACATGCGTGCGTGCGTGTGCGTGTGCGTGTGCGTGTGCGTGTGCGTGTGCGTGAGTATGTGCCTGCCCGTCCATCTACATGCGTGCGTGAGTGTGTGTGGGTTTCAACGCAATTAGAGTCACCCCCCTCCCCTACGGCCGGCCGGCTAAGTGGAGAACCGTGTCCTGGCTTGTGATAGCGTCAGTGAGTGATGGCGCCCGTGCTAACTCTGTGACAGCTGACCACTACACATTCAGTGACATCACTAGTCCTTCCACTCCAGCCAAGACCCACCCGGACTAGCCCAGCTTGTTTACATGCAAGAAGGAAATACCAATTCTGTTATCGAATCAGAATCACTTAGACATTATATGTGATCGAGTCGACGAAATTACTTGATTACATGTTACAACTTTCTAATCAATTTTATTTTTTTAAATTTAAATTTTTCTTTTTTACTTTCTTTCCTCCCTCTTTGTTTAGTACCGTCTGCTTGCTCCATTGTTGATGTTGTTTAGTGTAACAATGCATTGTCGCGTGATCGTTTTGTAAACTAGTTTTTTACCTCAATTGCTAGAATGTGAAGTAAATATCAATATCAGGGGAGCAATACATTATGTTTTGTTTTTATAAACAATAACTTAGTTCATTGTTTTATAAAATGTTTGTTCCCACCATGCTGTGGGCTCAGCCGTCCAGTAAATGGCTTGTTATTTGGAAGGGAGTTACACTATATACTAAACTCTCCCTTGATTTTCTCTCTCTCTTCCTTACCCTATTCCTCCTTCCTCCTTTCTTACTTATCCCCCCTCCTCCCACCCCTCATTCTTTTGGACACTGTTAGTAAAAATGAACTGACAAAAAATGTCAACATAAGTTGGCAGGGGCGCCGGGTTTTCCAAATTCCGAGGGGTGCTTAACTTAACAGAAAAGGGACCAAGCACGGGGGTTGGGGGGCAGAGCCCCCAATAATAGCGCCGCAGGCGAAAATTTTTAAACTCCGTTTTTAGATTGTTTGGTGCGTTCTAGAAAAAAGTGGCTTGAATGAAATGCCAAAATAATGCATTTTCAATATATGTATACATATTATATAATAATGCCAAAAAAACATTTATTTAATCACATTGATTGTATCCAAGATGAAAATAGAAACATTATCGTAACATTTTTTTTTAAATTGAGACCTCAAAACTCGGATATATATGCATAATTTTTCTTTTAGTCTGGATATTTGGAGGGGTGCTGCGCACCCCTCCTAACAATCCGATGGGTGCTTTAGCCCCTGAGCACCCACATAGTCGGCGCCCCTGTAAGTTGGTATCAGGGTTCACGGTTTTCTTTTTGGCATAAAATCAAGAGATAGTGACAACTTTAATGAAAATACGAAATAGTATTATTGTTTCCCGTTATGAATTCGTAAAACCCCGATTGTGTATACATTTCGGCCAAGACACCGAACCAAAACTACTTTATTTTTGTACTTCAATACTTGGCTGACACTGCTTCTCTATGGCAACCTACTCAAACACTTCACCAAGTGTGTGAAAACCATCAATTGTCCAATCAACTCACCCATCATTGTAATTCACTATACATTGTAGTCGACAACCGTCATATTAATTCAATGTACATCGATAATTGAAAATATCCTATCGGTCTGCGGGTGTTGGTATCGAAGAAGTGACTCTTTCTTTCTTTCTAGCCTTGTATGTGATGTGAGATCTGTCGCAGAAAACGTAGGGTATAAAATAAAATGTCTTCTTGTTTCACACAAACCCCGCGGCAGCAGTAGTAGTCTAGATGTATCCTATATAGACTAGAACTGCTGTGTTTGATTAAGTCTCGAACTAAAAGGTTAGAAAATCGAAGCTACTCAACTCAAGCCACTTGGGGAAATAATTGAAGCCAGCCAGCGTCGAGTCCTCCAATCAGTATAAAAACCGTGGCTATCGCCCTCGGATTGGGTTTCGGGTAATAAAAGCGATATCACTTCGCATCTAAGTAGGATCCTACGCGGAATTGTTTCTATTTGCAGGCGAATTAAACGGGAAGAAAAGTAGCGACTAGAGCTAAAAGTCACGTAGTGTCTACATTGTAACAGCTGATCCAATTATGCTGGTAATTGACATGGTTTCATTTACAGCTGAGGCCGAGAAACCAATCAATGGTTGACGAGAGCTGTGAAACTGAGGACATGGCACACTCGACCAACACTAATGTAATTGACAATAGGGAAGACGACTCAGTTACGAAGTGTGGATCTCATCTCACAGAGAGATCTCATCATGGACATGGAAACACAGAGTTTCCAATTTTCAATTTTTTGGGACATTTTACTTTTTTTCACTTAATTTTCAATTTTATTTTCATGTGGTTTGTTTGTATGGTTCATTTCTGTAAATGTTCGTGTTTTCCGTAATAGTTTTAAAACATTGTACAATATATTGTACCATTTTTGTTCTCCATTATTATTTAGGAGAACGGCACACAAATTACTATAGCCAATTTTCACTAAACATTATTTATCGTTGAGCTTCGGAGGATATTGCGAATTGGAAACATTTAACTTTAGAGTTTGTTAGTGACATATTTTGATTTCAAAGGTCTCTGAAACGACTGTAATGCACTTCACACAACAAATGCTCTACCAACCACCAGTATGAGTTGACTGACCAATAAATCATAACTGAACACATCTAGTAGGTACATCTGTCCCATGCAGTTTGGAGCAGAAAAAATAAACTATAAGTGATGTAGGGATCGATTTTGTGTGACGTGTTGGTCTAATATTTCTCCTTCCAGTGTAGAAGATCCGGGATTCGATTCCTCCCGGTTCGGCCTGGAAGGTTTTCAACTTTTGGAATTATCAAACATTAAAGTTTCTTTAGAGTCATCATAGCAACGATGTATACATAATAAATTGTAATTTAAAATGTCCCCCACTGAAAATCAGTTCTTGTAACTGAGTGGGTCGGCAATACAATAACTCTTTTTCATAATCACATGTTTAGTGGTTGGTCTCTCTCATCGAATGTTGTCGTAACCGTTATATTAGTTGGAGATCTGACATTTCCTTCCATCGTATACCATATTGTTTTTTCAAGTTGCTCCAATGATTCGAAGTGAAAAGTTTTGAGGGAAATTCATAAATATTTTCAAGAAGGCCGACTGACAGGTTATTCTGAAAGCCTCTGCGTTTCGCTTCGACGAGTATCGATTGATTCTTACAAAACATAATCAAACTCGTTAAACTTCTAAGTTCGCCGACACCAAGAAAAATATTGGAAAAGTTGAAGTTTGGGAAAATCTTGTAATTAATAAAATTGTAGTGATTATCTTTAGTGTATTATAGTGTCACTACCAGCCAACGGTTTAGTAATAGTTTTTAGCTTAGTGGTAATAGACAATTAACAAAGCCACCAATAAGCCATTAGATTGTGTTTTACCTCTGTAGACAAAGACACGAGCATACAAAGTTGTTACTCTAGCTAGAACTGATGTCTGCACTGCCAGGTCCAAAAGACCAGCGAAATGTTCAAGTACACGAACATAAGCAAAATACAATAATTATGTAAAATACAATAACTGTTTTCTTGGGTTACAAAATGCTGATTTTCAATAGTTACAGATTTTGTACAATTCGGTATTTGATTATTTTTGTAACTGTTAGTATATATATATATATATATATATATATATATATATATATATATATATATATATATATATATATACATCCTGCGACATTTGTGCTGTTTCTTCTCCGAAAATGGCAACAAACAGAAGTTTATAAATATCTTCTTGATTATTTTAAGTGCAAAAATACGGAACAAATTTTCCGTATGTTTCCGTATAGCACGTTTTACAATAATTTGCATATATTATTGAAATATACCAATTTATATATTTTATTTATTTATACAAAATATGAAAAATCAGCCAATTAATAACAGCTTAGTTATGAAATAATAACAAAAATAAAATGACTCATTAACACTGATATATAAAAACATCAAAACACACTTCCCATTAAATTTATATTCAGTTCAACTCGAAATAAAAATATATATTTCACCAGCATCGTTATTAATAAACATATAACTCTGAATATATCGTTTAGATCTGAATGAAGAGTGATACATGCAATTACACGGTCAGTCCAATACAAGTGACTTGCTCGTAGCTACTATCGAAGGCATGCGACCACACACTGCACACCACACCCACCCTACACGGCCAGTAGTGTTGGCTATACAGCAGCTTCGTAATTACAGATAGCCGGCCATGCAGCTATTATCACAAGTAACGAGCGATACACACGGTAGCTACAAGCGCGGGTAAACCACATGATGACACGTGTACAAGGTGCGTACAATGACGTCACAGATGTACGATAGTGGACTGTGACCTTCTTCAGACAACCACACTACTTGGTACATGGGCGTCGCGAGGGGAAGGCAAACAGGGTGCATTGAGGGAGTTTTTTAAATTTAATTGACCCGGGTTTTCAATCGGTTAACGCATCGTTAACGGGGCCGTTAGCTGACGGTCCCTAATCTGTAACCCAAAAAACTTTATGAAGATAACAGACCGTCAGCTAACGGCCCCGTTAATGACCGATAGAAAAACCAGGCCTAACTCAAATGTGTTTGAATCGATTTCTTTCATAACCTCTATTTTAAAGTCGAAAAATGTAAACAAAATTTACACAAAAATCCCTGCGGGGCTAACTGGTAGACTTGCGCCCCTCAGACACCCTTACACCCGAATGAAGGTGCGTTTTCGTCTCCCCCCCTCCCCCCCCCCCCCGCCCCCCGGGGCCCAAGGTAATGTGCTAAAGCCAGTCGCTTTTTCAGATTTGAAAGCCACTGTTTACATTTTCACTGCTTTCAAACACATTTTTAGGGAGTGTATAAATATTTCCGGATAATTATTTTGCCCCAATATTATCTCAGGAAATACTAAAGTCGACAAATATTTTAGTGGTAGACACCCAATCATAACAGGATACAACCTTTAACCGCGTCGTCGCCCCTTTGAAGTCTCACACTGGCTCGAGTAACTAGGATATCACTAACGAACATATCTGCGGGGACAATTATCTTTGATCTCTGTAACGATGATCGGTTGGAGGACCAGATCAAAGATGGTGGGTATGTTAGATGATGATGGCCGCTTGGTCCTGTGCCAATAACCTTGACTAGACACGAGTGCACTAGGCCTCACCGCGTACAATGTACAGCGATGCACTCGTGTATAATTGGCAATTACTCTGTTGTGAAGGGACTTGCCATACGGAGTTCGTGTGTTGTATTGGCCATACGTGCTTTTATTTAATATTATTGAAAGTTAATTTAATAATAGAACATCATACGTTGGGTATTAGCTTCATTGAAATACTTGTTCCTTGTGCTCAATCAATATAAAAAATTACATTACCAAGCATATTGCAGCTAATTAAAATTGAAATGGGTATTGAGAAAATACATTTCGTAACGATGTTCTTCAATACAGAAAATTAATGTCTGGAAATATTTTCAATCTTATGAGCTTTATTTAAATGATTGATTGGTTTTCAATATTGTTGGGTTGTTGTTATTTCTGTAACACCCAGAGTAACAAATCGCTGCTAAGTGTGACTGTCTGTCTTGTTGGTTATGTGAGGATTTCCTGTTTACAGTACAAAAGGCACAAGGTTCAAATCCCGATTGTAGGGCTGATAGTTTTTAGCTTCTGGATTTAGAAGCTTTCAGAATTCAATCTCAGATCTACAAAATTGTTCGAAATGTGATGAAATGTTTGAGCAGATTGACAAAAATTTCAATTCTAGTCCTTGAAATAGAGATATAATGAATTGTTATGCTTGAGGGCATCTTTGCACTACTAACTATCTCTCTAACAATAGAAAGTTACCTCGTTACCTTCACATTTTGCCCTTTTACATATGCTGATGATGATGATGATGATGATGATGATGCTTGTTAATGATTTACGCTCTATTATTCGTATTTCTAATCATGCTATTCGTGACGACAACGTGTTATATATGAAGACAAGATGAAGGATAATTACAAAAAAAAACATGACATGCAGGATTCAAACCCACGCTTAGGACCTGCGCCCCAACCTCACGAGCCGCCACTGCACCGTAGACAGCTTTTACACTTGAGTGCGTAACGTATCCACGCTCATGTAATACTTATTTGCATGCCTTATGTTATACCGGTTTGTTTTAGCTCTGCTGGGGAAATATATATTTAATTGAATGCCTTGTATGAATCCGATGGGTACTTGAACGACAATGTGCCGCTTTGATTCCAAAGAGCTCCGCTCTGGCCCCTTGAGCGGTTTTAATCTTCGGAGTGGGCGATCGTCCGAGCTATTTGCTAACATCTGGGCACTTCACCCACGGTAGCACCAGAAGGAGCTCTCGAACTGTTTGTTTGCAATGCCTCAAGTGCTGCGATATGTTTGTTTTCAAATGTTGACAGCTTGGTCGACTCCTACGCTACCCGCTACACAGGTCAAGACAAATCTTGATCCTTGTTTCGTTCGTACGTAGAGATTATTTATAAGTATGAGATGAGATATCAAAATGTGCGGTCAAGTGGTAATATTGGTGTTTGTACTTCTGATTGCATCGAAAGTGGGAACTTCCCGTGGTTGAGTAAACTAAAACAGTTGGACGTCATAGATGGTCTTGCACTCTTGGCTTTGGTCCTTACATCCTGATCTGCTCATCAACTCCAGTCTTTCACCTCAACTCACCAAGGCTCTCTTTTACAAACATCTTTCTCGCATTGGCTTCCATACGCTTTTCACAACTTATCTTCTAACTGGTCCAATCTTGTAATATATTTGTCCGACTTAGGCCCGGTATTATAACGCCCGGCTAAACGTTTAGCACTGGGCTAACTTGTTTTTCCCTATGAAACCACGCTTAGAATTGGTGGTTGCCATGGAGAAAACAAGTTAGCGGTGGGCTAAATATTTAGCCGGGCGTTATAATACCGGGCCTTATTGCTTTACAATACTTGACAAACATTGAACCATAGTGAGGTTGTATCAAGATTTATATTATTGGCAGATATTACTACACGCTACAACATTTTGTTCAAGAAGGGGAATAGAACATTTTTAAAATTAGACAGAATTAATCACAGGCCTTTAAATCTTCAATGACAACGAGAATGACAACAATGAAATATGCATTTTGGAAACTAGTATTTATTGTTGGTCATTGATGTCATTGAAGTCATTGTTGTCATTTAGTGGACCGTGCTTAGTTCTATCTAAATGTCCTAAATCAACTTTGAAAATGGTATATTCAAAATTGAATTCAAGTAGACTATAGTTTGATGGAAAGTTGAAGCAAATTGCCGTGCAACTCGTTGCATTCATGGAATGTTGAATGAAGAGCGGCAAACTATTGGCACCTATTCAGTTTATAGTTTAAAATTTGCTCCGAGCTTTGCCTGCCTTCAGTGTACCGATACCAAGTAAAGCTCCGAGCTTTGCCTGCCCCCAGTATGAGTGACTCACACGTAATTACCGTCCTATGGGCCGTGACAACAGCGAGCATGAAGAGTTCAAAGCGCCAACTATGTCAGCGTTTGATGCTGTGATCTAGGAGGCTGTGAGTTATGCTCCACGCTTGTGCGCCTACCGCACTTCGTCACCGCATCATTACGTGGGCGCCACAGTCGCCCGCAATCAATGAGACAAGATGTACAATTAGTTGTGAGAGCGGTAGACAAACATCCAGTTATGATGTCCCAAGGCCTGAGGACTGAGTAAATAGGTAAATTAATTTAATAAAGTGTTTTTCGGTTTGTTTCATCTTCCTTTGAGATGCGGCGCCGAAGTTGGTAATATGTTTTCGAGTATGTTAAGTTGCTACTAGAGTCGTAATAATGTTTGCGCACTTACGAGGATTTGGGAGCTCTGTTGGAATGTGGTGGACTTGACGCAAACAGTTGAATGAAACTCGAGACTCGTAGCATTAGCAAGGACGACTGGTTTTTAGTAAAAACCCTCTGGTTTAGCTAATGATTGTGTAATTCCCGTTGCTCAGTGCTAGAGGCATAAATTTGTTATTAGTGGTATTATTTTTTTTTCTTGTTATTATTTCATTTGTTATAATTTTTAACGTTATTAAAATAATATGTTCGTGTTATAATACAAATTTGGGTTTTGATTTGTGAAAATTTATAATCGTACATTTTTTACTGAAATCCTAATTATTGCAAATTATATAAAGATTTTGTTTCTTAAATCCACAATCAAGCTCTTTTAGGAAATATTAGATCAATACATTGATACATAATATAGGTAATTTCACGATTGAATCAATAAGTAATAAGTTGTTTAATTACATTATAAACGTATGCGAATTTTTCTGTAAGGTGGTAGATTAGCAACGTATTTTGTTTTATTGTTATTTTCATATTTTCTGTACAACAATTTACATTTCAAATATGTCGGATAAGTGATGAATGTTTTGAGCCCCTAATCATAGGTTACACGAGTGCGCTCTTATTCTAGGTGACTTATGGAAAAAATAAAAAGGGTTTTTACGATTTTGAGATGAAAAATGTCCAGCTTGGACATTACCTTCCATTGAGCAACGGAAACATTTCCGGAGACAACCGCGAACATGTCTCCCATCCCTTCGAGTGCCCCCCCCCCCTCGATGAGCTAGCTGGCGACTACGAGAACACCTAATTAACATGCATGGAGTATAGCTTAGCTGGCCGGGGTCGGTTTCAATAGCGACATACGAGGATCCGTGTTTGTGTGTAGAGTGGGCGGCCCCTCGGGGGTGGCTTAGCCGCCTCCGGATACACAGGGAGGCTGAGAAGCGATGCGGGGGCCGTCTACAATATACTACACCGGGGCACGGGGCGCGCTGGAAGGCAACAATGTTGTAAACATATAACATAGACCATCTGGTAGTCGCTACATTAACGGTATTGACATCTTGAAAACACTTCAAGTTATTGAAACAAAAACAAAAAGAGATATTCAAGATATTGAAAACACTTCCAAGATATTGGAAAAGTAATTGAAAGTACTTATTTGGTTTTGCATCAGCTAAATTAATCAATTTATATAACAACAGTTCGTAATTCTTATAAACCCTTTGTGTTTAATATGTATTTTTAATTACCTTTATTGCGCTGGATCCTTGTGGCCACCCAATATACGTTGGACAGCTGACAATTAATTGTTATTTTCTCTATGGCAGTTCTCAATTTGATATATTATAAGTGGTTAATATAAAAAAGAGTCTAATACAGTTTTTATTTTTTACTTTTAAAATTGATTATTTAGATAATACAATACCAAATCAATGGCCGGATGAATTGCTTTCAACATCTTGAAGAATTCTCAATATATAAATATGGAAACGTTAATTTTGCTTGTTAGACTCTCCTTTTCCCGTAAACAACAGAACGTGTTATACTGTATAGGTACGCAGATAAAATCATAGGCATACATTGATTTTCTACTCTTACTAATAATTCAAATTGTTATATTGTAATTTAATTATGAATAATTCTTCATATATTCACCAATTTCACACATTTCCGTCAAAGTGATAAAATCTTTGCGGCCAACACATTGTTGTCCTCCCATGTACTGTATTTGAATTGTATATTGTATATACTTATTTGTAAACATAACTGAATTCCTTATGCATATCCATAGTTTATAATTACGTTTCATGCAGGTAGGCCCTGTATCCATCTATGTGGTTGTAGTAATCTATTGGTAATAAACTAATTGCTAAACCTTTAAGATATTATTGGTTTTATCGAAAAGTGGAATTTGCTATTTCGTTGTTGTAGTTTGAAAATACTTTGTATATCTTGAAGATATCATAAATTAACATTACAATTGTATTGACCACTTGAACGAAACGATTTACAGCAAACAGGTTTGTAATGTGTAATGTATTCTTGTTGTCCTTGTTTTGAAGTTAGCCCATCTGTCCGAGTTCGACTCCCAACTAAGTGTTATGTAGAGAAGAACAAAATATTCCACAGTTGGTAACTAACTTTCTACCAACCCTATACCTACTCTATGCGTGAAAAAGTGTACACCGCTGGATTAGTGTTGCACCCGCCGGCTTTGGGCCTATCCTCATCTCAGTTGTAGATCCTTGTTTTCAACTGTAATTATTATTCATAAAGCTAAAGGTGGCGACCCCTACTACCGAGTTTTGCAAATGAATCTATGGCCTCCGAGAGACCATGTTTGCCAAGTAGTCTTTTGTAATTTCAAAGTGTACAAGTATACATTAGCGTATGCAGTATTTGTTAGTCAACCCAGCTTTGCCAGTCCCTGCTGGGGAATACGTGAGATATGTGTAATGATACATTATTTCATTCCCTGTCTTACGGGCAGTGTATTGTGATAAATGTTGGCTGGGGTTCGGTAAATAACGTTGTTTCATGTGTGTTATGACTTGTTAGGGGGTTAATATTCGGCCCTGTTAAGCTTTCTTCTTTCTCGTGCAAAACCTAGTCATGAGAGTTACATTATTTAGCTCTCGTTGGTTGTGTTTGTTGTGTTTTGTGTTGGTCGAAACGAAACACAGGGGGGAAATGCGAGGGTAAATTTAAGACTGGTGAGGGTAGGAGATGCGCATTTTGTATTCGTAATGTTGCTTTAGCACGGTGTTATTATACCACGCATAAGATTCAATGAAAGTTGGTTAATTCTTTGTATTTAAAAACAGTATCTCATTTTGTTGTAACCTACAAGAAACCAAAAGTATTTACCTACGGCTCTATCCAAACGTGGTAAATGTAACCGCCACATTACAGAAGGCCTATTCAACACTCTTTCTAGTGCAAACTAAAGTTGGGCGAGAGTTGAAAGATTGGGGAAAAACGCGTGAAAAATTGTCCCTGCCCCAAAAAAATCCCGAGTCAAGCCTGACCATCTCTGAATCAATCAAACAACGAAGTTACTTTAGGGTCAAATGTTTCAATTCAATTATATGTATACTAATAATTTGTATGGAGACTATTTAGATAGAAAGGTTGGTATGTTAGTAAAACTATCGTAAAAACACATCCATTGAAAATCGTCAAAATCTAAGTTTATGATTTTTTTTAAGAAAGTGGTTGAGATGACAATCATTTTTAGATGTTATGCCCTTTTTAAAAAAGATGGCAAGTAAAAATAAAACAATGCATCCTGTATGTTTACCTTAGAACATATTTTTAAAGTTTCTTCATAAAACCCATAATGTAAACAGCAGCTGCTTATGAGCTACAAAGTTGAAAGTGATGCATCCTTCACCCTTGTGAAGTGTGGCGGTTATCCTCAACATACACAGTTCCATATACGTCTCTTGCTCGCTAGCTACATGACGTCATCACTTCACACGGTCCTTCACTAAATTGCACTTAACTTCTAAAGTCGTTATTATTTTCCACCCGGAATTTTTTTGTCACTCAATGACTTGTTACCATCACAAAACAGTGACTTTTCAATTTTCAATTTCCATCTCCTTTAAATAAAATTTAAGTATTTTCGGTAACGTTTGGCTACCTGAAATACAAACATTTCTCCGCACAGAACCACAACCAGAGAAGAGTATCCTTCAAAATAATAAATTCACACAATCTCTCAACGCTCGCAATAAAAAGTAGCAGGTCGGAATGCGCCGAGTGTGACTGAGATGGATGGAATCCCTGACTCGCGGGCCCAGCTTAGCGAAATGTTAAGCCAGCCTGTCAATGTGACAAGACACGCGGGATTTCTCGGAGATTGGAGGAGAGCTTTGGGTCTCAGTCGTCAATGCGACGTCGCAACCTTATGAGGACGAGAACTGATGGAATACATACACGGGGTTGGTTTCACTCTCCTTCTGAGACGGTCCATGCGTGGACGTTTAACCCCCGGCCCACCTGGATATGAGGAATTATCCCATTTAAAATTTGTTTCTAGTCATTGTCCATAGAATTAAGTATAGAAAGTGAAATTGGAGCTTCCTTTTGTGTTTTAATTCGAGGGAAATTTAGAATATAATTAAATTTAAAGTTTATAACCATTGTATTGTAATAGTAAAATAAAATTCAACTCCTGAAGACTGCAAATCTAAACAAAATTGTGATTACCATTAGCCGTATTCTAGATCATTTCACAGTTTTGGCAATGGCCAACGGAGCACTGCCTTATTACTTGTTAGAATCATAAGTTTTAAACATAGTTCTCTAGTTCGGTCGTGAGTAGGCTATGTCCAGTTTGTGCCTCAATGTCCGTCGATCCCCTGCCGGAGGTTCTGTAAACCTCGAAGAGCTCGACGAGCCTCCGCCAAGGATTGATTATATTCCTCTTTTGTGAGTTGGACATGTTTTCGAAGAAACAGAAACACAATACAAGGGAATATGAAGAGAAAAAGAAAATTACCTGATAAGTGACAATTCCAGCGTCACAATATGGAATATGTGAATAGACAATACGAAGAAAACGTATTTATATATTTACTAAACAACACACAAGAATATAATTATATACTTTAGCCATGAGCAGTTTTCCAGAAGTTTCTTGTACTGGTATTTTAACTAAACTTTGAATGCATTGTATAACTTTGCATATAATAAATAATATTGTTTTATTACTATATCTATCATGTTCTCTTCTTCCATTTTTTATGTCCTGTTTCTTTCCCCTGATTTTTAAGCAATTTGTATTATGAGTCACTGTATCAACACTCACAACCATTACTTTGTCACTAACTCAGCAGGTCCTGTATATAAATAACTCGTGGTTTCATCCAACGCATGAACGGTTACGATAGCCAATGGTCAGTTTCTTCATCTCCCACTGACAGACCCGACTAAGCAGCCCAGCCCAGCCAGACCGGATGGATCCACATTTACATAAACACGATATAAAGCAATCACCGAATATAAACACTACACAGCCCTTTGATAACAGCCAGACAAGACTCGAAGCACTTGCGATGAGGATTGGCCGAGAGTAAACATAAACAACTCTGAAGCCCATCTGGCAGAGACGCTGAAACCGGTTCGACGCTGACTGATGGACAAACTTACCAATTAACGATCTGCGATCTTTATTTCTTTTTAATTTTATGTTTGGATATTAAAACTGTGGTCATTACAATCTTCTTTACTTCGTAACGGTTACAATGTCAGTAGATAGAGGCGGTGGGACTCGAACCCACGCTTTACATGGGGTTGATGTTGGTTTTATCATGTTGTTGTTTCACTTGCATGTTATCGTTGTGTATTGCATTGCTTCCAGTATTATGTTGTGTTGCTTAGATAATGCATTGAGAGGACTCACATCTACCAATAGAAGGCGTTTGTATCAGGAGGCAATGCCCATACGCGGCTGAGAGAGAATACACGTTATTGTTGGTGTAAACAAAACATGACCAGCAAACATAACTATTGTCTTCTCTTTTTTTTACATGGGAAGTTGGCGTAGTCGTATTTGTGTTGTGGGTATTAATATTAATATAAGTATTTCCTATGTTGTGTCATGGGCACGTTTGAACTGATCAATACTTTCGTCAAACAATTATTGAATTCAAGGAAACATTGAATTACATGGGTTATGTGTATAAGTTGCATTGTCTTGCATGTGTCCTAAATAAGCAGCAGTGAACACAATATACATATACCATGCATGCTATTCGCTTTGCTCTTGAAATCAATGAGCTTTACGAAAATATTGAACCTTCTAAAGAAGGTTGAAGAATTTTTTAATTTTCAGTAAGTTGACGTGAAAAATAAAAATCATGAGAATTCTCGGCTTGGGTCTAATTAAAATCCTCGCCACCCTTCTCTGCCCCCAGTGCCGACTTACTATTATTTGTTGTTTTATTTTATTTAGTCTAGTCTAGTTTAATCGTATTGTCTTACTGTAAAAAAAAAAAACACGCTGTAAAGAGCGTTAGCTCATTATGGCAAATAAAAACAAATTACAAAAAAAATTAAAATCTTCGACACCAGCTCAATAATATTGAGTTACCAAATTCATAGGTTGCACGTACGTCACATCTTTGCGCGTGGCGGCCACATTTGTGATCAAACTTTTGGTTGCCATGGAGTCACAATTGAAGCCTGTTGTGATAGAACACATACATTCATAGTTCTTTAAAATTCAGCCTGTTCCTGAAATAAAATTGTTGTGTGGTAATTTTTTTTTTTTAATAATTTATGCTTATTATCTAGGCTTATTTATTAAATTTTAAAATGATCTTATATGATTAGTCCTCATCAATTGTGTCGCAATCATGGCCGCTGTGACGTCACGTGGGAATTATGAATACATTACGAATGCTGCTTATATGAATGAACGCCGAGAATACCACCTCTATTTTTATTAGTACTGGTGTTTCTGTGAACACTGTTCTAAGAATGCTGTAAGTATAACCGCTGCTTGTGTGATGTCCTTTGAGCCCGGCCGACTCAAGGTAGGTGCTGGATGTAATTAATGAACTCTTCCACCATCAGAAGGTGAGGAGACTTTTATCGCTCATCACGGCCGTCGTCGGTGTTAACACTGGCCGTGTGATCACAATACCTGGGGCTCGAGAGCGACACTACTACAGTCAAACTAAACGAAATGGATCATAAAATACAAACATATACTTAGGTCCGTATTCATTCATAGTCATTCCCTACCCCTGGGAGCGCCCTTTGTTGCCAAGTAACAGTGTCATGCATGTTATTTTCCATATTGAAAACAAATCAATAGCAACAAGGGGTGCCCCTGGGTGTAGGGGACGACTATGAATTCCAACTTCCAGCCTTAGTTTGGGTACCCACGTCATAAGCAAATTAGTTTACAATTGCCATCTGGAGCAAATATAATTTCTTATTATAGAAAGGGGAACTGAAACGCTTCTCAAATGGAAAAACAGATTTTACATTTTTTTGCGATGTATTGCTCTCGATACTGCATGGCCTGTTGTTAAGTGAAATTTTGTTCTACTACTAATTTTGGAACCAAAACAAAGTGTTAAGGTTCAGTTTGTATTCAGGTCACTCACCTTCATTGATATAACGATGTTGTGAATAAAAATGTTTATTATGATGTTGGTGCACAAACTTCTACATCCACCGGTCGGTGTATGAAATAATTTGTACACTCCAAAAATAGTTTAGATACATTTTTCCCAAACTTCAACGCGAGCTAAACAAATCAGCTTCACACTTTGTATTTGGTTCCAGAAATAGTTATACAATTATACTTTACAATGTATACGAAATACAATACATCAAGAGTAATACATCACCAAAAATGTGTTCAGATTTGTTTGAAATGTTTAGACATGTTTGATAAGACTTTTTTTACTTCCTGTCTCTACGTATAAGTTTATTCTTATAGATTTAACAAAAAAAAATCACTCCGGTCTGCCACGACAATGTGATGAATTTTGTCCCAGACAAAGAAAAGAAGTAAGAACACTGAACCAAAGAAAGAGAATAATTAGCTTTACTCAAACAACCAATTATTTGTCTGACCTGTTGATTTGATTCCACACCCCTTAATTGTAACTAATGCAATTCAAGGACTTGATTGGTCTACAGAACCGCGCATATATAAGAGCTTTAAATCGAAAAGAGTTTTTCCCAGTATTACACTGATTGACTGAGCTAAAACGTAAAACGTGCAACGGACGTACTTTTCCAACAGTTTGTTATATTTTTTATATTGCGCACAATTTGCAACAGATGTTATTCCACAAGCACAGATTGAACAAAAACAGAAACGATGTCAAAATACATTGTAAAATATAATATATGAAACGAACTGATATGTTACGGGTGTGAGTATATGTGTGAATCAATTCTACCAACGTGTGTAAATTATTCTGCAATCAAGCAAATGTGTTGGTGGTAGAATAGGATACATTGGTGAAGTGAGTTTACATTTTAGAGTGATCCATTGTAATTTGGAAAGTATATTTCAATTCAATATTCAAGGTTTTCATAGACCCCAACCCTGATTTTAACAAGCCCTACGTGGTGTTGTTATGACTGTGGGTACATTGAAATCTTTATTTCTTGTATCATTAACAGCTGTAGTTCGTTGAAATATTCAATGCACCCCTGAGTAAACAACAAAAATTAAATGTATAGGAATGTTAGGATGGAACATTGCCATCAATCGGTTAAAACATTCTTTCAAAATTTTGTAAAATCAAGCTAAAACATGGGGCTAGAGTAACCTAAAATTCATAAATATATGTTAGTAACTTAATAATATATGTTACGGCCATAAACACATGTCTCTGATACAAATCCGATCTCCATCGATAACAAGTCTGATTTCGATTATCATCGATAAACCTAAGGAAACCCGTTTTTCGTTATTTGATATCATCACTCCCTGTTCGATGTGAAACCTCAGGGTCGAAGTTGAGAGAACGCGAACCCTATACACAAGATTACCGAAGATTAGCCATCCCGATTGCTACATTGGTTTAGAAATACCGAGGGAAACTGATATTTTCGTTATAACCTCCAAGCGAATGTTTTCAAGTCGAAATAATGGTTTGTTCCGAAACGTCGAACGACACCGCCTCGGATCGAGATAGCGTCGCATGGTCGTGGGCGTAGGGTGTAACCGTCGGTCCTTTGAGTCGCCCAGCCCAGCCGCCGCCGACGAAATGACGGGCTTGTAAAACCACACGGCTGGCAGAATTCATTTGCATGCATTTTACTTTCCAAGATTAAAAACCCTGCCCGGGAAACTAAAGTCTACGAGAAGAAGTTGAGGAGATGGAAATTAGGAGGGAGCCGGTCGGTTGTTAGTCGAGGTACAGCAAAGACTGACAACCTTGCGGAGGAAATTGTGGCCCACTGGTTACAGCGTATATTAAAATAAGGGGGGAGGTTTTTTAATCTTTTTTATAGCATTCGGGGTAAGATATTACAGCAGCCGCATCACGCAAACTTGGTAAAACACGGCCACTTTTAATGAAATTGAGAAGAAGCTCTTGTCTCCAGGAGCTGAAGTTTAATTTTTATTGAAGTTCTAAATAACCGCGCAACCATTTTGGCGTCTTATATAAAAGAAAATGTCAGTGGGGGCTTAGACAAGTTATCAGGCTTACTGTTTTGTTATACACCCTCTCCCGCACACTTTTTATGCTCCTCTCGCTTACATATTGTCTCTCAAAATGAAGCCAGCCAACACATAATGTGCAATATTATTAAACCGAGCAACGTATATCAGCGTGAAAGAAGGCGAGACCCGTATCATGCAAATGTACTTTGCCTCGGTCTTGTTTATATGCTAATAGAAAATAATTTGAAAGATGGTTCTGAGCGCTGTGAACGTAGTCGTAACAAAACATGGGCGACATTTGTCTCCAAAGGGAATTACATTTTTCATTTCAATCTCGCTCAATCTTTACACGAGATTGTTTAACTACTTCTGCTGCTCTGAGAGATTTGTTAATTAAATGGCGTCGGTGAAACTATTTTGAACGTTGAATTAAACAAATATGGACGCTAGGATAGTTTGTCTCATGGCTATAGTAAGCGGTGCAAGTGCAACACATGACCCCTTCAATGCATTTTTTCAATTGGTCTTTTTTGGGTTATAATGAATGGGTTTATAAAGTACAATACATTCAATAAGACAGAACCTCGAATGTTTATTACTTCAATCTAAATTTTTAATTGTTGTATACAGTTGTGAATCTAGTATTCTAGGGAACAGTGACATGACTCAAACCACAGGCGTCCTATGGCGCATCGCATATAACCAATGGCGACGACCAAAATATTCTATTCTCTATATTTGAAAAGGACGCTTTTGACCTTTCTTTAGGGGTGTTTTCCGCTCGAAGGAAGAATTTTTCACATCTGGAAGTTTGCATAGTTGTAGTTGAAATAGACACAATAATTTCAATGCGTTTTTAAAAAATCGTATAAATTCATTTATTGGTATTTAAAAAATCATAAATATTAATAATCGTTATTATTTTTTCTGGTTGGCGTGTGATAATTAAAAAACAAAAACTACACATATCGATACCTTTATTTGAACATCCTTGGGAACTATACAACATTTCAGATATAGACACCAAAACACCAAAATGCTCAAAATGTATACAGCATCATTTTATATGAACACACTGCACCATAGCACTGCACCATACCACTAACTAACAATTTTGATACTTTCCTGTCTATCGAAGTGTTGACTGCATGTGTGACATCACTTCTACCGGTCGCAGCCCATCAGACTATCAGTAGCGCACTGACAGGCAGATGTCACTGACATACTGACAGCCCAATGTCAGAGATCGCCAAGTGTCACTGATCTTAAACCCTCACTCGACGTAGTATTAAGACGTCGTTAGACCGTTAATCTGTGCCAAGACGAGAACGAAGAATTATTCAAAAGTTAATTCTTCTTTATCCGCCAGGACGTACGACCCGCCTGATGGATTTAGACACATCGGAAAGATTAGGGTCCTCAAAAACCTCTAAATTTATCCACCGAGGTTAATTCAAGAGAAAGGAGTTTCTAGTTAGTGTCGTAGAAATTCATCTCAAGCGATACAGGAATAGAAACACGCTAGTTGGGGGTTGGCCAACTATAGCGCTTTGTGCAGCAAAGATGATTTGATGATTGCTCCTCAACATTCCTTGAAACTGTCGTTTTAGACGATTTAAACAAAGTTACTTTTCAGGCTACTGATGTAAAGTGTACTTCTCTAATGTCTTATTCAGTTATAAAACTAATTTAAAAAGAAAGACACTGAATGTATAACCACTGATTGTACATAGCATTAATAACATCACCAAGATATAATAAAAATGAAGTTACATTATTAACATCCTCATCCTTGAAATTGAATAGGTTATGCTAGAAATGTAATCATATTATATTATTAGACCAATATGGCCGCTGTGTGTGACGTCAGAAGCCACGTGAAAGCTATGAGGAGTTATATACAAATATTACAAACGAAATATCGCGAACATATATTATTGCATTATATAAGGCTTGGAAGCTACAAATTAATGTAGAATCAAACAAACTAATTATATGAATTTCCTGATGTTTTAATAATTTTTTTTTTATCTGTACACCTTGTTCCAACATTGTCAGGTAAGGGGGTGTTGCCACCAAATACTAGGGCATTCAGGAATCAGCACCAGTCTGCCAGTCTTGATGCATCATCTTCTTCATCTCCTTCAGCTCCTAATCACCAATTGTTCTCCTCCCTCTCCTTTCGTCCAGCCAGCTCTCTCCATCTAGCTCTGTCCTCCCACCATCTCTCCAAAATAATTAAATTAATTTAAACCATCATTAAAAATCCATTATTAAAGAGAGCAATTCCCACCAAGAACTAATCGATAAAGTTGAGTCCATATTTTGTAACATAAATCCACATCAAGTTACTGAAACTGTCGGTTATTGACGCAGCCATTTATCTAAACTGGTAACGATGCATACGTTTTCTTTCGTTTTCGTTCAAGACTCGTCCTCCAGAGCGCATGACGATAAGTTACAAGTCTCATTGTCTTAAACTAACCGCCATCAATTTAAAAATGCATCGGCAGCGACCGATTTTATATCCAACTTGAAATATCACCAATCGGTTTCTGCATTCGAACGTGTAGGTCAAAGCGTAATATATTTATGACTGATCCGATAGCCAAACACAGACATATTTTAACAACGATCGACAATAAATAAAACACAGCCAATAAGAAGACACATGGGTATATTATTACAGGTATGAGTAGATTCCCTTTAAAACAAAACAAGTTTCATTTATTCCCTGACGAAAACGGTCGCTTTGTTTTCACCGACGCGACGCCTACTTTATGATACACGCTTAGAGTTTCCCAGCGTGGCATATTCATAACATAATGTACAACAATGTCAGATGATGTACAGTGTGTCATTACGTTTGGAACTCGTGTCAAACAACGAGTCAATTTACGAACACGGTGCCCAATTTTATTGGCATCGTTGTAGCGAGTTATTACCCTCGTCTGTAATAAGTTAACCCAGCCCGCTCCGCACATGTGTTGGCGTACTTTAAAGCTCGCGTTTTTAAAGGGCAATAATTTGATGTCATACGCTCATGTGTTTCGTGTTAATGGGACAAGCGGAGTTGTTATTACTAGATGCTATGAGTAACAGTTAATATTCAGTTGTTATTGAATTATATCCTAGAGTTAAAGCGGTGCAGTTGAAATATGGGCGAAGGTGTCGGGTTTAATATTGAAGACTACAACAATTGTTGCATGGGGGGATGTTGTTTACGGTGATGGTGATACTGTTTCTGATAGTCGAGGAGGAGTGAATGGAACTCTGGTTAGAAAGGTTGTGGGTTTGACACCCGCACCCTGACGCATGCACCATTGCTTTTGGAAACTAGACATAAAAAGACAAAAGGTTTCACATTCTCAATACATACTACAAGGGTTGGATTCACATAGAAAACTAAGATTGTAAACTGGGTCTTTTTAAAGACTGAAGCTTCTCAGCTAAGTCCTAAACTAAAATTATTTTATTTTTGTTGTATACTGTATACTGAGAAGGTTTTGTTCGAATTTATTTGTATGCAATATGCATGTATCTAATTTTTCCTTGTTAACTGACTTTCCTTATTACAACGATGTATAATATAAAAGTGTACATGAAAACATGACTAACGGCTGTCTTCAACCCGCCTTAAATAAATACATTTTATATCTATCTTTGTACCTAAAATAATATTGATTCAATTTAGGGATTGTTTGACAAACAAACTATTTCAACTCTTTTATCTTCCTCCCAAAATATTACACAAGAATAAATGAAGGATGGTATAATATACAATATATATACCGTATTAAGTTTCTGGAACTAATAGTTTGTACGTTTTAGTGCGTAGACCTATACATAATGCAATGTATAATTGGAAACAATGTGCTAAAAATAAATAACTAGTAGCCTATTATTTACAGAGATTTCTTTCTAGTTATTTGCATGCGCTCACAGCCGGCAGCAGTTCGTTATAAATAACGATGAACCTGCATCTATTGTGTAATATTAATAGCGCCTCCCTGCTCCATCCGTGCACAAGACGCAATGAAATGTGTCACTGCAGCAATAGTTGACGACATCTGTCACACGCGCAGAAACAAAGTGCAACATTACTATTTAATGGCCTCAACACCCTAGCCAAGTGTTGTAATTAGAGTTCGCTACTTCATTCAATGTTGCCGTTTAATATGTTAAAACGTAAGCTCTTTATTATCATTCAAATCTTGTACAATGTCACAACTCTTGATAAATGATTAACAATTGATTTAAATGCGTAATGCCGCGCCCTCATAATCCCCATGACTGGGAGGCCTAATTGTTCTCGATTGTTATGAAAACTGTTTTATGAGAAAGTGACGTCGTGTGCGTGAATTGGGGAAATTATTACACTTCATTGTTTACACTGGATATGTTCTTTGGGGGTTAGGGGTGCATGGTGAGAGAGACAGGTTAAAAACCGTGCCCCGGTTGGACTCGAACCCATGTTCCCTGCTCGCTTAGAGGATGCTTTTACTAGGAAATTTCATACCATACAATGGAAGTACACTTCAAAAAAAGAGAGATATAGGCCACATATACTATATGGTTAAATAGCAACTCAATTTTGTCAGTGGTTATTATATGGAAAAAGGTGTATACTCTTTTATGGAAGTGACTTTTTGTTGTTTTCGTGTACATTTTTGATTGACTTTAATTTTTACTCAAACATCGCTTTTGAAGTTAGCAAACTAGTCCATTAAAATATGCGAATAGTTATAAAGATATTTGAGTTATATTATATTTGTACGTGTTTCATTTTTTGGAGAAGCAAGCACAACTCCTCGCTGTTCATAAATACGTGTTTATTTAGGTGGTCCGGACCTCAGGGAATTACGAGTTTGTGTGCCGTAAATATGAAGAGTGGATCTCTTCGTAGTGTCCAACGGGGCGGAGACCATAACACATTCAATCCTTATCAGACACTGATAACACAAACATATTAAACTAGGTGTATAGTGAGTGATACACGGACATGTTAGCACCGCACAGCATGTTCGTCGGTGTAAACACGCGTTGCAGGAAGAGTCAGCCATGAGACGACAACGAAGACTCCAATAAGCCCGGCCCGTCAGCACAGCAAGGGGTTGTTTCTTCTCATAACACTCGGCGCTGACAGCCAGGGAGGAAATGAAAATACTGCCATTCACCATCCGCACCGCTGTCCGTCCGCAGCGGCAAACTCCCGAACTAGAGCCAAGCGTTCCTTTGTTATATCTTTATTCAAGAGTATATTTTTGTTCGTGGAAAGATTTTATACTCCTCGCAAGAATTAATTATCACGAGCGAATGATAATTGATATTAATTGTCTTTTCTCACTTTCCGGCGCATTAAGTTTCTTTTCATTTGGAGACGGAGACGGAGGCGCAAGCACAAGTCCCCGCTCTTCAATAAATGACGCATTTTGTTTTGGCCAAGTTGTGATCTAAGTTATAAGATAGTCGAGAATAATATAATCTTCGCAATTCCTTCTCTCTCGGAGCTCGCATTATCTATTATCCGCGATCCTTTCATAAACTTCAAACATCTTACTAAAGACTAACTGTCGAGAGACAAAATCCTTTCAACTCGAGTTAATTCTTGAATTAGATTATTTTAAATTATAAAGTTTTGGCTGCCTCATGGAAATCACCCCCCCCCCCCCCCTCCGCCCCCCTCTCGACGCCCGCAGACATTGGGGCG
The DNA here is from genome assembly GCA_945910005.1 of Isoperla grammatica. NCBI lineage: Eukaryota > Metazoa > Arthropoda > Insecta > Plecoptera > Perlodidae > Isoperla > Isoperla grammatica. The sequence continues at coordinate 33,406,194 of OX246739.1, forward strand.
AGCTCTCGCTGATAGAGACAACTAGATATCAGTGTCGTGGGCGAAGAGGCGAGACGTTAAATATCTCCCAAGCGATATCGTCTCTCTTGTCTGAAGTAGAGAACTAAACATTTGTTTTGTTAACCAATAAAACATGCCCACGTTGGAAAAATATACATTTGAATTAACGCTACCAACTAATTTGTCATTTATAACCTATTTACTCATCAGCACGATTTACAATGGTGAAATTAAACAGGAAAATGTAACAAAAGAGAAATATGATTAGGGTTAGGCCAATGTGTTCTTTCTATATTAGAAAAAAAACAAAAAAACAAACAAGTATAGTGATGTCAAATGTAGCTATAAAAACACTTTGAGTACACCTAAAGAAATATTTAATATTTGAAAAAAGAAAAAAATTTAAACCAAACATTGTGCATTTTCAAAACAAAAAACATGCGTTTATAAAAAGAAACGATAATTAATCTCATTATATCGTGCATGTTTCATTATATAATTTTACCTAATTAATACATAATATTATAAACACTAAAATTGATACATTTGTGACGCAACTTCTAAAATGAGTTTCAGTGGCAATTTGTCCATTGCACAAGGGTGCTACGTTCGCACTTTGATGTGTTAACTCAACATTGGAATAAACTAATTTCTTTTCTTCAGCATTTGAAAGTTTATAAAACGTGAATTTGCTTCTCGGACTCAAACCAACAACGATCAACGCTCAACACGAGAAACCTTCACCGACCATCTCTCGTTCGTCGAGACAAGTAAGAAGCGGCGAGGCGCGACCGCGCTCACAAGATTTGCTGCTCTGTTTGCAATGTTTCTAGTGTAACTGTCCCACTTATAGTTATAAATAATCGGTGATTAGGACGGCCGGTGATATATGCGCTGTGATTGGGCCGGACAGGTGCCTGGGTGTTTACACCGGGCACATTAGGCGACACCTCCGAAATAGATCCGACTTATCTTTACAGGAATGCACCGGCACCGCCACCTTTTACAAGTCGTCACATGTCATTAGAACAATTTCTAAACAGGGACGTTAATGTAGCTTTAAATTTAAAATCAAATTAATTTCTGCGACCAACAGTTTCGGATTACACGCCTGTTTTTGTTCCACTTGGCCTAACGACAAATTCGATATAACTCAAACTCTTGTTTCGATGTAGAAAAAATTACCTCACATGTTTTTAGTTGTTTAATACGAAAATAATTTACTACCTTTTCTTCGACTTTCTTCCCGATGCTTAGAATAGTAAGAACATAATTATAAACACCAGCTTACCACGTTGAGCTTTATCAACACAAAACAGTAGGAATAAAAAATACCCATTGCCCTCTCAATAGCTTAGCAACCTCGTTATTTTATACTGTCTACTTGATTGACGTTTTTATCAAAGCTTTGGTATAAGGGAGGAAACAGTCTGCATCAGAAGACACTCAAGTATAAAAGGAAAGTGCACCTTTGACTGCACACAGTTGTCATATACTGACAAACAAAGGTATGCGGAAAGGATTTTTTTTTATTAATACGTAAACATATTTTCTGTTATCACTTTTCCAAATTGGTATGCTCAAGTTACCCAGAGAAACGATAGTGGTCACTAGGTCACGAACATACCAAATAAAATAAAATGTATTTTTTTTTTAACGATCGCGAAACAATTTTTTGTTGAAACAATTTTGCAACTATACGAAGATTGTCATAGGTTTTATTTCACCGTGTTAGGTATGAGTACAATTTTCTGAAAATTAATCTACGAATCTTCCATCTCTGGATACCCATCTGTACAAATTTTCAGTTGATGGTTTTTTAATTACAAGTCGCCTTCTATTATATCTTACTTACCATAAGAACATGGCTATCATTAGACCATTAGACCATTACACCCGAACGTGATGTAACAGTGCGTTTAATTCGAATCTAGATCGATGCTATATCTACATTTAGTCAATATTAGATTTGATTGGCCTCATTCAACCTAGCATTACTCTTAATTCACTCACTTCAAATCCACCCCATTCCGCATGTGACTGCATGTTTAAATGTCCTAATAACAAAACCATGAACTAATAATCACCACTATACATGCAATTACAATATAACATGGTTTTGTTTCTATATTGCGTGTTTGTATTTCAACGACAAGATGGCGGTGTTTTTCAGTATACATACTTACGTTGTTAAACGCGTACGGTTATGAGTACTCGGATACAATCTTCTACACACGCACATGCGTGGCTAATAATTCTTGCTACATCCAGCAGGCGTTTAAACGTCGGAATCGATGGTTTGTTTTACTAAAGCTATCTTTGCATAAATTCACAGAAGGCGTTTTTATTTTTTAACATATTCTGAATGTTCTAATTGAGATTATTAATTTGTTTACAGTTAATAATCGTATACGTACCAGAATTTAGAAAAAGTAATAAAATAAATATTGATACACTTCTATCTGAGTAAAACATGAATTTGTATTTATAATTTGTTTATTGATGTTATAAGCTTTTCATATTATTTCAGTTTATGACTCCAATAAAATAATAATTGGTCGTGAAAGCCTAAAACATGTGTATGATCTGTGCTTTCTGGTTCATGAATGTCGAAACTTCGAGCCTATGAAAATGTGTGCTATACCTGGCTATAATAATGTATATAAAACTAGAAAATATCACTGTGATAGAATTTCAATATCATAAACAATGAATTTTAAAATAATCGACATAATTTAAACCGAAAAGCACGACCACATCAGAAGCTGTGTGAATTTGAAAACACAGAAAATAAGTCGTATGTATACCGTTACATGTTCGCATCTATAACGTGACAAGGCAGTACTGATACAAAGTACTGACCCAAAGTACTGATACAAAGTACTGATACAAGGTTCTGATACAGTATAATGAATGATACAAGGCAGTACTTACTTATACAAGAAACCTCGATTCAACCATATCTCGCACAAGTTTGTGCACTGAAGCTCATTCCCCACAGCATACATTGTAATACAGCGTAATGCAGAATTACAACGCCATACATATCTATAGGTAATCCTCTATGGTGGAGAGTATTCAACAGATGTAAGCAGTGCGGCCAAAGTAGGAAGCTCCGTGTGCTATGAATATAGGCGACTGCAGCGCCCTCATCTCGGGAATCCCTAGCATGACTATTGATGGCGTCACATGAGTCGAGGCGAGAGAACACCAAATATACATATTTTTCTAAAATATCTTTAATAATCACACGTTCCGTTTGTCTTAGTTGAAGCTATTTACAACAAAATCAAATGAAAGCCAATTCTTTGCCTGGTCAGCCCACAGAAGACGACGTGTTAAAGTTTAACAGAACGATTGACTCCGTGGCAATTCCTGCGATGCTATTGTCGTTACGTGTGTATCATTACCCTTTATTGCGTCTGATCTCGAGGTCAGAAGAAATCTAGCGACTGGTTAGCAAGTGTCACATGCTTGTTCCTCTCAAACGAACACATAAAACATACCTCCGGGTCGGACTTATCCGCGACACGGACGATTAAAGAGCTTAATCTCAGTGAAGTAAATTGGCTTTAACCTCTTTGGCTGAAATACTTGCCGGGGAAAGTTTAATGTGGCTAATTCAGTCGGCTGTGTGGTGCTTGGCTTGGAGTCAACCACAACTGCGCGGACGAGACCACTCCGTCTTATTGGGAGTAAGTTATGTCCGTGACACGCATGGGGTTACACGGAGGACGCTGTCTTGAGAGAAAGGATACATGGAGGACTAAGTCGGCTGTGTGATGCTTGGCTTGGAGTCAACCACAACTGCGCGGACGAGACCACTCCGTCTTATTGGGAGTAAGTTATGTCCGTGACACGCGTGGGGTTACACGGAGGACGCTGTCTTGAGAGAAGGGATACACGGAGGACTAAGTCGGCTGCATCTGTGGTGCTTGGCTTGGAGTCAACCACAACTGCGCGGACGAGACCACTCCGTCTTATTGGGAGTAAGTTATGTCCGTGACACGCGTGGGGTTACACGGAGGACACTCTCTTGAGATAAGGGATACACGGAGGACTCAGTCGGCTGTGTGGTGCTTGGCTTGGAGTCAACCACAACTGCGCGGACGAGACCACTCCGTCTTATTGGGAGTAAGTTATGTCCGTGACACGCGCGGGGTTACACGGAGGACGCTGTCTTGAGAGAAGGGATACACGGAGGACTCAGTCGGCTGTGTGGTGCTTGGCTTGGTTGGAGTCAACCACAACTGCGCGGACGAGACCACTCCGTCTTATTGGGAGTAAGTTATGTCCGTGACACGCGTGGGGTTACACGGTGGACGCTGTCTTGAGAGAAGGGATACACGGAGGACTAAGTCGGCTGCATGTGTGGTGCTTGGCTTGGAGTCAAACAAAGATATCATAACGCAATAGAAAAATACAAATCTTCACAGATTTACTAAACTAAAGTTAGGGCAGAGTGTCGTAATGTAAACGTAATGTTCAGGATATGCAATGCACAATAGGCTCGTTTTAAGCTTTGAACATTTTATAATACCCTTTTTAAGGGTTCCTTTTTAAGCATCTTCTTATTAATAAAACATATCTTTGAATATTTAATAATAATATGTGAAGGAAAAGAGAGGAAGGTACCTACAGTGTGACAACATGATAATGCATACAGTTAAAGAAAAAAGATGCAGCGAAATGAATGAAATAAGATACAATTAACAAACAAAAATATACTAATTTTGGCCTTGGTTATTATTCCCTTAATTCCTTCCTTTCGTTTTTCTTAATTCCATGTCTTTTTCAAAATAATTCATTAATTCATATACGCGCCGCATGTGTGCTGCTTTGTGTTTTAGGTATAAAACTACATTTATGTTTGCAAAAAATACTTGTCAACTTAAATAAAAATAATTTCACTATTATATTATAATTTATTATTTGATAAGCAAATGTGTATCTATTCAAATGCTCCCTTGACTACTCGGCCCAGCCAGCAGTGATTGTCAGGCTAGGTTTAAACCACCAGTGTTTATCTGTGTCTTCCCAGGGAAGTGTCGCCATCTCTTGGCGAAGACAAGTTGTTGCAGAGACCACAAACCCGCGAGTGGACGGTACACGGACGACTCTATATAGTCACCGCGAGTGGACGGTACACGGACGACTATATAGTAACCGCGAGTGGACGGTATACGGACGACTATATAGTAACCGCGAGTGGACGGTACATTTACAGAAAAAAGAAATGAAAAAAATGAAAATGTAAGTACATTTACATTTTCATATTGTATGCATTATTTTACAGTCAAAAGCATTTTTGTTTTTAAACTATCTCTTTCAGTGCAGTTTAGGGGAGGCTAATATTGTCCCCATTTCACATAGGGAAGTCGGATAATCGTGAAGAAATGTCTGAGCATGGATTTATAATAGTACCTAAGATATAACTCCATGGTCCGAGCGTTGTCCGTATATCTAAATAGTAAATATCAACCCTCATTTATAACAGGAAACATTGGTAAAACCTTCTCACACGATTGCCGGTGCTAGATGTCGAACCCATTGCCCCCCTTGTTAGAAAAAAGTGTTGTGATTACGTTATATTGAGAATTTACAATATGTGCTTTAAATCTTTTATTTTTAAAGATACCACTATTCCAACTAAAGTATTTTCTAATAAAAGGTCTGCAAGAATGTGTAAATACATAGAAAATAAAATTCGTGTTAGTATAATCTTATCACATGTTATTTACGTTTTAATGTGTTAATACAACGCAATAGGCGAATAAAATAGTTTACCATCGAATTCTTTCACGATAACGTCCCACGGTGCTTTTGCAAGTGTAATTCCTGCTACCGGTAATCATAACCCAAAGTTTTCTAGGGTTTCCTTTCCTGTCATAATGTGAATACTGGTCTTAAGAATACCTTGAAAACCTTCCACATACCCTGAACGTGAGTTAGTCCTTTGGGGTCATATATACAAATACGACCGTAGACATTAATTATAAATATACAAACATGTTTGTCATGAATAAAGGAAGGTTAACGAACAGTTTGCCTGTGACATAATCAGATAGACATTCATTTGTCCGTTTAGTATATAAATTAACCTGTTGCGTGATCTTCTAGGCTGTGATAGGTGACTCCGTAAGGTCGCGAGTGGGCGCCAATCTAGAGAAAGGTTCTTGGGGTCTACACTCCTATCTTAAAAGCGCGAAGAAATACCAACATTCTAAACAGATTCGTAGGTAGATGTTATAACTGCTACAACAGAATCATTTAAAGCTAACAATCTCTGAAGTATTTCTCTCCTGCTCTCCCTTGTTCAAGTAACCAATGTTTGTGTGTGTGTAGACTTTGCTTTGGAACATACACATATTAAAACATGTTGATGGACATCCTACAGTGTCACTTCATCCTCTCTATCAAACTTACAGCAATCACCACAAGGAGTGATAAAAGAAGTACTCATTCTTAGACTCTATATTTTATTATATTTATAATACCGAATAAAAGTCATTACACAGCTTAATGGTGGGGGTGCCGGTCTAGGACGTATTGCAGTATTGCAGCTTTATGGTGGGGGTGCTGGTCTAGGATGTATTGCAGTACTGCAGCTTTGTGGTGGAGGTGCCGGTCTAGGATGTATTGCAGTACTGCAGCTTTGTGGTGGAGGTGCCGGTCTAGGATGTATTGCAGTATTGCAGCTTTATGGTGGAGGTGCCGGTTATTTCATATCATGAACTTTGCTAGTTCGATTGTTGGTGTTTCTTTACTAAATATATTCTAGTTTAGGAACATTAATTCCTGGTACACATGAACGGAAAATACAAAGAAGATGTGGACCCAATTTGTACGTCGTGCCTAAATAATGTATTTGATCCGTATTTTTTCAAGAAGTTTAGATTGCCCTCGTAATTTGCGTCGGTTGATTAGGCACAGGTCTAGTGAAGGTTCCTGTGACCCAGGTTCGAATCTTGGCTACGGTATGGATTTCACGTGGAGTTTTTTAAATCTTCATTATATCATCATATCCACCGTCTCGATCAGCATAGTTGCCAAAATTAGAGACGTGATGCCAAATATCGCAATTATATTTTGTTTAACTATAAATTTTCGTATCGCTGCAGGAAACCTTGAGGTCGCTTCCAGTACACTATCCTTATCAGGAATTATAATAATATTGTTGTATTGCAGAAATATTGTTCTACAATGCATAATAATTATGTACAAGGTACACATTATGGTAGTTGATGCTGGAAAAACTAATATGATGGCTCCAAAGCCACAGTTTACGTGACTGTAACATAGTATATAATTAATAAAGTTCAAATCAAAAGTCTAGCTAGAACACCGACGAACGAGCCACACCTACGAATACGATGAATATGCAAAAACGTGTAAATATATTTTCTTTAAAATTTTTAAATAATGGTGCTTGAAGATTTACCATTATCTCCCATCATATTTATAGTGAATATATATTTGTCGCTAATACATCCTGCAAGAAAACGACAATTTGGGCTAATTTAAAAGCAGCTGCCGAAATACACAATTCTAACTGAACGAATTTGTTATATGTGAATAAACTAATTTTAAATTCACCCAATACTAAATTCATACGTTTTCAGATAGCAATTAGGTGAAATAGATCTGGATCCGGGGATCAGGCGATCCAATAATTGAGATAAATAATGGGAAGGAATTCGCACCGAAGTTTCAATCGCGATGCTTGTCTCAATATCGTGGTAGAGTTCGATTAATCGAAGCTACAGTGACATATCGACTTGATATCATGGTAGAGTTCGATTAATCGAGGCTACAGTGACATATCGACTTGATGAGTCGATACAACATCAAACCACCTGTGACTGTCGATGCCATATTTGGAGGGTGTTTTATCTAGAAATAATCTGTTTCAAGAATATATAGTAACCCCGATGTAACTAGACGCGTACTGACCTCCTACCGCCCTTTTCACGCACGCTGTTTCAATAGATTCTTGGCGTCCTTTCAAACATTCGAAAAGGCAATCTTCCGCTTAGTAGAGTGCACAAGCCTCATTAGTCACGCCCGCTGTGTTAGAAATGTCCACTGTCCAGGTTTGCAACCTAAGGTCGTAAATTATCCCTAATGTACCTGTTGTGAAGAAACTAGAGAAGTAGAAAATTAGGTTGGTACTATTATACTCGGCAATTTCGTACAATGAGACTAGTAACGTTGGGACAACTTTACGTTGGTATTTTACTGAATTCAGTTTTAGAGTTAGACTCAAAACACAATCCTAAACATAATTTCGTTTCCTACATAACTTGACTATCGTCTGATTCCAAATACTTACCTTCATACCTTCATGCGACTCATGCGCGAAACGTGTATTTCATACCGTAAAATAAGACACTATCGACCAACTTCCGTTTTGAAATTAACGTTCCAATTTCCTTCAATATTAGTTGTATAAGTAAAAATAATGCTGGGATCGTACGAGAGCTGACAACTGACGAGTGAGAAGGGTACAAAAAACAGTAAAAACCTTCATTTATAAAGCGGTGAAGTATTTGGTTGAAAATTTGATACGTTAATAACCGTAAAGTTAATTCGAACTGGAAATTGTAATCTAAATAATAATTTGTCTATTATCGGCGCAATTCTTTTCGCATTGCCAATTTATGTTTTTATAATTTCAATTCGTTTAACAATGTTGAATTAATTAAAGAAATCTGCATTTCGTTTAAAAAAATGGTTTTAAAATTTGCATTTCATTTATTTGAACTCGATTTCACTTATTTTTTCAAATTTAATTGTTGCAGCTTTATTATAGCTGTCCATTATTAATATCAGTTTGTAAGGAATTGTATGGATGTAAAATAAATAGCCTTTTACATACAATAATTCGCACGAAGTTGCTTATTATAGCGAAAGGTTTGTCAGCTAGACAAGTTTTTGAGTTCTTAATTTAAAAGTAATTAAAAATACGTTGATAATTATACCCTTCAAACTTGACGAGACAAAATTATTAATTATTTATGAGTTTATTTATGTAATGATTGCGTGATGAGTTTTCATCAGCGTGTTGTCCATTTTGCTGTATAGAAAGCCAGCTGGTGTTTAGAACGACTTGGGCTAAACTTGCTGTATCCGGAGTCCCAGTTTGAGTCCTGGGGACGGTATTTATTACCTCCTCGAATCAATTGACTGTCTTCTTGAATAAACATTAGGTACCTAATTTATTTATTTGTTGTTTATTATATTGATCCTTTATTTTTTTGTTGCATGGTCTCTTTAATAACGAATTTGTCAATTTGTACCAATAATTTTAATTTTTCTGGAAAAATATTTACTAGATTTAGGACTAATAATAAACCCCTAATTTGGAATAAAAACAAAAATTCCAATTGTATTTTGGAATGATTTTCCTGATTTTTTTGATAAACAAGTACCTACCTAACTTCCAAATTGTTTGCATGAGACATACGAAATAACCAGGAGTTTTTATTGAATTTTACTTCACGTTCATTTTTATATTTTCTTTTTTAATTGTCTAACAGACTACCATACACTAAAGATTGCATGATATTTTCCGATTTTCCTAAACAAACGTATATTTTTTATCACTCCCAACTTTTATTGTGGCTATGTCTTCATCACCACGGGCTATATTCGTGGTTGTATCTGAAAGAGATAAAACTAATCTTGCACGAAAGTAAAATGGTAAGAGTGTTGTGGGCTAGCAAGGCCGAGCAGGTGTACAACGTGTATTGGCACCGACCCATGGCTTAGCCTGGCAGATGAGGCGAAACCTGTATCGAGTTATCGGAAATAGATCACCTTAATGTTCACTTTAGCTGCTAACGAAGCGCCGACTTCATTTGCCTCTAATTAGTCTCCGAGACATCTCGTCAGTTCACGTGTTTCGATCGTCCAAATATCAGAAACATTAATTTTATATAGGAAGAAACTTGTTTACAAACCTAGAAAAAAAGTGGTTAAACCTACCTTGTTTAAATTGGTATTATTTATCTTTTGGATAAAAGTTACGAAAACGTGAAACAATAAATTAACAGGGATGGATAACAGTTTGCATATCTAATTCGGGCCAAATAGTAGGATACTGCGATATGGATTCATATCTACGAACATTTATAACTTTGTTACACCTACAGCACTCAGTACGATATTCACACTTGTTACACACTCTTGAACCCTTTGTTACAACTTCACTGACGTGACACTTTTATACACTCGACAGTTAGACACTGTTGAACATACAGCTCACCGTTACACTCACAACCCCTTTGTTACACCAGCATGACCCTGTAAGGTACTCGTATTACACTTTTACACACTCAGGTAACACACTGTTACGCTCTCACTCTAGCCTGTGTTACACGCCCCGAACCCTCTCTGTTACTAACTGCTACACCTCGCGTCGCTCTCTTCAACCACTCTGACACACTCTGTTACATTCTGTTACACTCTAGCCTGTGTTACACACCCCGAACACCCTCTGTTACTCACTGCTACACCTCGCGTCGCTCTCTTCAACCACTCTGTTGCAAGTATTCACCCAGTCTGTTACATCATGTTACACTCTAGCCTGTGTTACACCCCGCGTTACAGCGCCTCACGAGGGACTCGCCGTTGTCTCTGTTACATCATGTTACACTCTAGCCTGTGTTACACCCCGCGTCGCAGCGCCTCATGAGGGACGCGCCGTTGTCTCTGTTACATCATGTTACACTCTAGCCTGTGTTACACCCCGCGTTACAGCGCCTCACGAGGGACTCGCCGTTGTCTCTGTTACATCATGTTACACTCTAGCCTGTGTTACACCCCGCGTCGCAGCGCCTCACGAGGGACTCGCCGTTGTCTCTGTTACATCATGTTACACTCTAGCCTGTGTTACACCCCGCGTCGCAGCGCCTCACGAGGGAAGAGTTGTCGTCTTTGTTGTGATGGTCGCCAGGCCCGCCTGACTAATAGACACAACAAGGTAGTTATTTATACAGACTTCGTCACAACGTTCTATCCCGCGCACAGTTCCAATCTGTCAATGGAGCTTTGACTATTGTTTCATAGAAAATTGTTTAGTTTTATCATTTTACTCCTTTATAAATCAGTTTTATAAATGAGTATGATATAGAAATTAAATAAATAAATACATACATTTGAATATACATAAATCTAGGTCACTGCGATTAAAGAAAGTGGTATTACACGTTAATTCATCACATTTTACTGAATATATCCTCCAATAAAATTGTTTTTATTTTTATCAATTAATAACAATTTTATATTCAATCTAGGACATGAGATACAGTTTATTATTTCACTTATTAGTTCCTGAACATGATAACAGATAGTGCCATAAAAGTGTTCGTATTTATCAGAGTGATTTCCCAAATGTATTTTTTCTTCTCGGTCATAAATGATTCCTATATTAATCGTGTAAAATGCGATTTTGTTAATTTTATTCAATGTTGACGATATTGTTATAAACGAATAATTGCGTGTTTACCTCGATTAACTATGAATGTTATTGTTAAAATGTAATCTGCGGCAGTAAGTTTCGTGTTGTCCAAGCGTTTAAAAATAAAGAGAAAGGGAAAAGTCGGTATTGAATTGAAGGTTTTTATTGATATTTAACAAATACATGTTACAGCATGGATACTAGCCCCCAAAGAGCCTAAGCTCGCTATAAGGGGCTTTTACATTATAGTTGTCTATGATGGACGGAAATTGAAACTGAAAGTAGTAATAGGTAATGGATTTGGAAAATCTTAACAACTAGGTCTTATTAATAAATTAATGTTGGCAAGATGGACAGCGGGGTAGTAATTAGTTGTCAGAATATGTGTTCAGAGTGCTTGATGAAAAGAAGACGAGGGTTGAAAAGTCAAAATGTTGTTCTATGTAAGAAATAAAATAATTATGTGCTTTTCAAATTGAATTGTGTGTTGGCCCAATCCCAGCGACTGTAGATAAAGATATAGATATAGATACTTCAGCAATATTGATCCCAATTATCTCACACTTAAACGAGCATATCTGTTTCTAGTTTCTAGTATGAGTAACCACGTATAAAGTATTTGCAATTATTTAGGAGGATTTCATACATTAATGTTTTGAAGAGAGCGCCATCAATGAGTATGTAGTTTTTTTTTTTTTTTTTTTGAAGAATTATATATTATTATTTATTGGCAACATGTCATACATTACACAATGCAACTGGTGGCAAGAGTAGAGCAAGGCCCCTTTTAATATATCGACGAGCAACTAATTCATTGGTCAACTTGCTGTTGACATTCCTCTTACATCACAGATTGTTTCACAATAAGCTAGTGCAGAAAAGAAAACGATAATTATTTTTAACTTTATAAAAGTCACATTGTGTGGTTTCAAAACACATAAACATGAGTTATGTTGCCGGTAGTTGCAGACAACAGTCATGTTTTAGACTCGTAGCAATACTAAATCAGCTTTATAGTATACTGTAAGTATAGAGTACAATACATATAGCATATACTTTAGTGTTGGTGGTGTTGGTCCTGGGGGTTTTTACCGCGTATATTAGTATATTAGTATATTTATTATTTTTAGTATATTTATAGTATATTCATAGTATATTTATAGTATAGTATATTTCATATATAGTATATAATAATAATTTTTAATAATATAATAATATAAAATAAATAGTATAGTATATATAATATTTATAGTATAGTATAAGCAAATCATAAAACTGAGCAATCTCAATTGAGTGAATTAAATCAAATCTCTAATAAATCAATGGTAACTAGATATTAACTTAATATTAACTAGACTACACACTATAGGTTCTTTGGTTGTGCAGATACAGAAAGACCAAAGGAGTAAAACAATTATAAGCCCTATATATTAGTCTAAATTTAACACTAATTTAGTCTAAAAACCAAATTCTTAAAAACTAACTAACAGATTCACAATAATATTTGTTATAATATATTTGATAATTCAATCTAGAAAATAAAGTCTTGAAAACTAGAACAACACCACCTACACATCAAATTTGTAATATGTTGGATAGGCGTTGTTAGTACTCGTCGTAAGACTTGAGAAGTGAGTCAGTTTGAGACGCATCGCTACTGACAATGTAATCTTCCCACTTGTGATGAAAGTGCTGATGCACCTGCGAGGCGTCGCGACGCCCACCGTCTCCGCCCCCGTAAATACCGCGCGTCTCAGCACCCACTTAGTAACAAGGAAGCTACATCTGTTCGGCGCTGTGTTACAGATCTGGACACGTGTTACGTGTGTTATAACACGCGGTGACAGCGAGCAACGTTGCCAACAACTCGGTCATAACACGTCATCTCGCTTCGAATTATGGCAACGTGGCGAGACGAGAAGAGATGGTTCACTTTTATGTGACAACATTAATCGGTCTGTGCAGTAGCCATTTTGTATTTCAGTTACTAGTTCGTTTTGTTTGCCAAGTAATGCTCTCACAAATTATTTATTATGATCTGCTCAACACAATGAATAACATATTATTTGATAATAATTACATTAGACTGTTTTGTATCGACACTGAATTTTATAAGATACATCCACAAGAAATGTGTTCGTTTCTCACAGATGGTTGGAATTTTTAACTTATTGTTTTTATATTTCAAGTTGAAATGATCGATGATTAGACAGCTGAGTTTCTTTCGCAAATCATAATTTACAATTTTAAAATGTCTATTATTTATTAATCTCATTCATGTTGTAAGTTTTCAATGTTTCACGGTTGTTACTCTTCTCACGAGTTTTCTACTTTTAATATTGTCAAAGCCCATTTTCTATTCAAACATGTCTTATCTTTTCTTAAAGCGTTATAGCGTGCTCGCTACACGATAGCTATACAACTAAACAAAAGAGCTCTGAAAGTTTTCGCTCGGAGGATTGTGACGGAAAATAGAATAAGTGGAATAAAATATTTCTAAACTGTGATTTGACTGGACAAAATAAACATCAATTTTACAGATACAATTGAAATTGTTCGATTTCACACAAGAAGTAAGATGTTGTGGGCCTATAATTTTTAACATTCTCTGTACATAATATTTGCCAATTTATCATTCCAAAATCGTGATTTTAAATTGAGTTTTGTAGAAGCCAATCAAAACGTATAAAGCCTCAAAATATGTATGCTCGTTGTGCTGTTATTTTACATTATTTAAAACACATAAATAGCAAATACAAACCTTGACCAAGGCCATTATATAGTATAATCCATTTTTTGTATTTTATTCAAACAAATGGCCTCGCTCCGAGTTTTTATTTGTGCATTTGAATATTAATATTTTCTACGAGCTGATAAGCTTTGTATCAATTATCATTTTAATCTTGGCACTGTTGTATCATTTGTATCACCATGAATGACTGTCCTCTATTATAAATCCGGTTCCAGCTGAATTATACGTTATTAATTACCAACCGCAGGACGGTGTAAAAGGTGTAAGATTAATAATGGTGGACAGATAAAGGCTACTGCGTAAAACTCCTGTCGTTCAACCACCATCGTTCGTTATTCTGTCAGTCAGGGTCCGGCGGCCCATATAAGGCCCCTGCACTAGTATTCAGTTGAGGGCGGCCATCCGACTTTTATACTCTTCTTTACTACTTTTTGGAATTCTTTGATCTCTACAACTCATTAATTAAAGCCGCCTAGGCTGACATATTTGCTGGCGCTTCTCTAAGAACAAAGGCGGTATCATGGATTCAGACAGGCCAACCGCTCGGGGCAAGGTACTCTAATGATGTCGGCCCAAAAAGAAGGTTTCTGCTTTATTACCCCACGGAGATAGTGTAGGTGTCAACCGGACCAAAGAGGTTAGCTGATAAAGATACTCCCTACCTACCTACCTACCTGCTGGAGCGTTTTTGTTTTTTGTCGACTTCTTTGTCTGTTTGGTGGCGTCAGCGAGTCCAGACGAACTCTTGTTGGTGTTTTTCAGGAGTTTTAGGTTTTTACTGCGTGGCTAATCACGGGATGATCTTCGTCGTTGTCTGGAGAGGTCGTATCTTATTGGGTCGAGCAGGGGCCATCTTCCTTGCGACATATTCGCTCATTGCTAAATAGTTGGATTTATTGTCTACCCTCTCGGTTAGTGTCTTCAGTGAGGGTAACATGTATTGTGTGCCTCCTCCAGATCATCATTGCATGTACTTCGTTGTCATATCGATAGAGTTTAGGCAATTCCAGATGTAAAATAAAGAACATTTCTTTTTCCGTCTTATTTAAAATACAATTTTATTAAACGTTGTGTTGCACAAATTGTATAATTTTTTAATTCCATCTTCAAAACGTGCAGTACAATATTTGTTCTTCCATCAAAGACACGTTTAAAAACGTTGTTATTTCGTGTACCGTATTCATATTCATATTCATATTCATTTCACACATACGCGTACAAACATATGAAAAATGTAAAATATGATCTACAATTTTTGTGAAGGAAGAGCTAACACCCCGTTGAACGTGTTGGGACGGAAAGATTTCTAGAAATAAGAATTGGGACACAAATGAGAAAGTTTGAAGTCTGCTGTTCTAGGTCTTATAATGTGCATAGTTATTTATCATTTCGGTGTTGTCTTGTATGTAGTGTGGTTTAGATTAAAAAGTTTGTGTTTATTTTCAGCTGATAGCGGCATCTGGTACTTGGATGCTGTGTATATGTAGACACTGTGTTTTAGTACTTGTTAGGAATTCTTGTGCACATTTCATTTTTACGGGGTACACTTTTGTTCAAATCCATTTCAAAAACTGTTGCAAATTAGTTGTGTTATAATGCCGACCAAACAATTCCCGCCCTCGAAACACAGACCGCTTACCCCGAGTTCTAGAAATAATCACGTTTGACATGATATAATTTTAATTTTTCAAGTACAATTTCTGGTATATCACTAAAAATACTTTTCGATTGAACGGTATTATTATCGATAGGAATAATAATCATCTTATGATACAATAAGTAGAATCATTTCATAATGGTTATGTTTATATAAGGACTATATTTCAGTGTGTAAAAACAACAACATCGCATTATGTATCTATTTCTCGCGCAAATATAGTTGTTAACCCTGAGAAAGTATAATCATGCTCTGTGTATCCATCGAAAAAAAAATATGTTTGCATGATAACTATGTGTAATATAATTATTATTACAATATTATAACAGTTAAAGCTAAGCAGTTGTGCTCGAAAGATAAACCGAATAGAGAATTTCCGTCATTCCTCATTATAATCACAAGTCTCAAACTAAATATTATCTTCAACTTACAGACAATCGTTATAAATAGTACGCCTCTTTTATGTGAACGACATTCGGCATAATATTATTAATTATATTACATATTTCTATCATCATTATTACTATATCACATTCACTAACCGTAAAGCTAGATTATTATATGGAAAATAGTGGAATTGCTATTTTGTGTAACAGTTTTGTGATTGACTTGTGTCCTCCCAACTACGACACAATACCAGCCCTTCTCTAATGACATTACTTGGGGTTCCTGATTGTTGACATTGAGCATTACAAACTTGATGAATTGACGAAAGGTAAACATATTATATTCATATTCGTGTTCATATTAATTTATTTAGTTTCCATTACAAATTTTTACAAATTGTGTAGAACACGTCAAATTATTACTATATTTACAAAAGTGCATACACTTTATCACAAGTACACGTTCGTTCATACATCACTACACTTTGTCAATTTAACTACCTTCTGTACCCTTGTAGAATATGAAGTACTCGTCATTGGAATAAAACCCATTTTCCGAAAGCACAGTTCTGATAGGTAACTTTTTTAAAACGTCCCAAACTATTTATTTGTTTAATTTCTACTGGCAAAACATTATAAAATGTTATCCTCATTAACAGAAATTACGATAGTAAGCTCATAGCATATCGTTTGAGTTTACTGATTATAAAATGCTAAATATTTATGGAACATGGAAATTATTTAAATTAATATGGCTTGCACAATGCACAGTAATTAAAACATTTACAACGCAAACAAATCCATAATCTCTCACATAAACTGCAGAAATCATCCAATAACACACACGGAGTTTATACTATTACTATTACTTATCTCAGAACAAGGTATATTAACAACTATATTTTCTGAATATTTAGTCCCAAGGCTGTGCGAACAGAAATAATAATTACAATTTAATCGTTTGTTGTAAATAACATGTATGCATACATTAAGATACTTAAGCAAGTAATTGTATTATGTTATATGAGTAGGGTTCTGCTTATGAACGTTAGACTTCCATTTCCTCTCGCAATTGTTTATTTGATATATATTATATATATTTGTCAGGAACCTAAGCGTATAATTCCACATTCCACATCATTCATTTATAGTTTATTCATAACAAAAGTTCGGCGTGTATTTTCCCCGTGTAAAAAATGTTTATTTTTTACCTAGATGTAATAAAGATTCCCTTATCTCATTTAAGCAATGTCGGGTACCATTTAGGTTAGCTGGTCAGATTCGGACGGCCGAACTATAAAGAAGCCCCAGTTTGAGTTGAGGCCTAGGCCCAACCTCAGGGCGTGTACGGAGAATGCTATTTCGCTCTGAAAACTAGAAAGATACTGAAATTAGGCCTACTTTTTATTAGAAAGATGCTACCTTAACGTTTAGAATTGTTCTGTTCTCATATAGTGGTCACAATTTTAGAGATACGGAAATAAAGTAGTACTGTCAATATTATAAGGTGTAATACAAATAATATTTTTATTGTGTGGTTTGTTTTAAATGTAATTTGCGGCTGCAAATAAACTACCCTCGTTATTTTTGTTACGTGTAGACTAGTAATAGTTTTCTGAAAAAATGGTAAATATAATATACATTTTATTTTTACATAGTTTTGGTTCATTTGTGGAGCTTTAGAAGCTCCGATTATTATAACATAAATATAAAACTTGTTAGGCTAACTTGAGTTTTGATCAACAGACTTTGATGAAGAAATTATTATGAACGTAAAGGTATGTATAGTCAAGTTATCATTGTGCGTACCCTAAAGTTGGTATTATTTAATTGGACTAAAACTAAAACACACATTATCAAGTGTTTGAAATATAACATTTTCCCGGTAGATATTTCGAACTGTGAGGCAGAAAATGTGGATCGGTCATAGAAATAAACCCTAAATATAATAAAAGTCCAATTTTCAATTCAATTCAATTACAAAGGTTGTCATGGATAATTCACTATAGGGTACCCACATGATTTATAAGATTTGTTCGTGGTTACCTAATTACAATGTTAGTATTTACATTTTAAACTATACAAAAATAAAAGCAAATTGGTGATTCAGTTGTTCAGTTGTATTCTATTTTCTATTATAAATTAGTGTCTTCGTCAACTACGCAACCACGACCCTCTACGATCGTCATTGTTTCATTCTATATAGTATTTACTATTTAATATGCAACAATCAGCTTCTTCAGTCAGCAGTCAGGATCTTATGTTTGATTTATTACTTTTTGTAACAATTCATACAATTGTACCTAATCTTCACAATAAACTGGAGTGTTAAAACACCTAAAATGTTGTGTGGAAGATCGAATACATTTCTGGTCGTGAATGAACGTACAACTACAATGTCAAGACCTACACTAACACATGAATGAAGTGGTACTCGAAGCTTTGCGTGGAAGGGGTATAGAAGACACTGGAAGCTAAGCATGAACGTACAACTACAAAGTGAATGAAGTGATACTGGAAGCTTTGCGTGGAAGGGGTATAGAAGATACTGTAAACTAAGCATAAACGTACAACTACAATGTGAAGACCTACACTAACACATGAATGAAGTGATACTGAAAGCTTTGCGTGGAAGGGGTATAGAAGACACTCGAAACTAAGCATAAACGTAACCGACTGCCAGTTTCTTTAAGTAGTCACAATTGAGGGAATTTAGAAAGCTTTTGAAATATCAGCATTCTTTATCTTAATCACTACCATCTCTGCTCCTTATATTTTTTTCGGTCCTAAAATCCTATCCTATTAGTTGTGTTCGAGCAGTCTGGTATTGTATTACCCACTACATTAGCGTCAGTTCGTATCATGGGCCGACCCGAACATGTACACAATATTATGCATGCCCCGTGTAAACCAGGCTGGATTAATAATTCGGGCTTAGCTATGTCAACTACTTCGCGGTCGTCTTTGAAGCTAAATTAGCCTGGGCGTTAACTTCCCTTTGAACCTTCCCTCAATTCAGTTCAACAGTTAATTTGATGGCGATTATGATAACGTTCATTCAGTGAAATGAAGTGTGTGATAAAACACGATCTCCGCGGGGCCGGTTCTTATACTGCACGATGCAAAGAGATTAGCCGGCAAGAGACAGACCATGACCA